>ML685874.1:5484043-5588900 GCA_007922175.1 Pelusios castaneus | reverse complement strand
GTGTGTGTGTGTGTGTGTGTGTGTGTGTGTGTGTGTGTGTGTGTGTGTGTGTGTTGTATGAACATTATTTACGTTATGTTATGTTATGTTATATGTAATGTTATGTTATGTTATACTTATTCATTAAGGGCTAGATAGACAGTTTACTTTCAGCCTATAGCAAGGGGCTACACTGTCCCAAGAATAAATCTGGAAGAGAACTGTGAGTTTTAAAATCAGATTATTCCTTGGCCCATCACTGCCTTCAAGGGGCAGTTATCTACTGCTAATCTATGCCAATAATGGGTTATTTACTCTGGTACCAAAGGGGTACCCATGTTAGCCCAGGTCAGTAAAACAAACAAGGAGTCCTGTGGCACTAATAAAGAAATGCAGTGGCGTAGCTAGACTTCCTGGCATGCAGGGGCCCCCTTGCACCCCGCCGTCCTAGCACATGGGCCAGACTGATGGCAGGACAGCCACAGCCCCAGGCACTGGAGGGGATCCTGTTCAGTTCTGGACTGGCCAGTCAGCTGGTTCCCCCCATCTCCCCAGCTGGCTCCCTCCCCGCCCCCAGGGTGCAAGGTGAGCTGGTTTGTAGCTGCTGTTCTCCAGTGCCTAGAGGCGGGGCAGCCTCTGGTGCCCCTCACGCCGGCCAGCCCTACCCCCAGACAGCAGGGTCTACACAATGGCCTGCCTTGCTCCCGGGGGTGGTCCTGCAGCTGGCCAGGAGTGGGGCAGGGTGTCCGGAACGCTGTGAGGAGCTGAGAGAGGACGGCCTCTGGCCCCACCCGCCAGCACTGAATTGGCCCCCATCTGGTGCTGGGGGCTGTGGGCCTGCTGCTAGTGTGGCCTGCGTACTGGGAGGGCAGAGGCACTGGGTGGTGCCCCAAAACTGAGGAACCTAGACCAGGGTCCCTCTAATCTGGCCCTGGTGTGGGGCTGGCCCGGCACCCAGGGGCTTGGCCCTCCACCACCCTCCCATTGCTACGCCACTGCCTACATTGATGATGGTAGTGACTTGTGAATTTGCTCAATACAATGCTTTCGGAATCCTCATGTCTCCACGTGATCTGGACATACCAAATGCCAGCTCCTCCCCAGATTGCAGGCATCAGTTAAGAACCCAGGCAAGGGAATCGTCCCTCTGAACCCCTACCCCATATCCATCCAGAAAGGCTATCAAAGTCCCACAGGCCCTCAAGGAACATCGCAATACAAAGGATTGGTTCATGGCTGTATTGCACCATGAATATGCTACAATGCAAGGAAGCATGTCCTGTGGCCTTGGAAACTGAATGAGAGAAATAAAAAAAAAAGTCACAAGAAAACTTTCAGCTCTTCTGTGTTTGAATTCTCATAGGTCCAGAGCCACCAAACTGAAGCCAGAGATCCTCAGGAGTTACCTCCTGGGTCCGCTCTGAAAAATGCTTTAAACTGACAGTTCGCTGCAGTGTGTCACTTTTAGGATTCAGATGGGAAACTCATTTGTGTTTATATATTTGCTTGCTTTAATCTGTAAATAACTAATTTCTGTCTCCTGATTAATAAACCTTTAGAAAGCTTATTAAAGGATTGGTTACAGGCATTGCTTTGGTGTAAGCTCTAGGATACCAAATGATCTGGTAATGATGTCTTGGGACTGGAAGCAACCAGAATATTTAGTTATATTTTTGGTGTAAGTGACCATTTATCACTAACTACAGTTTGTCTGGGTGGCAAGACAGATTTGAGAGTCTAATGGTACTGTCTATGACTCCACGGTAAGACTGTCTCAGTTATCCAGGAGTTCATATTTGTTACTAACTTTGTAAAATCTAATTATAGAACAGGCCACCAGTTTGAAATATCTGTTCTTTTTCTGACAGTCTGCCCTCAGGTAGGCACTCAGGGTCATGAGCTAATCCAGTCAACATGACACTCCAAACATGTCATTTTGGATATTGAATGCTTTTGAGTAGTCAATGAAACATATGATTAATGGGTGATTAAACTTCCTGTGTTTTTCAATGACATGTGTTTTGATCACATAGGTCTCATCCCTCTCTGAAACCATCTTGGTATGATGGCACTTCTGCTTCCAACTTTAAAATCATATGAGCCTGGATTATGTAGAGCAGTACTGTGCTCACCCAAAATATGAGGGAGATAACACAACTATTACAATACGCATTTATGTTTCCTTTCTTCGGGCAGAAGAATTCCCTCTTCTAGTCATCTGGCCAATTTCTTTCAAATTTTCCAATTTGAGATCAATACCACAGTCAAAAAATCACTTTTAGCAGTTCTGCTGGTACACTGTCTACTTTGGTGTTTTCCCAGGCTTCATTTTCAAAACAGCAGGCACAACTTCCTTTCATAGGCTTGATGGCCCTCTATTCCATACACTCCTTTCTGTCGTGCTGTATTGGAAGGAGCTTTGATGAAGCATACAGATTGACACAGTAATCTCTCCAGCAGTGTTTAATTACATCATCTTCAGTGAAGATTCTGCCATCATCTTCTATGTTTGATTGCAGGGAAAACTTTTTGGTAAGAAGTCTGATCACTGTGAACTTTTCGTATTATTACTTCTCTGTAATTCACAAGTTCTGTGCATTTGGCCGTTACGGATTTGCTCGTCTTACCTAGTGTGCCTGTGGATCTATCTGCTCAGTTCCTTATACACTGCCCTCCACTTTTCAGTGTTCCCACTATTCTCTTTCATTCTGCATCATTTTTTGCCAGTCCACACTGATATTTTGTATTGTGTGCTTTGGTGTCTTTGAACATGAGTTTCTATTTCATTCCAGAGTTCATTCAGACTGTTGTGCTCAGGGGCTCCATCCTTGACTTCTGCTCCACCCCAGCCTCACCACAGGCCGCCCGACCTCCTCGCCGCAGCCCCCCTGCCCTCCTTGCCGCAGCCCCCACGCGCTCCGCCACTGGCCTTGACGGCCCTGCCATGACTCCCCCTGCTGGCCTCTCCCAATAGTCACATCATGCCCCTCCCCCCCCGCCGCTGGTCCCCCAGTGGTCATACCACAGGCCCCCACCCCCCCAATGATCATGCTGTGGGCCCTTCTCCCACCTCCCTGCAGGGTCCTGGTCAACTGCCTTACCTGCCCACCCACTAAGACCATCTGTGGTTGAGCTCTTTCACTGATGATAATCCTCAAACCCATTCTGGATAGAAATCTTGTAATGTTTGTCGATTCTGGACAGGGTCAGATATGAAGTGATTATTTTGTTAATAGTTTTGCAAACACTTTTCACAAAACGGTTAATCTATATCTGACCTCTAAGTCCTTGTCCTCAAAGGCAAGTTAGGCAACTTATGGAAGACACTCTCCCATTGGTGTAGGAGAGTCTCCGCTTAAGCACTGCAGCTGCTCTGATACAATGTTTTAAATGTAGACCTGCTCTATGAGTACCTTTCTAAAAGCCAAAGAAGAGCTCTGTATAGCTCAGAAACTTCTCTCTTTCATCAAGAGAAGTTGGTCTGATAAAAGATATTACCTGACTCACCTTGTCTCTATATTATTACATCATTAATGTGGCTCTTTGTTATGCTGTCAGGTGACTTCCATGTCTGTAAATATCTACAATGTTGGGAGAAAATGGTACTTGTAATGGCCAAGAGATTAGAGCAGCAGAATTCCACTAAACACTCTCCTCTCTCATTTTGTAAACAAAATCACTGTTTCCCATTATTCATTTTACTCTTCCAACTGTCTCATTCAGGTCCCCAATTACGAGGATATCTTTGTTTACTTGATATATCAATGACTGTCTCTTCAAGCCATTCACAGAACTAATCAATAGTGTCTGCATTCGCTACTGTAGCAAACTGGCACATCCACTAGCTTTGCTCAAAGGCAAATTGTTATGATTCTATTGCTGACTGAGTTAGACCCAAGCATGCACTTTGATTTCTCCTTCGATAAGGGAAATGAAACCCTATCTTCTCAGTTCCCGAGTATTACACTGCATATTCATTCATCATCATAAAATGGCCCCTTCCCCACCATCACAGCACTGAGATGCTCTATTGTCTGCACTTACATACTTTTCTCAATAAATACATAAATATATAAAAATAAAAATAATAAAAAAAAATTCTGGCATCATTCTCGCTGCTTGCCTCTCTCAAAGAATTTGTACAATCAAAATAAGAGTGAAATATATGAAGTATCCATAATCGAGCTGCCAAGGAGTTTCCATTACAGGAGCAAAAGATTACACAATTAGCAGAAATCATGAGTGGGTAGAACGTTTTAGGATTAAAACATAAATGTAAATGACAAGAATAAAATATTTAATGGATATGGAACAAATTACTTCCTGTATTAAAATAGCAGATCTCTTTGAAGAAACGGGGACCAAGTAGGATGAAAAATTAAAGATAAATTATATATACACCTTAAAATAACAGCATATTTCCTTACCATAACAGAGGGTATGTCTATATTTCGAGCTGAGGTTGTAATTCCAAGCTCAAGGAGACATACTTGGGCTAGCTCTCAGCTAGCTAGTGAACAGAAAATAGAATGTAGCTGAGTATGTGTGAGATGTGGGATGGGCTAGCTGTCTTGAGCATCTACCCATCCAAGGCCTTAGGCAAGTACTCAGAGCAGCTAGCTCATCCCATCACTCACATTGCTGTGTCTACATTATTTTTCACTTGCTAGCTAGAGGAGCACTGCTCACTGTGTAGACATATACACCTACTGTACACTGCTTTGATTCTGCTACATTCCCATATTTGTACATCTGACATCCTCTTTTTTACAGTTTATGTAATCCTTCTCAACATAGAAGATTATTGTATGGGATTATTGGGGATAATTGTTAGGCCAATACAGCAGCAGCAAAGGGCAGTGTTCTATATCTCGGGGTTCGCAAACAATGTTACAACACCAATCGGCCTGAGCCCCCACTCAGTCTCCTGAGAAATCATGCACTATTCGCTGTGTGCCCGAGAAGGGCAATGCTTCCACTCTCAAGCACGAGTCTGAGTGCAGTACTTAAAACTTTTAATAGAGACTATATAGACATGATATCAAAACCAACACAAAAACAGTACAAAGCAAAATTCCCACAAAACCAAACAGATGGAACTCACTTTATCTCAGTGTATTATAGTGTGTCCTTTACTTCTTCATTACCCCCATACTGACTATCACAGTTTTAGTGTCCACCTCTCAAGGGAGGGGCCCTCAGACCCCCCTCCAATTATCTTCTGACACCTCTGAGTCCACTCACACCACTGGCCACTTGCACCATCCACTGGTAGTGCTTGCAGATCACTCATCCCATCTTCTTGCTGCTCACCTCATCTGCTGACCACTCACACTACCTGTGTGCAGCATCTGCTGGTTGCTTGTAAGGTGCTCTCCTGTGCTGGACCAGTCAGCTTCTCAGTGAACTCAGCTCTTAGAGAGAATTTCACCTTTCTAGTGATTTCAGCTCCCATCAAAATAACAAAAGAGACACCAAAGGATATCCTTCAACAATGGAAGGAGAATTAGGCATTGCCTAAGGCACAGCTCCAGCAGAACTAACATTCATCTCCCTTCTTCACTCACTTTTACAAGACTGAAAACTAAGGGCTTGCCTACACGAGCACCGTATTCCGCATTAAAAATCATTACCACGCGTTAACAAGCACACTGTACAGACGTGAAACGTTGTTGCTGCACACTAAGCGCCTTGTTGCTGCGCATTCCAACAACCACTCCGGCGAGAGTGGTAACAGCTGTTGCGTATCATCTGCTGCGCGTTTGTGCTCGTGTGTAAGCTTTCTGCACAATGAGCAGCCTCCGGAAATGTCCCATCATTCCCAAGTCGTCCTCTCTGGACTTCCCCCCACCCTCTCTTTGGCAGTGACGAAACTGTCTCCGCCTACAGTTGACTCCCGGGATTTTCAAACATTTCGTCACTTTCATTTCCTGGTCTTTTCCTCGTGGAGTGTATTGGAGTGCAGCAGTGTTTGCAGTTGCAATGGCGGCCCGTCGCGGAAGTCGCGCACCCCTTTGGTCCCCGGCAGAGGTGCTTGACCTGATCAGCATCTGGGGAGAGTCCGCTGTGCAGGCGCAGCTTTGCGGCAGCAGACGAAATTACGACACATTTGGCATGATTTCTCGGGCAATGATGGAGAAAGGTTATGATAGAGACACATTGCAGTGCAGAACAAAGGTGAAGGAGCTAAGAATCAGCTATCAGAGAGCGAGGGAGGGAAACCGGCGATCGGGATCAGCGCCTGCTACATGCAGGTACTATCAGGAGATCGGAGCCATCCTCAGTGGTGACCCCACAACAACTCCAAACAGCACAGTGGACACATCTGTAACCACAGATGAAGTCAATGCCACCACGGAGTTGGATGAGGACCTTGAGGAGGTGGTGGGGGAGACGGAGGAAAACAGGGGGCAAAGCGAGGCAGCGTACAGCCAGGAGCTGTTCTGCACCCCCGCTGATACGTCCTCTCTAGAAGACATGAATTGCAGCATGTCCCTTGAGTCGGCTGAGGGGGGCTCTGGTAAGTTTCTGCTTTGTAATGCTAAAAGTCTATCTCACGGTAAAATATCACCATGCGTTGCGGGGGTGCTTGCTGTGTCTCCCAGCTGTGCAGGCTCCTTACTCCCCATCCATGAGGAGGGCATCAACACAAGCAGTGATTGTGAAGTAATCATCTGCCTTTAGGTCAGTAAATGATTCTTCGATGTACCTCCAGAGCCTAGTACTCAGGTTGGATGGGATGGCGTTTGTGCAGACGCTCCCAAAGAGGGACACTTTGCCCCGCCAGCTGCAAAGCACAGCCCTGGGAACCATGGCCGCAAACAGTGCTGCTGCATACGGTCCGGGCTGACTGGCGGCGGTATGTAGCAGATGAATTCTAGCGGCCAGGGGAACCCTGAGGAGAGCGATATCGGGTTCCATCTCTGTGGGCAACGCTGACTATTAGCCCCCAGTAAAGCTGTCTACTAGGACGTACCTTGTCCGCTTCACCAAAAAATGGGCTGTTGACCGCACTGCACCTTCCAGAGTAATGTGCTACTGGAAGTGTTATTTTCTTGTCCTGGCTATGTGTAAACTGCAGATTGACAATTATTTATTTCTTTAGAGCAGACCTTGAGAAGGCCGTTGTCTACCCCCGCTGCCCGAATGAGAAACATTCGGCAGCGTGCACGAAGGAACAGGGAGGATATGTTTCAGGACGTGTTGAAAGCAACACAGGAGTCCTTGAAAACAGCACAGGAATCCTCCTCTGCGACCAGAGCATTCAGAGCTGAATACCAGCAGATATGGAAAACACAGACCGAGGAACTGATAAGCGTGATGAAGGAGCAAACAGAACTGTTCAAGAGCATGGTCACTTTGCAGTCCCAGGCGATTAATGTTAGGGCTCCATTGCAGACACTGCAGCCGCGTCTGCCTCCCACCCCCCCGTAGTCCCTATAAGAATTTTTATGAAGTGCACCCGTCCCACCATAGCATTCCAAAAAGTAGTTCTCCCCCCCCTACTTTCTAGAGCCCCGCAGCTACACACACCTGTAACCCCAACCTTCAAAGTATGAATAAAAACAGAATAAAATCATTTCATTAAGGCTTTATTTTCACACATGGCTACTTTCATAAGGTGCTGCAGATGCGTCCTATAAGAGAACTAGGGGAGGGCGTGACTGAAATGCTCCCTGAGTGCCTCCCTTATGCGAGAAGCTTCCCCTTTATCCCCCCTAATACTCCTAGTGGCTGGCTGTTCGTATGCCTCCTCGAGGCGCTGTGCCTCGGTTTCCCACACTGGGCAAAACCTTTCTCCCTGATTTTCACAAATATTATGGAGGACACAACAAGACGCAATCACAGCAGGGATGTTGTTCTCCGACAAGTCCAGCCGCCCATACAAACATCTCCAGCGGCCTTTTAAACGGCCGAAGGCACACTCCACAGTCATTCTGCTGCGGCTCAATCTGTAATTGAACCGCTCCTTGCTTTGATCGAGGCTGCCAGTGTATGGCTTCATGAGCCATGGCATCAGTGGGTAGGCTGGGTCTCCGAGGATAACTGTGGGCATCTCCACATCCCCCACTGTAATTTTTCTATCAGGGAAAAAGGTACCCCCTTGCAGCTTCCGGTACAGACCGGAGTTCCTGAAAATGCGGGCATCATGCACCTTTCCAGACCACCCAGCATTGATGTCAGTGAAACGCCCTCTGTGATCCACGAGTGCTTGCAGCACCATGGAGAAGTAGCCCTTTCTGTTAATGTACTCGGTAGCGAGATGATCCGGTGCCAAAATAGGGATGTGTGTGCCATCTATGGCTCCCCCGCAGTTCGGGAATCCCATGGCATCAAAGCCATCCACAATCTCACTTACATTCCCTAACGTCACCGTCCTCCGTAGCAGCACGCGATTGATGGCTGTGCAGACTTGTGTTAGGGCTACTCCGACGGTGGACCTCCCGACTCCAAACTGGTTTGCGACGGACCGGTAGCAGTCAGGAATCGCCATCTTCCAAAGAGCTATCGCTACACGCTTCTCCACAGTGAGGGCTGATCTCATGTTGGTGTCTTTACGTCGCAGGGCAGGGGCCAACTCTGAGCACAGTTCCAGAAATGTTGCTTTCCACATTCGAAAGTTCTGTACCCACTGCTCATCATCCCACATCTGCATAACAATGCGATCCCACCACTCGGTGCTCGTCTCTCGCAACCAGAAACGGCGTTGCACCGTGTGCAGATGATTGGTGAAGGAGCTGAGCAACGCGGTGCTGTTGATCTGCAGGGCATCGATCAGCCCCTGCTCCTCTGTGTCATCCTCTGGCAGGGAGCTCAAAACATAATGAGCAACCATCCGAGATGTGTTCAGCATGTGGAGGGCGAGAGTGGAGACCAGAGCAGGATCCATGCTAACGCAGATTTTGTTTCTATCCAATGGCGCGCTCCGTGCAAACAGTATTGAAAACAGGCGCGAGTTGCTACTGGCAACAAGGAAGACGCTAGGGAAACGCACGGCACCATGGGAAACATCCGGTTTACCCATGGTGCTTTGTGCTCCTTTCCTTCATCCCATGATTCCAAGCACGTACTCAGGGAAAATGGAACGCTGAGATACGTGCCCAGAATTCAGTGCGCTAATGCGCATCACAGCGAGGAGTCCTGTGACATAACAAGGAGCGACGTGTGTACAAGGTACAGCGCAATAAAATCCACGTGCTTCTTACAGCGCAGTTCAGAAGTTGCGCTCTAATTTGGTCGTGTAGAATAAGCCTAAGGATTGCTCACTCTTCCAAGTTCTGTGGCTAATGGTGACTTTTCCATCAGCTTCTCAGTCTATACACAGTTATATAATCAAAAGGTAGCATATCATGAAAAGGCAATATTTCATATCCCCCTTCAGCTAAAACACCAGAATCGGAGGATTTGAATCAGCCACACATACCATTTCCCATCATGCCCAGCCCCTGAGTGAAACTATGCTAAGTCAGGCAAATACAAAGCCCAGGCAAATGCTGCAGCTGCTGCTTAGCTGCTAAGCAAGAGAAGTTCCCAGCTTCTTAACCTGGCTTACATTTACATAAGAAAACTTGTACTGTCAACTATTCTTTTTATTTTTAATTAAAAAAATTAGTAACCAATATTATGCTTCCAAGATGCCATTCTGATTATGCAGAATATCTGTAATATGCTCTCGCTGTAGTGTTTCGCATTGCCACATAATTGCAATCAATTATATAATCCAAGTGAGGGTGGGATTGTCTTAGTGTAAAACCATTTCTTTTATCCCCAATTGATGATTAGGCCATAAAAAGCACTCATGTAACCTTAGAGTTTGACTTGAATCCTCAAAAGCAAGCAGCTTCCATATACCTTCTTATGTAAGCAGAGCTCAACTGATACTTTGTCCTAATTTACTTAGTGCACCTATTGCAACACACGCAATATGCAAAATTATCTGCTGCTGGAGCATCTTTGACATACTTAAGGGACAATGCAGAGTTTGAGCCTTTGCTTTGAATTTCCTTACGTTACAGGCTTCACTCAAACCTGTGTTATTTGAATATTTTTAAATAATTTCCCTTCTGTTTAATAAAAACCAAATCCCCTTCTAAAAATTAAAAAAAAAAAAAAAAAAGAATCTTCACATATGTCTTCACATGGTATAACAGCTGATGTGATAAGGCAGTAATAGTTTGAAGCTTTTGAATTATTATTTTGATACAGATCATTTGGGCTTCTTGCACCAGAAACTGTTGAGTGAGGAATTTACACCAAAAATGACAAGACTATAAAATGTATCAAAGAAGTTGTGCCCTCTCTGCCACTTGTTATCAGGAATGAAATAAAAAATAATACACATTGCCTTCTGAATACGTAGTATGAACAGTGCCAAAGCTCTTGCATCACACACTTCACTCAAGAAGCAGCATTAAATGGCAGTAAAGGGTGAGGTGTTCCATTTCCCCTTCTGACATGAGAACACATGAGAACCAGTGGTATTGTAAGGGCAGGAATGTCTACACTAATGCCCCCTCTTCTGGCAGTAAGGCCACCAAATAGAATCGGTTGTCTGGGGCTCTGTAGTTTGGCTTACCAATAGGAGAGAAATAAGTGAAATGTTAATTTTATTTACACATACACCAGTGCTGGAGCAGAGATCATAGGCTATAGCTACATTTGTTAAGTTAAGTCGACTCTGTTAAGTCGACTTAAAGTCGATCTTGTTAAGTCGACTTAATGGAGCATGTACACTTAAAGTCGACAACAGAGCTGGTAGTGTAGACATACCCATCTACATTGGCTTTAAGTTGACTTAATAAGGTTGACTTAAGCCTTAAGTCGACCTTTTGAAGTGGTGTTATTAAGTCGACTTAAGGAAGCTCTTAAGTCAACTTAAGAAGCACCCAATGTAGACGCAGAGTTCCGTAGGTCGACTTAAGCATCCTTAGGTCGACCTAAGGGGCCAGTGCAGACGCACCCATAGAGTTTAAGATCAGAAAAGACTGCCAAAATGATCTAGTTGGACCTCCTGTATAGCACAGGATACTGATACCACCTAGCACCAGCACAATAAACTCAGCAAACAAAATTAGACCAAAATATTACTGCTCACAGGGAGACTAAACTATATCATATGCCACAGGCAGAGTAGGAGGCATGGTTACAAACAGCATGCACTCAAACCCTTCTTTCAGGCATCTCAGCCCAACATGAATGCCAAGGTCCCACAGACCAACTTTGCTCAAGAACCACACTCTCCTGTTGCTTCCACAGCTCCTTCTCCAATGAACTGCCTATATACAAAACCTAGTGAAGAACAACTATCAGCAATATAGCATGTCTTCCCAAGTTTGAACATTTGCCCACAGACTTAAGAAAAAACTTGGGAAATTATGTGTAACAGCATCACAAGTGACATCCACCATGACAATACTTCATACAGATATTGACAAAATGCTATTCAAGTCAAATAAAAACCCAAAACTATTTCTACCACTAATAAAGATCGAAATTATCCCTCTTGCAGTTAGATATGTACAAAAACTATTACAAGTCAAACAAAAACCAAAGACTATTTTTACCACGAATAAAGATCAAAATTATCCCTCTTGCAGTTAGATCTGTACAAAAACTATTACAAGTGTAGGAGGGCTCAAATCAGAACCTCAGATTCAAACCCTTTAATTAGGGAAGTGTGTCCATACTGATACATCTAGATCTGAACCCACCACTACAATGGGATTGGAGTTATCAGGCAGAAACCTTATAAGAACAGGGATCACCTAGGATTTCTGTCAATTTGGGCAAAAATAGCCTGAGAACCGCTCATGAGTTTTCTATGTTATTTAACTTGAGCTGTAGCTTTGATCATCCTTAAACATGACATCCAAAACATAGCCTAGGTCTAGTCTGGATCTGCACACCCCTCACTGACCAAAATCTAATTACAAGGTTTTAAAAATTTGTCACATTCTGTAAATGGGCTGCGCTTTCTTACCAGCTGTTTGCGCCTTTTGGTAGAAGGAGTGCTGGAAGGAGAAGAGCCAGCACTGAGAGCCTCTTCAATATCTAAATTCAATTGTTCCAGTTTCTTCATGAGACATGACATAGAGTCTGACCACTCAGGTCCTTTTTCTGGTTGAGTCTAAAAGAAAACCAAACACACGTGAAGTCTGAAAACATTAAAGCTCTTCATGATTTGTAATATGTCTTTAAGGTACACTTCAAAAAAAAGCAAAGCCTGGATGATCAACTCTCAGCCTACTCTGGGGTAACCTCATCTTCTTAGAAGGCTTCAACTATCATTTCTATCCTGTTGACACACACATTAGATGTTCTTTATATCTAACTTATCAAACTCCATCCAGTTGTGCACGTCCAAACATCACTCTGACACATTATCTGAGATGATCCATTGCTCATTCAAATTAAGAATGCCACAAAACAACCTTCTTACTTATTACTCTCAAAGCTCTTTTTAGTTCCACCATTGCCAATCAGAATGGACAACACCCCCATTCTCTTGGTCACTTAGGGTGCGTCTACACTTGTAAATTAAGTCGACTTAAGCTTGCTTAAGTCGACTTAATTTACTCTGCGTCTACACTACAGTTTCCTTAAGTCGACTTAAGAAAGCTGCTTAAGTCGACTTAAGGAAAATTAAGTCGACTTTATTAAACCTCATTTTAAGTCGACTTTTGGTTTAAGTTGACTTTCTGAAGTCGACTTAAGCCAGTGTAGACCTGGAGTAGCCCTAAGTCGACTCTAAGTCAACTTAGGGCTCTCCAGGACTCCCCCACTGCCTTCCCTGCCAGGGTGGCTGGCACAGCCACAGCCTGGCATGCCCCCCCCAAAGGGCAGGGCAGAGCCCTGCCCATCCTGCCCCTATGCCCTGCCAGGGTCCCTGTCCCCCTTTGCCCCATTGTACCAAGGTACAATGGGGCAAAGGCTGAGCCCCCTGGCACTTGGCAAGGGGTGCCCTCCTGCCACCGTGGACCTGTCCCAGGTCCACCTAGCCCCTAGAAGTTGACCTAGGTGTCCAGTGTGGACTCTCTAGGTTGACTTTGTAGGGTCCCCCCTAAGTCGACTTAAAATTTAGGTGTGGACATGCTAAGTCGACTTAAATT
Source organism: Pelusios castaneus (assembly GCA_007922175.1). Lineage (NCBI taxonomy): Eukaryota > Metazoa > Chordata > Testudines > Pelomedusidae > Pelusios > Pelusios castaneus. The sequence continues at coordinate 5,575,812 of ML685874.1, read as the reverse complement.
AATAAGTGTGGACATAGCCTACGGTACCACAGGATTCTCATCGTTTTTATAAATGGGTTGACATAATTCTTCAGATCAGGTTCTCCAATGAGTACCAGCAGAAACTGTTTGATACTCAACTATCAGACGTCATATTTGCGCCACCTCACACCTCACGCTGCCCTCCTCTCCAAGGGCAAGAGGAATTCTGGTCCCACCCGCCACCTGCCCTGGGAAGGCGGCTCTGTGTCTGCAGGGGAGACATCGGGGCGGGAGAACTCAAATCCATCCCCCTCACTTCCCTTCCCCTGCAGTTACCCAGTGCGCAGCAGCTGCTGGTCCCCTCCAGCAGCCCTGCAGCCTGGCTCCGACTGGGACAAGGCAGCTTCACCATCACCCCTGCCTGGGCGTCACTCAGGGTCTCTCTTACAGAGGCTCTGGGTTGAGTATTAAATATCTTCCTTGAACTCAAACACGGACAGGCCTCAGGGTCTACTCCAGGGGTGTCGCTGACACTGAGCACAGGGGGCATGAGCCCAGAGTGTCCAAGCCAGTGCCCTGAGTCCTGAGCCAGCAACGCAGGCGCAAAGAGGTGTGCCGGTTCTTTTAAGTCTCCTGTTCTGCAGCATGTAGGTGAGGCACATGGTGCAGAGCAGGAGAAGAGGAGGAAAAGTTAAATCCCTCCTCTCAGGTAGGCAATGGGAGGCAGCAGCTGCGCTGGGTCAGGGCCTGCAGTGGCTGGCTCCAACCCGGGTGGACGTGGGGAAGGAGGCTGGTAATAGCATCTGGCCCTGGACAGGAACCGGCAAGACCAAAGGCAGGAGTCGGCCTGGGACCTGGAAACGGTGGGGCCTAAGGCAGGAGCCTGCCCAGGACCGCCAGGTAGTGGTGGCAGCGGAGGCCAGGGTTCAGATCCGGCCTGGGAGCCGGTGCCGGAAGTGGGGGTTGGATCTGGCCCAGGACCAGAGGCAGCAGGGACCAGATCTGGCCTGGGGCTGGTGGCGGCAGCAGGGGCTAGTGGCCAGATCCAGCCCGGGAGCTGGGCCACCAGCAGCAGGGGCTGGGAGTGTGTTAGGGGGGCATGGTTTTGGGCAGAGAGCAGGGTAGGTGAGCCTGAGGCTGTACAGGGTATGCTGGTATGCATGTGAGCCTTTAGGGGAAGTTTTCAGTACACTTTTTGAAAGGTTAGGTGCTCATGAGTACCTGAGTACCACTTATGTTAATCTCTATTTATAAAATTTATGTTTAAAATAAAAACAAGTGTTGGCACATTTATCAAGCCCCGGCTTTTTAAGTTATGCTGTACACAGGGAGGCAGGCACCCAGAAAAATGCTCTGCTCCTATCCTCTTCTCGGAGCAAGAGCTGCTGCAAAGCAAGGGCGGTGCAGAAGTGGATACACATAAAACCTGGCATGCAGATCACAGATTGGATACATACTGATGCTGATCAGATCGGGATCCACATTTGTGAATCCATGCAGTGCTCTATCTATAGACACACTAATACTAACATTACCTTACAGCATACTACCACATTCCTCCCAAAGAACTCAAAGTACCTTACAAACCCTAAAGATCTAAGGGCTTGTCTACACTGGGGGTGGGACTGTAATTCGATTTTAGGCTATCAAATTACAGAAGGTGAAGGTGAGTGATCATAGCAAATTCCTTGCTCAGGATCTCACATCCCCCCTGCTCACATTACTTCCTGAAAGGCATTGCACTGTGGGTAGTAGTGACAGAAAGGGCCGTCCCTAGGGGGGAGCGAAGCCCAGGGCCAATTGGCCTGGGGGGGCTCCCACACTGGAGTGGGGAAGGGCGGGCCAAGTCAGCCTGCTCCACCCCGAGGACCCGGGCAAGCTGAGGCCCACGCCACCAGCGGGAGCCAGCCCTGGCTGCGGCCCCAAGGCTGCCACCAGGAGTTGGCCCTGGGGGAGCTGGCCATGGCCGGGGACCCCTGCAGGCCCCTGCCAGGCTGCGCTTTGGCTAGCCTCTAGGCCGCGCCCTCACCTCCTGGACAGAGCAGCAGGCCCAGGGGCGGGAGCTGGCCTCAGCTGGGGCCGGCTCCATGTGGCGGCGCAGCCTTGGGTCCCTGGCCTCAGCTGGCTCTTGTCGGCAGTGCAGCCTCGAGTCCCCGGCCTCGGCCGGCTTCCGGCCATGGCCCCCAGGCTGCCGCCAGCAGGAGCCAGCCCTAGCTGAGGCTGTGGCCGTGAGCTGGCCCCGGCCCGGGAGTGGGACCTGAAGCTGCCGCCCGGAGCCAGCTCCGGCTGATGCCATACCACCGGTTGGGGCCAGCCCCAGGCCTAGCCAACCTGCTCCGCCCTAGGGACGGGGTGGGACAGAGGACGAGGAAAGCCTCCCGCCCCGCCCCGCTGCCTTCGGCTGCCCCCCAAAGGCAGCGGGGGCAAAGCGAAGCGCGGCCGTCGGGGGGGGAGCTACGGTGTGGGCCCTGCTGGGAGCGGGACAGTGCAGGGACCATGTAACTGAGGGGCAATCACCCCATTTGCTCCCCCTAAGGACGGCTCTGGCAACAGAGACTTGTGGGGAGGCAGTCATCCTCCTTTCGCTGTCCCTTCCGTCTTCTGTTTCCTTTCTGTTTCTCAATCACAAGCACAACAGAGAGGCACACTGCTGCATGCAGAGATAGCAATTAACTGAAAAATTCCCAGGGCTGCAGGCAGGGGAGGAGCTATGTTGCTATGGTGAAGCAGACTGGAGAAACCGGAAAAGCAAGATTGGAGCTACTCTTTGTTTACAAGGAACTAAATTTGAATTGTAGATTTCGACTTCAGTGCCACACCACTTGCAGGTCAAATTACAGTAATTTTTTTTTTCAAATTTACTGCTTTGACAGTGGAGAGACAGGCTGCAGAAGGTTGACGTAAGCAGCATTATGTCGAACATCACAGTCAGCGTAGAGCAGGGCTGTCACACAACTACTCCGTGTGCTAGGTAAGTATTATTATTCCCATTTTATATATCTTCTTACTGAATCATTTCCTTGAAATTGGGACACAGAGAAAAGAGTAACTTCCTCACACTCACATAGCAGAAGTAGAAATGGAACTCAGGAAACTAATTCTCATCTTACACCAGTATTACACCATATTCCATTTGAGGAGATCATGTTACACAACATACAGTGTCAATATTTGGTACTTCTACAATGTTGATTTCTAAATCAAAGTAAAGGCCTGGTAGTTTACTGAATTTTTGCATCTTAATATCTTTGCCTTTACTAAACTAAGGAATAGAGGAATGCTTTCTTCAAAAGCCCCAAACAAGCAAAAACAAAAATCAAACCACACATTTAGTAGTCTGCCAATGTCTGATGGAAAACTCCAATCTGAAGTTTTTAGTTTTCAACACTGTTGAGATCTAGCTTGACAAAATAGTTTTATAAAAATTTTGTTCCCCAGGTGTCAGTGGCAATCAGATCTGGAAAAAAGTTAACAGGTCAGTTTACATATAGAAATGAGTAACTTGTGTTTGACTTCAGTGAGTTCTGTGAAGACTCTATTTTATTCTTTGGAAATAAGTAATATTTTTCCTGGACTTATAATTTAATCTTTGTGTATTTGTCACCTGATGGTAAATACGTTTTTTTCTGGGCCTCTAATCTCCCCTTTGGACATTTAGTGAGAGAGAAAAAAGCGCTATACCTTTGAGGTTTCTGTTCATAAGAGAAAGTGAGGAAGAATTACAGATATTATAAAGATATTGTAAATGTATAGCTAATATACAAAGCATCTGATGAAGTGGGATTTTCTGTCACGAAAGCTCATGCAATAAATAAATTTGTTAGTCTTTAACAGTGCCACAGGACTCCTTGTTTGTTTGGCTGACCTAGACTAACACAGTTACCCCTTTGGAACTTGTCAAAACTAAAAGTGTCTTTGATTCCTCCATTAACATTTGTTCTTTTCTAGTTCAATAAAACTCTAAATCATGTCCATTAAATTAAAGGGAAGAAGGAAAAATGGGTTTTCATTATTTAAACTAAATGGGTCTAGTTAATAAAATGGCATTCACTAATTGGAAATTTGGCATGAAAACTGCATTTAGAACAACTGTTGATAGCCCATATATTTTCTCAGGCTGCTTTAAATTACTGCTGAATTGCAAAAAAACCTAATGGTACATAAAGCTTCACAGAAGGACTTGAAAAAGTACTTGTTGCACTGAATAAAGGACCAAATCCACTCCTCAGTGCCTCGTTTGGATAACTGAGTTGGGTGCCTAGGATCTCTATAAATAAATCTGTTAGTCTTTAAAAGTGCCACAGGACTCTGTTGTTTTTCTGGAATAGACTAACACGGCTACCGCTTTGGAACTAGGATCTCTATGAATACAACAAGAATTGCAGAATATGCCTCCCAACAGCAGTGAATTCACTCCATAGCTACTAGTCAGGTCATAGGGCTGGAGTATCTTCAATGGCCATTGTGCTACTGCTCTACATTAGAAAAGGGCTTGTGGTTCCATAGTATGTAGAGTCAAGAGCCTGCCTTGTCCCCTATTTGCTCCAGAGGTGGTTGGTGCGCACCCGGGCATAAGCTCTCAAAATCTCTCCCATTCGCTGGGAATGTTGGTTCAGGTGGGCCTGGGACAATATCTGTGTGTGCACAGGGCCTCCTGGAAATGGAATTGGTAGAGGTTTGCAATGGGACATATAAGAACACTTCCTATGTTGTGTGGAGTCTAGTTCTATAGGGCCTCCCTTCACACCCAGTGTATGTTTGGGCACAGTATAGGAACAAAAGAGAGATCAGAGGATCCATTGCAATGCAGTTCCTCCAGACTTTCTGCTTTGTGGAGTGGGCAACCTTAACGGCATGAAATTTACTCCACCAGTAGGCAAAAGCAGGCACATTTGCTCTATGGATCTCTCCACCAAACTGAAACACTTGGGTTGTACAGTGAGGACTCGATTTACCACTAAATGTAGGGGAAAAAAGATATTCCTAAATGGTAAGTATAAAGTCAATCAAATATGTAATCAATTGCTGGTAAAAATAAGATAAAAGTTACTAACCTTTCCGTAATTGTTGTTCTTCAAGATGTGCTGCATATGTCCATGCCATCATAGCTGTATGCCTAGACCAAGCACAGCAATTGGAAATTTCTTCCCCAGTGGTATCCACTGGGTCAGCATTGGTGCCTCCTGGCATGCGTCTACACTTGTAAATTAAGTCGACTTAAGCAGGCTTAAGTCGACTTAATTTACTCTGCGTCTACACTTGAGTTTCCTTAATTCGACTTAAGCAGTTCCTTAAGTCGAATTAAAGGAAAGTTAGTTCGAATTAGTGAAACCTCACTTTACTTCAAACTAACCCTTAATTCAAACTAGTTAGTTCGAATTAAGTCAATGTGGCCATATTAGTTCGAACTAACTGCTTAGTTTGAACTAACCGGCACATTGACCTTAATGCAACTGACTAATTCGAACTATGCATGGCACTTGTTTAGTTCGAACTAGCATTCTAGTGGGGCCATGCTAGTTTGAATTAAGTTAATTCGAACTAACTAAAATTAGTTCGAATTAGTTAGTTTGGATTAACTAATTCGAACTAACTTTTGTAAGTGTAGACATAGTCCTGGAGTCACGCATTCATAGAGCTGGTATAAAGAATCGTGCAAACCCTCAGCACCCTCGCTTCCTTCTTTCAGACCCACTCCAGGAAGGAAAGTGGGTCTTGGATGGACACATCCTTCGCATCTTGAAAAACAGCATTTACAGAATTCTTTGAGTGCTTGCACATGTCTATTACAATGCAGGTGACTCCAGCAATTGTCCAGGTGGAAGGTTCAGCATTTACTGACAGGCTGACAACAACACTATTGAGCCAAGACTAGCATCATCGCTAGTCTGCTGAGTGACGGCATAATGTGAAACAAAAGTGTGAACTGACTAATCAAGTTGCTGCACTACAAAATTTCTGGACAGGAACATGTCTCAAAAGGACTCAGGGAGATGGTGGAGTTTTGGATATTTTTGCCTGAAGGCCACTCAAGAGGTGGCTTATATCTAAGGTTGCTTATATCTGCCATGTGATGATAAAGGGGGATACTAGGGAGAAGATGTTGGTAGACTTGGAGTCTGAATTAAAAAGAATAGAATTGTCATTACAGTTAAGACATCACTGATATCTCCCCTGTTTGCATTAAACATGTATAAGTTTTACGTCAAGGATAGGAAACTTGGTTGAATGAAGTGACCATACCAGGAAAACAGTAGCAAAAATGAAATATCATATCTAAGGCTATGTCTACACTGGCAAGTTAGTTCGAATTAAGGAGGCTTAATTTGAACTAACTATAGCCATGGCTACACTAGGCTTTAGTTAGTTCGAATTAAGGGCTTCCTTAATTCGAACTAATAAGTTTGAATAGGGCTTCAGAAGTAAGGCTTTAATGCGAACTAACTAGTTCTAATTAGCCAATGTGGCCATGTTAATTCGAACTAATTTCTTAGTTCGAACTAACCAGCCATTGAAATGAATGGGGATCGCTAATTCGAACTAAGCAAGAGCCATTCATGGCACTTGCTTAGTTCGAACTAACTTTTTCTAGTTTGAATTAAGCTAATTCGAACTACCTAAATTAGTTCGAATTAGTTAGTTCGAACTAACTAATTCGAACTAATTTTAGCAAGTGTAGACATAGCCTAAGATACTAGATGGTATGGGAACTGGCTTGGGAATTTATAACGTGAGATTATGATGTACTGAAAAACAAGTCTCACAATTTGGGTAACGATTTATCCTCAATATCAATGACACTCAGCACTGCACTAGAGAAAATGTCCCGAAATTAATGTGACGTAGCTTCCATCTTACCAAAGATATGGGATGTGCAAGAGTCAGATTGGATCAGGCCATAAAAGCATTATAGGACAATGTGTCCATGGCATTCCCCTGCATTCAGGCTCAGACCTGGATAGTTTCTGCATTTCAAAATCTTATTAGAGATGGCCTTAATGGACTCCTTCCATTAGAAATAAGGAAGCTGGTGGAGAAAAACATGCCCTTGACCTTGAAAGAGCCCATCAAGAATGGTGGAAATTAATACATTTTACCTTTGTAAAGAAAAGTCAGAAAGTGATAGCCCATGTTCTGACAGTGAAAAGGGCACAGTTTGAGCAGATTTACCCAGTGATTCCCATCTGAATCAATATCAATCAGTCTATTATGTTACCAATCGCATTGCCTAAATCACAGTGCTTGGAGGACAGTGACTTTAGAAATTTGTATAAGAGAAAATAGTGTAGGATATATGTGCAGCTCAGGATTCGTGGAGCATTTAGACACATGTCTTAATGCTATAGGAGGTGAATATAATTATCAGCTAACCAAAATCGGATTTAATGTCTCAGTGGTATTGGCAATGAATAAAACTTGTATATGCATATGTAGTTGGTACACCCGACTCCAGGTGGACGAAGTTTATGAGATTAAAACTACGACCTTCAGAGAGCAGAAGACTACCAATTAGGGATGTAAAAGGTTAACCGTTTAAACAGTAACCTTTAAACATCTGTTTACTATTTAAATGGGAAGAGGGGAGTGGCAGCTAGGCTTTGCTCCCAGTAAGCAGGGGGAGGCACAGAGCCAGGGGTGGCCACAGCCGCAGCTGGGCTCAGCTCTCCATGAACTTCCACAGGAGTAGCAGGGAGGCACGGAGCCCAGAGCTGGGGAGTGGGGTGTGAGCCGCAGCTGGGCTCAGCTCCCTGCGAGGGTAGGGGGTGCAGAGCCCAGACCAGTGATAGGAGGAGGCACAGAGTCCAGTGCTGGAGGCGGGGGGATAGCTACAGCTGGGCTCAGCTCAGTATCCCGTAAGTTATAGTGGTGGGGAGGGAGCAATAGTGAGGCAGCTCTCACTTGGCAGTGCAGAGCTGAACCCAGCAAAGCTCCCATCCAGCATTTAACCATTCAAACATTCTATTTTAGACCATTTAAATGGATCTATAATTAAACTACATTTTTACATCCCTACTCCCAATGTAATATGCTTCAGAAAGTTAGTTATTATGTATGTAGAATTAACCTAACTTCACCAAACTTAATGCGACATATTGGATACTGAACCAAACATAAAACGTAATTAGAGCCTGTTGTATCACAATAGTGACCAAAGCTGATTTTGATTTTTTTGAACAGCAAGTAAGTTTAATCTAAGAAACATTAAGTGTGTAAGACTACATTTTGTGTTCACTTGCATACATGGGACTCCACTGTGGTCACTGAGAATGCATGGGTGGAAAGGAGGGCATACGGGTTTTGCTCGCAGTCTACAAAACTATTTGCTCTGTTCTCAAAATGAGAAGTAAACACATTCCAGACATTCAGTATTGCTGTTTGTGCCTCTGGGACAGAACGGGTTCTGCACCATTTTGCGGCTTCTTCAGTAATCTTATTCAGCAAAAACATCTGTGATAAAAGGCACATTTGTTTCAATATTTTGCCTGTGAAGCTTGTTGCAATAGGCATGATGGCTGCCAGCAAATCTAAACAAAACTGTAGGAATGTGGCAGAAATGAACAAGTTCTTACAGAGTATGCAGAGGTCAAGGTTAACCTTGCAGCCAGACCCCATTACATAATAGAACTGAAAGCCTTGAAATTTGAGCCATACATACATAAGGGTTATGGGAAGGTTACACTATTCTAGATTTTGATGATGTCTCATGTTTTTCAGTTCAGATGATTTCAATAAGCCTAATTGTTTTAAAGTGTAATGTATAACTACAGTCTTTGTAGTATTTGTCGATTTTTCAAAGGCCTTTGATACAGTGGATAAAGAAACCCTATGGAGGCTGCTTAAACTATATGGCTGGAACAATTTGTTCAAATAATACAAGAGTTTCAGGAACACAAGAATCTCTTTGGTAGGAAATGTTACTGACTCATTTAATATAAGTCATGGTGTGAGACAAGGCTGTCATTGCTCCTACACTTTTTATTATGTTCTTTGCTAGCATCCTCACTACAATGTCAGAGAACCTCAGTTTAGCAGTCTATATTCTCACTAGAATCGATGGGAAGCTATTCAACTTAGCTAGATTACATGTCAGCTCCAAGATGCATGAAGAATACAGAGAACTTCTCTTTACAGAGGTTTAACACTACTTGCTCATTCACTAAGAGACATCTAAGGGTCAACAATTTGCTTTATGTCAGAAGCAAAACAATTCAGATTAAAGATCAATACCAGTAAAACTAAACATTTTTTTAACCAACCATCCAATAGACAAAATGTAGGCAATGATGCTGTACCGGAAGTTCTTGTCTACGGGGAAATGTCTCAAAAACTTTATATATCTAGTAGCAATAACACCTCTCATGCAGAAGTTGCATATCACAGTCAGACAGCATCCAAAGCATTTGGAAGGCTATTGAAACATCTCTGGTTTCACTCAGCAACACTACAACAACTGAGATGAAGGTCTACAATACTGTGGTGCTGACTGGTCTTCTGTATTCGTTAGAAACAATAACCATACGCAGACAACACATCAAAAAGCTTACAAGCCTGCAACTGAGACATTTGCAGCAGGTTCTAGGGACTAAATGGCAAGATCAAGTTCCAAAACACTGGAGGTATTGAGAAGAGCAGGCATTACCAGTGTTGAAGTACTTACAGCAGCTGAGATGAACAGGTCATGTTGTCCTTATGCTAAATCATCACCTCCCACTATGGAAAACTTAAGGAAGGGAAACACAATAAAGGAGAGCAAAAGCTGCACTATAAGGATGTTTTGAAAAGGAACTTGAAGAAAGCAAATATTAGCATAGAGAATTAGGAAGAAGTTGCCAATGACAGATTGTGACGAATGGGATGCGTTAGGGCACCATGGCTATGTCTACACTGGCAAGTTAGTTCGAATTAAGGAGGCTTAATTCGAACTAACTAAAGCCATGGCTACACTAGGCTTTAGTTAGTTCGAATTAAGGGCTTCCTTAATTAGAACTAATAAGTTCAAATAGGGTATTCGAACTAAGGGGTTAATTCAAACTAACTAGTTCGAATTAACCAATGTGGCCATGTTAATTCGAACTAATTTCTTAGTTCGAATTAACCGGCCATTGAAATGAATGGGAATCGCTACTTCAAACTAAGCAAGTGCTTGCTTAGTTCAAACTAACATTCCAGTGTGTCCACGCTAGTTCGAATTAAGCAAATTCAAACTAACTAAAATTAGTTTGAATTAGTTAGTTCGAACTAACTAATTCAAACTAATTTTAGTAAGTGTAGACATAGCCCATGAGTCTTGTGCTTCAAGGTCTGGTAGCCAGCTGTCTCCAGGTGCTCTAATTAGCCTAAAGCAGCCCTGCCCTAGCTACCCTGGGAACTGGAATTTACTAAGTCTGGGACTATTATATCTACCCTCCAGCACCCTCCTGTAGCCCTCAGGTCTGACTCTGTCACATATCCCTCCACCCCCACAATCCCAAGGGGCTGGGCAACTTGGGACCACAAACAGTGCATGTGGGATAGGCCATTGGCATTTCCATGGTGATTTCCAGCTCGATGGCGTATGGTGAACTGAAAGAGCTGGAGGGACAAGAACCACCTTGTTACCCTTAAGTTCTTTTCTTTGTTCTGCTGCATCCACTGAAAAGGGGCATGGTCAGTTACCAGGGTAAAGTGTCACCCCAGCAAGTAGTAACAGAGGGTTTCCATGGCCCATTTGATAGCCAGGCATTCTCTTTCCACCACCACATCTCTGTTCTCGCAGAAGGAGGTTTCGGCTGAGGTAGATTATTGGGTGTTCCTCGTCTTCCACCATCTATAAAAAGACTGCTCCCAACCCTACCTTGGAGGCACCCGACTGTAGGATGAATTCTTTTGTGAAGTCTGGGGTGAGGAGTACAAGGGAAATCTGTAAAAGCTTCTTTGACTGCATCAGACCATTGTACCATGTCTGGGCCTCGGGCTTTTATCAGATCCAGCAGGGGACTGGTCCTAGAGGTGAAATGGGGAATAAAACATCTGTAGTACCCTATGATGCCCAAAAATACGCTGACCTGCTTTTTCTGGTTAGGCCAGGGCCAATTTTGGATAGCTTCTAGGTTGCTCAGTTGAGGCTTGACAACACGCCTTCCTACAACATATCAGAGGTATCTAGCTTCGGGTAGGCCTATGGCACACTTGCTAGGATTTTCTGTGAGGCCCGTTTGCCTGAGGGTGTTCAGCACCACTTCTACTTTCTCTAGGTGAGTCTCCCAGTCAGGGGTCTGAATGACCCCATTGCCTAAGTATGCAGCAGCATAACTGGGATGGGGGTGAAGCAGTTTGTCCATCAGATGCTGGAAGGCAGCTGGGGCCCAGTGTAGTCCAAAGGGGAGGACTGTGTATTGGAACAGTACATCTAGGGTGGCGAATGCATTTTTTTCCTTTGCTTTTTGAGCTAGAGGAATTTGCCAATATCCTTTAGTCAAAAGAGGGTGGTCAAGTACCGGGCCTTGCCTAATGGTCCACGAGCTCATCTATATGGGTATGGTGTATGCATCAAACTTTGAGACCTCATTTAGATGGTGAAAATCATTAGAGTCTCATTGTACCATCAGGTTTCAGCACCAACACGATTGGACTAGACCACTGTCTGTGTGACTCCTCTATGACTTCTAATGCTAACATTTTTTCCACCTCCGCCATAATCTCTTGGCCTCTTGGATTCTATAGGGTCGTATCATCACCCTGGTTCCTGGGTCTGTGATAATGTGGTGGTATACCTCCAATGTTCTGCCTGGCTTGGTTGAAAATACATGTTGGTATCAGTCAACCATCTTGACGGCCTCAGATTTTTGTTCCAGTGTTAGGTCAGGGGATATCCTTACTTGGTTAGGAGTTTGTTCCTCTTGGCAAAAGGTCACACACGCCTCTCATTCCTTCCAAGAGTTCAGCAAGTTTACGTGATATATCTGCTTCTACTTATGGCGTCCTGGTTGTTGTACCTGGGCTTTCTCTAGGTGCTCCCACACAATAGGGGTGACCTGAGCTATTCGGTCTCTAACTTGTAGTACATGATCTATCACGTTCTTCCCTGGGGCTGGCTCTTCCTCCAAGATTTTGTTGGCTGTGTCCAGAATTCCCCTTGGGTGGCGTCAATACAATAATTCAAAGGGGGAGAACCCTGTGGAAGCCTGGGGAACCTCCCGGATAGCGAACATGAGATATGGTTGCAGACTGTCCCAGTCTTTTCCATCGCGGCTCATGACCTTCCTTATCATGGCCTTGATTAAACCTTTCTATGGGTGAGTCTACACTTGTAAATTAAGTCGACTTAATTTACCCTGCGTCTACACTACAGTTTCCTTAAGTCAACTTAAGCAAGTTGCTTAAGTCGACTTAAGGAAAATAAAGTCGACTTTATTAAACCTCATTTTAGTTTGACTTAAGCCTAAAGTTGACTTTTTAAAGTCGACTTAGGCCAGTGTAGACCTGGAGTAGCCCTAAGTCGACTTAGGGCTACTGCAGGACTCCACCACTGCCCTCCCTGCCGGGGGGGAGGGGGCACAGGGGTAGCCTGGCATGCTCCCTCACAGGGCAGGGCAGACCCCTGCCCACCCTGTCCCTATGCCCTGCCAGGGTTCCTGTCCCTCTTTACCGCCCCTCCCCCGTGGACCTGCCCTAGGTCCCCCTAGTCCCTAGAAGTCGACCTAGGCATCCAGTGTGGGTGCTCTAGGTCGACTTTGTAAGTTTCCCCCAAAGTCGACTTTAAATTTAGGTGTAGACATGCTAAGTCGACCTAAATTTACAAGTGTAGACATAGCTTATGAGACCATTGGTCTGGGGGTGATAGACAGATTTCTGTAGGGTACGTATTTGTAGCAGCACACAAGTCTTCCATTACCCATGGCATAAATGGGGTCCCTTGATCAGTCAGAATCTCCTTGGGGAGCCCCACTCTGGAAAAATTTTCTACTAACTCAGTTACTATTGCCTTTGAGATGGTATTCCACAAAGGGATGGCTTCTGGGTGGCGTAATCAAGGATGACCAGGATATGTTGGTGACCCCAGTTTGTCCTTTCCAGGGGTCCCACCAGGTCCATTGCAATCCACTCAAAAGGGACCTAAATGATGAGCAGGTGCAATAGCAGGGCCCTCAAGTGCAGCTGAGGGCTATGTAGCTGGCACTCGGGGCAGCTGGTGCAATGGAGTTGTACGTCTTTGTGCGCTCCTGGCCAGAAGAAGCTCCTCAGGATTCTTGCAAGGGTGTTCTCGACAGCTAAGTGTCCCCCAAATAGGGGACTATAGGCAAGACTCAGCACAGCCTATTGGTGTTTCTGAGGCACTAGGAGCTGCAGCACCTCCTCTCTCTGTATTTCAACAACACAGTATAGCAGGTTTCCCTTTATTATGAAACCAGTAAACCCCCGATTCTCTAAAGAATCGCAAATTGAAGAATGGCAGGAGCAGCTGGGGGATCGGGGGGTGGCAGAAGCTCCGGCAGAGCTTCTGCCGCCACCCGAACCCCTGGACTGAGCTGGGGGGCCAGCTCTCCACAGGCTTATGCACGGCATGGACGTGGATTCAGCTGCTGTGCGCGCACAGCTATGTCAGTTATATGCACGCGCAGGAGCTGCGACCACGTCCCGCCGTGCATATATACAACTGTGGTTTAGTTATATAGATATGGTCCTGGTCCCTGGGTTCTACCCTCTAGAGGTACTCCTTCTATCTCCACTATCTCTTTCTGGGTGTTTTGTTATTTTGGGTCCTCGGTCTGGTCCCATCATGTTTCCTCATGCTGGAGTCAGCTGCCTGAGCCCAAGAGAACCCAGCTCCTCCTCTTCTCCTGGGTCAGTGGGATTTGTATCAGGGTTCACCTCAGTTCCTGTTGCGTCCGGGGTGCTTTCCTTGATGGTTGCCTGGGTCTTCCTGCTCACTAGAGTGGGCTTACAGCCTGGGTCAGGATCCTGGTTCCCAGAACCTTAGCTGCTCTCCTTTCTGCCCTGATCTTTCTGCCCTTCCCAGGAGAGAGGAAAAGTTCCAGGGTAAACTCTGAGAATTTGGGCGGGGGGCTATTTGTGAGGACTAGCTTGGGGGTCTCAAGGTTCTCCCTTCCCTTGTACTCTGTAGGCTGGGGGAAGTAAAGTTTCAAATCTTGGGGAGTCTCTCCCGATGAGCATGGGATAAGGCAACTTAGGCACCCCTGGCTGTTACCCTTTTGATACCTTTCTGTGCTCAATGTTTACTGGGATGGTTGGGTAGTAGCTAACTGTACCATGGATGCAAGTCACTCCCTGGCTACGTTTAACTAACTTCCCTAAGATGACGGTAACAGCACTCCCCAAATCTACCAAGGCCATAGTTTCAAGTCCATTCAGCTTCACTGGCCTTGTATATTTATGTGGGGTTACTGTGATTGCCCACCAGGTTGAGTAGGCTACAGGGGTATGCCCCATACCCCAGGTTAAACAGCATGGGTTCCTCTGCATTGGGGCACTGGGCTGCTAATGTTGCTACTCCCCACATGCATAACACCTGAGAGGGGCCCTAGGTACACCTCCGTCCTTTGGGTTGAGGGGGGGGGTCTGCCCCCGTACTCTCTGCCCAAGTCATTTTGCCCAGTAGCGTCTTTGGACTGGCCTGCCACTTCTCCTGTTTTCCAGCTCCCCTTTCTTGGGCTTCCTGTCTTCCTAACCTCTGGAGTTGGAAAGGGTCACTTGGAGTAGAGTGGGTTCTCTTGGGGTGTTCAGGAGGCACCCCTGCCATAAGTCGCCTCTCAACCACTGCAATGAGTTCGTCATACGAAGAGGGATCATTCTGGTTTACCCATATGCGGAGGTCTGGTGGCAATCCCCTCATATCAGTCAATGATAAGAATCTCTAAAACATCCATGGGTCAGCGGGTCTCGGGTTGCAACCACTGCTGAGCAAAGTGGGCGAGATCAAATAACTGTGTTCTTGGACCCTTTCCCTCCTGGAACCTCCATTCATGGTATCTCTGGGCCCATACAGCCATCGTAACCCCAGAACAAGCTAAGATCTCTGCCTTCAACTGGCAATAATCAGCTGCAGCTTTTATGGGGAGGTCATAATAGGCCTTTTGGGCCTCTCCACAGAGGAAGGGGGCCAAAGTACTAGCCCAGTGGCCCTAGGACCATTCTTCACACGTGGTGAGCCTCTCAAAGGTGAGGAGGAAGGCCTCCACATCATCTCTGGCCATCATCTTTTGCAGAAAGCAGGTTGCTCATGGTGTATGTGCCCCATCAAGCCCTCTGGCTTGAGTGGTCAGGGTCTTTAACTGGTCCACCACTTCTCATGAGAGGGCACAATCCTGGATTACCTGGCTTATCAGCAGTTGATTAGTTTCTTTTTGTAGCTGCAGGGACTCCTGCTGGGTGGCCATTTGTGCCTGAGTAGTCTCTTGCTGGGCCACTGTGGCCTGTATCACGGCCTTTACTACGTCCTCCATGGAGCAGAGTGGGGAAGAAAATCCCTCTTGGCTTTCCCCTTCTGGCTGCTGCAAAACAGGATCCCTCCCCGACACCAGTTGTGGGGAACGGGGTGTATAGGGGCACCCTGGGTCTTGTGCTTCAGGGTCTAGTAGCCAGCTGAGGCATGGCTCTCCTCCCTTCAGTCTCCCCGTAGGGCAGTTCCTCTGTCTCTTCTGGTCCTGGGGTCAGACTCTCTACCCACAGGGCCCTGAAGCCCATGTGGGCTGGCTTGCCCTGACTGGCTGTACCTCTCAGGTGCCAACAGCAACAACTACCAGTTAGTTCAGTTCTACCACACTCTGTTTTGTTCTCCTCTTCTTCACCATCTCCGCTCCTACCTCCGCCTCCAACCACCAGGCCCAAAACACTCCTCCCTGCCTGGTTGCAACAGGGGCTTTTTATCTGATGCTCTACTTGGTGTCAGGTGCTCTAACTGGCCTCAGGTGCCTTAATTGGTGTCAGGTGCTCCAACTGATGCCAGGTGCCTTAATTGGTGTCAGGTGCTCCAACTGACTCCAGGTGCTCAAATTGACTCAAAGAAACCCTGCCCTAGTTACCATGGGAACAGGAATTTACTAAGTCTGGGACTCATATATCTACTTTTCAGTACCCTCCTGTGCCCATCAGGTCTGACTCCCTCACAAGATTTAAATGGAGATCTGTAGTCTATGATTCTATCTAAGCTATTGACCCACACAAAGAGGTAGTATATCAACAGCACCATCTTCAATGGCATAATATTAAGTAGCTCTCCAATTTCTCCTGTCCAAACTGTCAGAAGTTTTATTTCAAATGCTGGAAACACTATACTAATAAATGCTAAATATCCCTCCTCCATGTCACCGTCAAGTACGATGGACAGCTGAAGATAGCTACTGTCATTCACTAGAGATAAACTACTGAACTATAGATCAAAAACACCAATACCATATTCTCTCTGTGTGTATATTGTATTTTTACATATATATGTATGTATGTATAAACAAACATTTGAAGTCAAACTCTCTCTGATCTATGAAGAAAATCTCATGTAAATGATTTACTGAAAGTATTCCAGTTACTCAATACCATATTTGCCTTTTGTTCCATGCACGCATTCCCCAAATTCTCAGAGGAAGTTCTGTATAAAGATACAACCTAACCCTGCAATAAATAGCAGCAGTTTTGCCCCCAAGAATATGTTTTATGACCATTTTCCAAGTAATTGGGACAAAAATGCATTCTCTTACACTCAAAATGGTTTTATATACACCTTCCATATTGAGCGCAACAGATGTCTAAGGGGAATTTTTATGCATGTTTTATTTGATGTCGTTATCTAATTTAGTTATTTACCTTTAAGTGTAGTAATTATTGTGTAGCATTCTCTTCCAAAAGGGATGACTATGTACATATTACACCAAAGCAATTAAGGTAATCATCTCTATAGCCAAGGCTGCAGTTTATATTATAACAACTTTTCTGTTCTGTATACCATAACAGTAAATACTTCCTTGATAATTTTTGCTACCCTTCTAGAATTATCAGTGTCTCTTCAGACTACAAATGTGTATAAAATACGGTGTGTTTGGGAATGTGTGTGAGAAAGAGAAGGTTCAACATGAATGTTTGTTTCTAAATTTAAGGTGAATTGCCCAAGCCCATTTGAAAATACCAGTCTAAAAATTGCAGCATTTTGTCTGATTATAAAATGTTTATGTCATATCTCCACAAGAGACTTACAAACTTCAAATTATTACTGTTCATTAGATTTCAGCAATCCCAAGTGACTTTGGAATTTTGAAGAACGTGCATTATATTCTGGAGGTTATTCCATTCTGAAATTGGAACATTAGGCTATTTATCAGGCCAAGGACAAGGGAATATATTCATGCACTAATGAGAGTATTATTCAGCAGCCACCACATTATTATTGCCTAATAGAAAAAGTAAGGCCAGATAGGGGAGTACATAGCTAGGTAACTTATTTACATTAGGAAGATTCCACTTAACCCAATGTCACATAAACCCTATCAATTTTTTAAATTTTGCTCTGTCACATGCCCGTAACAAAATGTTACAGCCTCTATTGCTTTTTCTAATATGTATAACTTCTAGTAACCATAGGCACATGTTAAAGGAGGGCACAGCACACACATTAAAGTACATATGCTTTGGCTCTTCTGTGATGTGATGCATTTGGCATCTAATCAATTTTGACCAAATCTTCCAAAAACAAATATAAATGCAATTCAGCTACTACTAATCCCAAATATAGTAGGAGGGGACATTTGTACCAGTAGTGCTGCTGCAATCCAAGCCCTTTCCCCAAGTTAAAAATACTAAAGATTAACTCAGTTTTTAAGTTTAACTTTAACAGAAAATTACTTGTACATGGAGAGAAAAGTTACCTACTTTCAGTAATGTGATCCTTCCCTAAACATACCTGAATTTGAGTATGAAGATATGTTTTTCTTGGCTGACCAACCACTTTCTCCTTTGCACATGTTTCTAAGGACATTTTGTTCCCTGAACTACGTTGTTCTCCAAATCAAGTTCTTTGTAATGACATCATGCATAAGCATACAATTAGGATTAATGCATGTTTTGTGTTTGTGGCCTGAGATTAGATTTAACTGCTTTTAAGGGTACATTACATTAGGGTTTTGCCCCCCTTTCATTCCTCATAATGTCACTAAAGGCAGAGTTCACCTTCTTTGCGGTGCCTTCACTATGCATTTCCAGAACCGAACATGTTAAGACTCAACTGTAACCTTAACTCTAAATTTCCTAGTTTGTAATATTTAGTTTAGTGATAATTACAACAATCCTGTAGGTTTAATGTTTAAATTACTTATATATACACTCAACCTAAACACAATCTTAGTGTAGTTTTGTATTAAAGTTTTTTTAAATTATCAAAAATGTCATAACTGAAAAATAACAAGAAACCCAAAGAGCATGTTACCATGTAAGATTAGGATCTGGAAATATGCAATACCAATCTTAAATGTTTTCTTTTGTTTTGAACTGTTAAAGGCAAATGCACACCAGAGCTGTGCAAAACAGCCGTAGTACAATGGCCAAAGAAGGCAGATTTACAGCTGCTTGGCATAACTACAGAAGTGCACTGGTAAATCTGGTCCTTAATTTACAGTTGACATGTAGGTTTTGAGGGCTGTGTTATGGATACCAGCACTACATGAAAGGAGGGGCACGAGAAGCACAGACTTTGAATTCCAAGTCTCGTTAAGGACTCCCTCACTGCTTCTGTCTCAGTTCCACAAGAATTGTTCTTTCTGTGCTAAGCAGTTTTTCAAACACTGGCATGCTGCCCTAAAATTTTTTAAAGAGCAGTAATCTATAAATAAGAACTCCGCTACAATTTAATTTTTTTTTAAAAAAAAAATTACTTTTGGATAAGGAATTTTTCATTTTAAAAATGACATTGGTAGGAAATATGGGGGGGGGGGAGGTTTAAACAGAAAATTGAGTTTGGTTTGCTCTAGCAAATTTATAAAAAAAATATTTCTCTTCAGTTCACATTGCCTACAACAAAACATCACCACCTTCTAACAAACAATTATGTCAGGCAACACTGAATATCACAAACAGACTGTCTGAAGAGGCTACACTGTCAACACGTGTTATGGAATTGGCATCCAAACAAATTGTCTTAAATGACATCTGTTCCTGTTCAACATATGAATTATCTTCTTGGTTTAGCCAATCTTCAGCTGCCTCAGAACTTGTACCTTCTCAGTGTTATCTATTCCTCTATTTCCTTCAGTTTTGAACAACTGAACTCTTCTTCTCACATCCCATCTACACCTGCTCCACACACAAACTTCTGAGTTTGACTCATTCATAACTCTCTTAGGACTGTCTTCAGAGAGAGATTCTCTTTGAATATCAGTTAGTGACCAAAAATGCCAAGATGTTCTTACTGCTCATGAAGATACCAGATTGTGCGCTAATTATGCTTCACTCCATCAAAAATTACTGACTACACCGAAATGGTAACTTCATCATCTTAAGCACTATCAAATATAATTCAATACTGTACTCCTATTTACAGAGAGATATTTTCCTGCAAATGTTCTTGGGCCACAGGAATGTTCATACAACTGGTCATCGTTCACAAATGCTGGGGGTATTAGTGATAAAGTCGTTTAAAAAAAATTCAACAAAGCTCTCAGTATAGTCTCAGATCACAGCAAACCAAAAATAATACAGGAACACAGACTTGAAATAGATCTTCCTGGTGAATGATTGAATGGATACTTTTGGGAAAATGGCAAAACAGAGTATCTGATATTTTCAATCTTCTTAATGAAATCAATTATAATAAAAACAGGAACAGGAAGACTCTGTATGGTCAGTTTTGCATAAAATAAAAACTGAATATACAGGATTACGTTGCCAGACAACTGATTAGTTGGTGAAGCAGAGTTTTAAAGATCAGCCTAAAAATTTCAATAAATTGGACAAATATCTTTGCAAATCAAGTGAGACACATTGGCTTAGAGTTTGAAAAGCCCCATATTGTCAAATTAAAATATCAATACAATGGACCATTTAACTCTGTACAGCAATATTATACAGATGCTCACTGTATTTCCTATTTATGAATGCTTTAGTCATGTAGCTAAATGACAAATTTGGAGCTCTAGTTTTATTGCTTTGCCACCTATGCAGGTCAGCAAATACAACCAGTGTGAACTTGGAACAATCCATTAGCCGTGACTTGTTATATTTACCTGATGATAAACAACAAGGGACTCAGTCTTCATTCTGTTATCCCATTTTTCCATAGATGTGTCTAAGTGGAGCCCTGGATTCCATGTCTCCAATGAGCACTAACAGTGTAAGAGATATACTGACAAGGAAACAAAGCTAAACATTTTTCTTCACTAATCTCATTTCCAAATAGTGATCAGCAAACCATACACAGCTCCTAAGAGCTAACGTGTTCACAAGCTGAGGTGCTATGGCTGATCGTTGCGTGCTATTTACAGTCCCTTCTGGTGTAATACTGGTAAAATGGTGCAAACAATCTATGCAGAAAAGTGTCTGACATTTTGCTTTCTGGGTTAGGTTAGTAAACTGGAAGTGCCATATTTCCTGTTTTCATTATGTGTTTTTCTACTTAGATATAAAGACAAGAATTCCCCTAAATACATTTTTTAGTCTTTAAAAGTGCCACAGGACTCCTTGTTTGTTTTCCTGTACTAAGGATAGCTGATAATGTTGGTTCTTCAATTTCTAATATCTTTGCGCTCTACTTTCAAGAAAAAAAAGAAATTAGAGAAGACTCATACAAAAAGCAAATTAGGCAGCAGCACAGCTTTGCCATTTTCCCAAAAGTATCCACGAAGGGTCAACACTTCAATCAAAATGCTCCAGGCCAGATTCTTAAAGATATTTAGGCACTCCGAGCCTTAAGTGCCCTACACACTTCTGAATATCCCATCAGGCACCTGTCTGTATCTTCAGGTGCCAAAATGCCTTTAAAAATTGCCTCCCACCTACTTGTAAGGAACCATATTAGCTTTTATTCTGGAAATATTGCTCATATATATCTATATAACTGAGTTGCACATATAATAATTTGTTTTAAGTATAACATAGTACAGATCACAAGAAAATTGGGAAGCAATTATTTCAGTTATTGATCACTTCTTGGGATACAACTGATACTGTATTTATATGCTGTCTACAACATTTATAAAAATATACTAGACAAAGTAGTACTTATTTTCTATTTATATGTAAAGAGATGCCAGTGTTGTTGGGCTTTCTTCAAGCTATGAAGATAAAACACTATAAATTACAGGATGAGATATGGAAAGCCTATTCTGTGATTTATATTTGATTAAAAAACTTTATGGAAAAATCCTAGTTTGAAAAGTTCTGTGGTAATTTACTAGTAGTTCCTTGCAAAGTTTAATGATGAGAAATAAGTGAAGGAAAAATTCTTGAGACTGAGGAAGGGCTGTGAAAGAGGAGTCTGAATTTCATGCAGTTAACATCTAAGCAGGGACTTAAGGGATTTGGGATCGTTCAAATAGATATTGAAATAGACCTATATATTTTCTTTGAATGAAGTTTCTATTGCTACCTTTCAATTAATATGAAAGAACAACGTATTACATATGCTTAAGTTTCTTGAAGGTTTTATGACCACAAACGTACAATACAGCTCAGTTAATCAATAAATAAAATGCAGCTACCCATCAATTCATATAATAATTACATCAGGTTCTCACAATATTTAAATATACATAATTGTAATTGTAAGGACATCTCAGATTTATTTCACATTATTGCCACAGCACTGTTCCAATTTAATAAAGTATTAAACAAAGATATAAAATAAATTATTTTTAAAAGATCTAGGGGAAGAGAGGGTTCAGGTTAACCTCACATGCTATAGGTTGAATTCTCCTGTAACAAAGGACCTACATTGGACTGTAACATCTAGGAATAACTGCACCAAAATAAAGGTGCTAAAACCATTAATTTATATACACACACAGCATTATTTACAAACTAAATTCAAAGCACTGTCTTTCAAATGACAATACTTTTATTAGAGAGACAAAGTACATGAGATGGTATCTTTTACTGGACCGACTTCTGTTGATGAGAGCTTTTGAGCTAAGCAGAAGAATCCCATTTGGCTTGAAAGCTCATCTCTCTCACCACTTTGGCCTAGTACAAGAAATTATCTCACTCTCTTTGTCTTTCTAATATCCTGGGACCAACATGCCTACAACACCACAAACAATTACTTTTATTGAAATAAATTGTCTGGCAGATAAACAGCAGCACATTGAAAACTGATTTTATTCAAAAGAAACAGGACTCAGCCCTAGCAGTGCTATTTGATTATTTCAATTTATATCAGCCAACAATAACATTTTCCCCTCTAGTCTTACCACTCAAAACTCTATTAAAAAGCAACAGCAAAGGCGGGCATTGCAATGATACACTGGACTGCTCCAGCAGTTTGTCTGAGGGTCCCAATGAGCTTTACTAATATGATTGTATTATTGCCATGTCACAGATCCGACCTGAGTATAGTGGCGGTGCCACACCCATGATCAAACCCTGAGTCCATGTTATATCCAGAACACAGGGGTGTTTCACACCAGTCCCTACTCTGCAACCAGTGAAATCACTACTTCAGGTGCAATGGACACAAGCGCTTGTGCTTGCAATTAGCATTACACTCACACCTGAATAACACGGCTCCCAGCGTCCCTCTTACAGGCGCGGGTTGCGGGCAGCTAGCGGTATCGCTGCCTGCTGCAGCTATGGATGAGTGGGTGTGCATGAACGAACATACAGGGAGCGGGTTCCTCACCATGTGAAACCCTCAAGCAGGAACTGCCAGTGGGCGGTTCTGTTGTGAAATGTCCTCAGAGAGCAGAGCAGCCCAGGCCCCGTGGCCTGCGGAACGAGTGGGGTAAAGGGTTGTGGGTGAAAAGCATTGTCAGGGATTTCTGTTTGCTTGCTGGCCGGGTAGAAGGCGGGAAGGGACTAAAGCAAGCCCGGCCCGCCCTGCCCCCACATCGCCCCCAGGCGCTTTTCGACAACGAGCCCTAACGACTGTTGTCCAGATCCTCCGCGCGTGCGCCCGCCTCAAACAATAACAGCCGTTTGGACCCAGTGAGCGCGCACCGCGCGTGCGCAGCCAAAGAGCTCAAGCTCGCGCCCGCCCGGGAATGGAGCGTTCCGCTCTGCACGCCGATTGAACAGCAGGCCGCGCCTCCCCCACCCGCACCTCCCCATTAATCAGCGCCCCGAGCGGCGCGCGCACTTCTCAGGCTCTTCCGGTCGTATCAATGTGCGCGCGCGCACGTCGCTGACGTCATGCGTTAGAAGGTAGAGAGCTGGTGGCTCGCGGGGATGCAGCGCCACCGGGTGGTCTGTCTCGTGAGCGACAGCGCGACCCAACGTTCCGGAAAAGAATTGAGCCCGGAGATAGGGAGGGACGATTCGGGGAGTCTGCCGACCCTGTGCGTGGCGCGAGGGAGGAGCGCACGGGAAGCAGAGAGGAGCCCTGGGCTTGGGGGGGGGGAGGGAGCCTGCGGCCCTGTGGAGGCGCGCGGTATGGAGGAGCCCCGGTCCTAGGCTGTGTCTGGGGCGAGGGGGAGCGGGAGGCATTCGGGTAAAGAGTCAGGGTGGGGCCATCGCAGTGGCATGGAGCAATGAGGATCCCATCTGGGGTTGGCCTGACCCTGTGTACGAACGAGGTAGTTGCCTAGGATGCAAATTAGGAGGAATTGGATTTTTTTTCTCTGTTTTAAAAAATATATTTTCATTCTAAATTGTCTTTTTTTTCCTCTACGGAAGGGGGGAGGCAAAGTCATAGTTCATCTAGAACACAAACACTCCCTGGGTCAGCCGTGGGTGGGGGATATAGAAGTAAGGAATTGCTAACATTACTACCCTGTCCTAAAGGAGCAGGAGCAGCTGTCAGGCTGTTCTTAGGGTCTGTACCATGGGATCTTGTTTCTGGGTCATTACTCTGTGTCAGGCTGTCAGCAGCTCATCAGGCCTGATGTATGGCACCATGCGTGCTGGTGTCATGATATTTAAAAGGTGACATGAAATAAATGTATTGTCTGAAATCATAAAAAAGACTGGTTATTAATGTCATTGTGAAATGTTTGTAACAACTCAGTGAAAACATGGATACAGTCTGATATGTCCTTGAGACTGTAAACAGGCAAAGGTGACAACACAATTTTTTTCGCGAAGGAGGGTCAAACATGGCAGGTGCCCTCTCCAGAAAAGAGGGCTCTTAGCTGCTGCCTCTGGGTCAGCTAGTGGCAAAACCTCCCCCAGCTTTGTAATGGAAGGAGATGTGTCCAGAAGAGCATTCCAGTGCCAGAGGCCAAGGACTTTACTGATATTAGATAATGAGTTTCCACTGGCCTGATCATGTTTGTGTCCCCCAACTTACATATAGGTACAGGCTATGACTATAGTACAGGCCTTGACAAATGTGCTGCACATCTAGGTGCCAGGGGGCATTGCGCCCTCTGTAGTACCCCAGCACAGCTAGGTACCAGGGTACAATTCCCAAGCACCATCGCGACCTGGCACCCGGGTTTTGTCGAGCCCTGCTATAGTATCTTCTTTGAGGGTAATTCTTTGACCTAAATTTGGGGTTGGGGGTGATTGTAGAGGTGGCGTGTTATATACTGGAGGTCAGACTAGATAATCTGGTGGTCCTTTCTGGGCTTGAACTCTATAATTTGTAGATTTTTGAGCAATTTAAAAAAATTATTTAGCTGCAGGGTTCCTATATTCCATTCTGACAAACTATCTGGATAGACTCTTCACCTTTCCATTAGATTATGGTAGTTTAGAAAGAGAACATTGGATGACTTTTGTGTGTGGCAGAATTGCAGCAAATAGAAAAATATTTTTATGCAACAAAAAACATCTCAAACTCTTTTGGAAGAGTTTGTATTAGAATAGGGAAGCAAACTGAAGAAGATTGTTTAATGGTGAAACTTTAAAGAAGCTTTTAAAGAGTCAAAGGATTGTTAATCTAAGAGTAACAAAGTAACAAATAATGTTACACTTTGGCAAAACTAATAAGGCCCCAGAGTGCTGTAATGAGGCCCCAAAGTGCTGACTTTAATCAAAATCTTTAAAGTTAAATACCATTTATAATTTACAGATTGTGTCACATTTTAATTCTTCTATTTTGGGATGGATTATTGGTTCTAAAAGTAATGCCCAATTGCAATGATAAGAATTCTGCCAAAAAGTAGGGATGGGGAAATAGTAAATGTGACTTTTGGCTATAGCAACAAATGTTTTTTACTGTGTAAACTTTTTACAGTGAGCAAAATAGGTAAAATTTTCTTTGTCTAAATCAGCAACAATACATTACAGCTTAACTGTGATCATAACATAAACAAACAACTGAGGGCAAAATAATATTTAAACATGTAAAAACATTAAAAAGCATTTTTTCAGAACTTAAAATGGAGAATGGTATAGAAAATATTCATAGTTGTGATACAGGAGATAATGGTATTTCTTTCTAAATTCAAGGACACCACTTTAGCCACACACTCAAAGAAAAAAAGATTTCTAATTTTTTTCAGAGCTCATATGGAGGAATGAAACCAAGATTTGTTTGTTACTTAATTTATCCTAAATAACCTCCAGAAAAGCTTTCAGATGGAGCCCTCAACCCACATGTTTATGTATTTCAGGATCCACTAAGAGACCATATAAGTCAAGGACAAAATTCCCATTCAGTGGTTACGGGTCATCCCTTAACTAGCTACCTTAAAACAAAACCAATAAGTAGCAGCGCTGTAGAAAAGGAACTGGGGGTTATGGTGGACGGGAAGATGAATATGAGCCAATTATTATTTTTTGCACCTTTCTCTCTGTTCCCACTTCTACCATCTGATAGATCTCAGAGCTGTAATTCTCTCACCCTTCCATGCTATATTGAGTGAGTCTCTTTCCATTTTTTTAGTTCACCTCAAAGTCATGAATTGAGAAGGATTTTATTTTTCTGTTTAGTCTTGGCTGCTTGAATCAAAGAGAGGATTGTAAACAGATGTAAACAAATGAAAAATTGATCCTACAGTTAAAAATCCTAAGTTAAAAATCTTTGGCAGACATAGCTTTATTCAGCTATAGCTTTATTCTGCTGTAGTGATAAATGAATTGCTTGAACAGGTCTCCCTCCCCACAGTTTGTAACTGTTTCCATCAAACATTTATAAAAGGACATACTTTATCTCTAACATGATGATATTACTATATTGACAAGTATTTCACCTTCTTAATGCTTTCTATGAATACAGTATTGCCATCATTTTCCTACGGTATCACAGCGCATACGATATTTAGAACTTTTAGAAGGTGGCACACCTTCATAAGCTGGATTTAGAAGAATTGTAGCAACATTATTCTGAAAACATTCCAATACCAATCACATGTAAATGTCTTAATATTTTAAACCTCTAAAATGGCTACCCATTTTATATGCTAAATCAAGAAAAACCTACACCTGTAACTACATTACCTAATCCTCCTGCAGCTCAAAGATGTAAACATAAAATGCAGTAATACCCTATGAACAATCTAAAGGTTCCAATAACTCTATGAATTACAACTCAGGGTTATTACACCTTAACTCTAGCCAGGGGCTACACACTGTACCACATAACTCATCAAGATCCCACCTCCTGTCATTCCTTACTACTTAATTGCAGCACCAAGTTGAAAAATAACTCTTTTTACACTTCAGTCTTCTTGGGAAGTTTGAAAATTTATAGATTTTTTTTTCTGTTGCTACTTGTTACATTTTCTTGGTTCTCCCCCTCCCCCCTACATTTTCTAGGTATTTTAATTTTAAAATTAAAAATATCAGTTTAGGTAACTGATTATGATAGGGATGTGTAGACTCCAGTGACCCTGAAAAGCCAATAGCATGAAAACACCTATGTCAGCTAAGGAACTTCTGAGAGCTGTTAGATGAGTGGTATTTGGAGTGCTGATGAAGGCCCCAATTCAGAAAAGAACTGAAATGTGCTAAAGTGCTTTGTTGAACCAGGGCTATATAGGAACATATTCTCTTGTGGAATAGATACAATATTAAGGTCAGCAGGATTACACCAAAGAGGAAAATATTCTCTGTGCAAAATCATGTTCATCACTAAATGTGTGGAATTCTGAAACATGTGGAAAGTTAATTTTTAAATTCATATTCAAGTTCCTGCCATTTCTGGCCCAGAAGGTGTCTAGTATCTATTTCTGGTAGAAGTCACATGCTTTTGATGTTAGTATAATACTCTGGATTAGCTCACTAAACTTGATCACTAGAAGACTGAATTATTATGATCAAAATAACTGTTTTCCTCCAAGTCCTTCCTCATGTGAGGGGAAAACACACATAAGAGATACTATAAACAACACAAATTTCAACTCAGAAAGCTTTCTCCTTTCCATTTTAATAAACATGGGGCTGAGGTTTTTCTTCCTGTGGAATGGGCAACAGGATTGAGACCCATGAATCCCATAAATCTTGAGGCACATACAAAGGTGAGAACTCAAGAGGTCCAACACCTCCAAATCATCCTACAACAGCCCGAGCCTCATGCCTTCCAGAGCTTGCTGCCATGCCCCTCTAACAATTACTGTTCCAATCCCCACCCCATTTACCATGCACAAGAGAACCCAAGAGAGAAGATAACACGGCCAGCATTACTGCCATAAGGCAGTCCCCTGGCACCTGCAGGCATTCTTCTCTCTCAACCACTGTGGTGTCTTAACTTGATGGGTTGGGATGATGGTGAGTAGGAGGAGCTCCCACAGGATTGGAGAAAATGAGGGAACAGGACATGGAGGCTGTTGCTCCCTGCCCCCTTGGTTCTCTGGCCAATCTCCACTGGCTTCGACTCTCACGTGACTGAATTAGAGGAGGAAAATACTTGGCAATAAGAGTCTTAATTGGCAGACCTATAAGTGTAGGTCTAGTTGCCGCACTATTTTGATAATTTACACTGAATTAGTTATTCCCATTCTGACATTTCCACCCCCCTTTAATGGTTCCTCTGTGTTCACTTGCTGTCAAAAGCACAACTCTGAGTTTTATGTTGTTAATGTTGTTTTAATGAGATATGTTAATTGATAATTGACATCAAAGTTACACCAATGAATACATTTATTTAGATAATCAATCAACTTCAAAGGATATGGTTTTAGAATCATGGGCTTTTGTGGAATTTATTTCATTTATTCTTATCTACATACTTTCCCTTCATTTGCTGAGCTTTTAATGTTTGAGAATTAGAATTAGAAAAATGAACACAGATGAGAGTCCGGCAAAATGTTGGACAATGTAATGAAAACCTTCCCCTAAAATCTTGATGAATTTGATCAGTCTTAATCTGAACAATCTTACCATCTGGTGTAAACCTAAACCTTTTTTTGTGCTGTAATGCTTGTTAGTATTTGCCACTCAATAGTGATTGTATAAAGTGGACAGTTTTCTACTAAATATAAAAGCAAGAAGGAACCAGCAAAAAATGGAAATTAGATTATCAAGAACCAGAGAGAGATCACACGATTAATCTCCCTACCAATGAAGGACAGTTCTCTATTGCACATTTTCCAGGGTGGTTCCCAATCTAGTTTTAAATGTCCCAAGTGATGGACTTTCACTATTTCCTTTGGAGACCATTTCAACAGTGCACTTTCATTTTAAATTACTTCACTTATAACTTAATTCAGAGTTAGATTTAGGCTGTTCATGAGTCATTCCGGGTTGGAGTTTACAATTTGGGGCTCGATTTTGTTCATTTCATTCACGCTGAGTGCTACACACTGGGCCAGATTCCACCATCCTTATTTGAATGGAGTAGTACCTTACTCCAGGAATGGTCCCACAGAATTCAATGTGATAACTCACACAGCAAGACAGTACTCCACAAAAATAAAAGTAATCTGGCTCTGTGAGAATGATTTTGGCTCAGTGAGAGTAATTCCATTATTCTGGATCACAGCCAGCCTACATGATAAGAGACGGCCATAAGGAGAATTAAGGTTAGCTCCTACTCCAGTCACTGCATGGTCTCCCCATAGCTTGAGTCCAGCCATGTAGGGGTTATCAAATTCAGTGCACCTTGGTTCCAGTCCCTCAATTCTCTGACCAGAACATCTGAGATGACACGGGGGAAGGAGGTAATTGATTACTGGCATACATCAGTAACAGATTGTCCCCCGCAGAGTAGGACAGCAATACTGAGACATGATTCCTTCCCTGGGGTTCCCTTGGGAAGACACAACCCCATCCACAGGGGCACAAATGTATAGCTATGAGCTAGCCCACTGTGCTAGTGGGATTATTAAGATAAGCACCACTCCACATAACGATGGGAGAACCAAATCTAAATTAAAATGAATGGGATTGCTGTCACAAACACTGTTTTGCAGCAGCACTACAAAGCAGTACTGTAGTAGGAAGAGATTAAGTGACTTGCCTGAGCCCACACAAGAACCCAGACTCTACAGACTGACATCTGTCCAGTCCACTAGACCATGCTGCCTTCCTACAGAAGCCAAGGCACGGTTTCTATGCAGTAACAGCAGCAAAAGCCAGCGCCTTTAAATAGTACCATGAGAAAGGCCATTAACACTCACTTCACCTTAAACCACTGATATCTTTTCATGTCTATGAAATGCTACCCCTCAAAACAACCCAAAATGATCTGACAATATATAGGTATCTGTAGGTGCGTCTACACTACACTTTCCTTAAGTCAACTTAAGCAAGCTGCTTAAATCGACTTAAGGAAAATTAAGTCAACTTTACTATACCTGGTTTAAAGTTGACTTTAGGCTTAAGTCGACTTTCTAAAGTCGACTTAAGCCAGTGTAGACCTGAAGTAGCCCTAAGTCGACTCTAAGTCGACTTAGGGCTCTCCAGGACTCCCCCACTGCCCTCCCTGCCAGGGGGGGTGGCACCTGGGGAGCCTGGCATGCCCCCCCCCACAGGGCAGGGCAGAGCCCTGCCCACCCTGCCCCTATGCCCTGCCAGAGTCCCTGTCCCCCTTTGCCCCATTGTACCCAGGTACAATGGGGCAAAGGCTGAGCCCCCTCGCAATTGGCAAGGGGTGCCCCCCCTGCCACCGTGGACCTGTACCAGGTCCACCTAGCCCCTAGAAGTCGACCCAGGCATCCACTGTGGACGCTCTAGGTCGACTTTGTAAGTTCCCCCCTAAGTCAACTTAATTTTATAGTGTGGACATGCTAAGCAAGCTAGTAGTCCTGGGCTGCCAATGTGGGGTGAGTGGGGCTGGAGTCCCTGGCCAGCCAGGCAGGGAGCAGGTGATGGTAATCCAACCTGGACAGAAATGCAAGCTGAAGGGCTCAACCCAGCAGAGCCAATGAGCCCTGGTTCCCCCCTTTCCACAGGCACAGTGGTCAGGAGTGTACAGCCGGGGGCAGCCCCTCGGCTCAGCCCAATTGGAGAACAGTGGCTGCTGACGGGGCGCTCAGTTCTGAAGGCTGTGCCACTGCCAGAAGTAAGACGGACACATTAGTGTTGTTTGTAATGGTGCGGGGTGGGGGAGGGCATGTCACCCCCAAACAGAGATGAGCACGGTAGTGTGTCATGCCGGATCACGTGCCATTTGCCCAACCCTCTTTTGGAAAGTGCCGAACTGCCCTGCAGGCTTGCTGTGCTTAGCCTGCCAGGGATGGGGGGCTCTGTCCTTCCCATGCTGCACCTCCCCCCCACGGCTCGATTGGGCTCTCAGGGAGTGGGATGGAGCAGCTTTGGCCCTGCTCAGCAACTGGATGCCATCTTCTGGGCCCTAGTGTCTGCTTCTTTCTTGTATAGCAGTGAGTGCCTGCAGTGGGGGCGGGAGGAAGAGAAGGCGATACAGGAATGGGCAGAAGCGGGGAGCAGGAGATGGCATGTGGCATCCCCTCAACAATAGTAGCAGCCCCAGCAGGGAAGTAGTTGAAGTGTGGCCTCCAGCAGCAGTGGGTGCAGGGATTTCCCTAACATCCCCCATTACACCCTCCCTGAATTTCCCAACACCCCCCCAGTTGTCAGCTAGTAACATAGTGTTATACTAATTTAGCCACTGGTTGGAAATGACTGAACTGAACTCACTAAGAAGTAAGGAAAGCAAACAAGGAGTCTGGTGGCACTTTAAAAGACTAACAAATTTAAGGAGGTTTAGATGCCTATCAGATTGCTTCTCAGTTTGGGGGGAAGGGGACAGATGTTTGCTTGGTGTTGTGGACTCTCCCTGACAAGGAGTATCTCATTAGCAATCAGCTCTATCTTTTAACAAGTATTGGGCTGGTCAAATAGTGCTTGTAGCTCTTAGGCTATGTACACACTACAGACTTGTCCCGCAATAAATTGTTGCAGGACAAGCAAAGCGTTATAACTGTAACACTTTACCCCGTCCACACATTAATCCTTCTAACGCAAAGGAGCATTGCTCCTTTGCATTTTCGTTAGAAGGAGCAATGCATGGTGGGCACCTATCCCACCATGCACTGCCCAGCCAGCCTTTAGGCTGGCAGCAAGGCTCTCCAGCCGCCGAGATCGCTGGCTTCTCGGCGGCAGGGGAGCCCCAGCAGTGGGGACCCCAGCCGCAGTGGGGCTCTAGCCATCAGGAGTCCCGGCGGCTAGAGCACCACTGCTACAGGGAGTCCCTCAAGCCACTTGGTTTCCCAGCAGAGAGCCGGGAAACTGAGCAGCTTGAGAGAATCCCCACCACGGGAATCCAGCCACCGTGAGTGCCGGCACTCACAGCAGCTGGAGCCCTGCTCCTACCTGTTAATTTCACTGTTCTGCTAGAGCAGTGAAATTGACAAGTATGACAGCTCCAGTGTCTCAGAGTGGCCTCGATTGGCACTCTGGGACATTTCCGGAGGCTGCCTAACCCACAATGAGTGTACACACACACTCTATTGCAGGACAGACGATCCGTGGTAAGCATTACAACGATCGTCTGGGTGGTTTATCTGTTGCGCGGCAACAGCTCTCTTGCTGCACAACAGGCAATATTGTAGTGTGTACGCTCACAGCCTTATCGTGCGGTAAAGCTCCTAACCGCACGATAAGGCTGTAGTGTGTACAAGGCCTAAATTAGACTCCATACAGGGTCTTTTGTTATTTTAAGTGACCATTGTAGGCTGAAATCACTGGTCAGTGCTAGTGCTTAGACCTGCTATGGGACAGTCGCAGTGTTTCTGTGGAGACTGCCAGCCTACATCATCATAAGTTCCCCCACTGAGACCTAAAATCACAAAGGTTAGGTTACAGTGTGGAGGTGCCTTTTTTCCTCTGAACTCTGGGTCTCCAGTACTGACCAAGGAGGACAACATGGCGAGTGGGGTACAGTGGCAGGAGAAGGGAGAGGCACATCAAAGGAACATTTGTTGGCTGAACTGTCATTTAGTGACTTTGCTTCAGAATGCTAGCTTTCTGACTGGGATACTTATATACATGTTTCCTAGTAAGCCAAGATTGTTAAAATGATTCATTTGCCAAAGTCATTATCTCACATTATCACTATCTTGAGAGGTCATTATCTTGGATAGTTTCTGTACTAAACACTTTTTATATTTTAATTAATTTTTACATAAGAGCATGAGAATGGCCATACTGGATCAGACCAACGTTCATTTGCCCAGTAACCTATCTCCTGACAGTGGCCGGTCCCTGATGCTTCAGGGAATGAACAGGACAGGCAGTCGTGGAGCTATCCATCATTCCTTGTCATCTGGTCCCACCTTCTGGCAAAAAGAGACTAGGAACATTTCAGAGCATAGTATAGCATCCATCCTGCCCATCCCAGTTAATAACATTGATGGATCTATTCTTCATAAACTTATCTAATTCTTTTTTTAACACTTGGCCTTGGTCTTGGCCTTCACAACATCCTCCGGGAAAGAGTTAAACAGGTTGACTGTGTGTTATGGGAAGAAATGCTTCCTTCTGATTGTTTTAAACCCGCTGCCTATTAATTTCATTGGGGGACACCTAATTTTTGTGTTATGTGAAGTGTTAAATAGCATTTCCTTATTCTCTGTCTCCACACCAGTCAAGATTTTATAGACTTCCATCATATCTCCCCTTAGTCATTTCTTTTCCAAGCTGAAAAGTTGCAGTTTATTTAGCTCCTCTCAGATGGAAGCTGTTCCATGCCCCTAATTGTTTTAGTTGTCTTTCTGTGTACCTTTTCCAATTCTAATATATATTTTTTGAGATGTGGCAACCAGATCTGCATGCATTATTCAAGATGTGGAAGTACCGTGGATCTATATAGAGACATTATGATCTTTTCTGTCTTACTATTTATCCCCTTCCTTTCTTATTGATTCCTAACATGCAGTTAGCTTTTGTGCCTGCTACTGCACACTGAACAGAATTTTTCAGAGAACTATCCACAATGGACTCCAACAATGGCATATTAGGCTGCATCAGTAGAAGTGTTGCCAGCAGATCGAGGGATGTGATTATTCCCCTCTATTTGGCACTGGTGAGGCCACATCTGGAATACTGTGTCCATTTGGGCTCCCCACTACAGAAAGGATGTTGACAAATTAGAAAGAGTCCAACGGAGGGCAATAAAAATGATTAGGGTGCTGGGGCATATGACTTATGAGGAGAGACTGAAGGAACTAGGCCTATTTAATCCGCAGAAGAGAAGACTGAGTGGGGATTTAATAGCAATCTTGAACTAGTTGAAGGGGTGCTCCAAAGCGGAGGGAGCTAGGCTCTTCTCAGTAATAACAGAGGATAGAACAAGGAGCAATGGTTTCAAGTTACAGCTGGGGAGGTCGAGGTTGGATATTAGGAAAAGCTTTCTTACTAGGAGGGTGGTGAAGCATTAGAATGGGTTATCTAGAGAGGTGGTGAAATCTCCATCTTTGGAAACATTTAAGGCCCGGTTATACAAAACCCTGGCTGGGATGATTTAGTGGGAGTAGTCCTGCTTTTAGCAGGTGGTTGGAGTAGATGACCTCATGAGGTCCCTTCCAATCCTAAGATTCTATGATTCTATCTCTTTCTTGAGCAGTAACAGCTAAGCTAAACCTAATCATTTATATGTATAGTTGGGATTCTGTTTTCAAATGTGCATTACTTTGTATTTATCAACATCGAATTTCATCTGCCATTTTGTTGCCCAGGCACCTAGTTTTGTAAGATCCTTTTGTAAACCAAAAAACCCAGAAGCATGTAGAAAAAGAGCTTCATAGAAGGCTATCAACTTTGTGTGATAATCTAATAAAATGGTCATGAAACACTTTTCAGTTTTTACTATGGTGCTATACAGCCTCCCTTTGCTCCGCCTCCCCACTCTCACACCCCATTAGCCCTCAAACCCCCTCTGTAAATTCCAACACCCCCCTAATTTCAATTCCTCGGGAAAACACTGAGTGGGGGCGGGGCAGGGCCCAGGGCTAATTGGCCTGTGGGGACCCCCAGCTACCCTCACCAGTGGGCGGGGAGGAGACTGGTCCAGAGGGTGGGCTCCATGCTCCCACCCCACCCCTGGGTCAGCTGGTCCACTCCCCATTTCCCCCCCCCCCCCGGGGGCAGGCCAGGGCCAACTGGAGTACTGTTTGGCCGCCAGAGGGGCCTTCCAAGGCCCGTGGCCCTGGACCTGGAGGGCCTCAGTGGAAGCTGCACCACGCGACAGTAGGCCCCACCAAAGGATGGGGCCCGGGGCTATTGCCCCAGCACCCACCCCTAGGGACAGCCCTGGTTGGAGCTCCCCCATGTAACCATCCTCTCCCGCTAGCACTAGGAACCCAGGTACCACCCCAGGCTGGGAGGACAGTGAGCCAAAAGGACTGACTTTAGGGCTCCTGTGTGTGCATGCATGCTTTGCCCCCCAAGTAAGGCAGTCAAACAATGCTTATGTGGCATGATAGGGCATTGCCACCCTTACTTCTGTGCTGCTGGTGGTGGTGGCACTGCCTTCAGAGCTGCGCACCTCTCCAATAGCCACTGCTTGCCAATGATAGGATAGAGCCAAA
The DNA here is from genome assembly GCA_007922175.1 of Pelusios castaneus. NCBI lineage: Eukaryota > Metazoa > Chordata > Testudines > Pelomedusidae > Pelusios > Pelusios castaneus. The sequence goes on along the minus strand of ML685874.1, from coordinate 5,540,848 downwards.
TCACTATTTCATAACGAGCTTTGGTGGTGTGACATTAGTTAGGATATCAGTCATGCTATTATGTCTGGTAGTCATGTATCTAAGGCTATGTCTTCACTAGCAATTTAGGTCAATTTAAGGAAGCTTAAATTGACCTAAATAAACCATGTCCACACCTGAATTTCATTAAGTCGACTTAATAACTACTGGTCTTTAGGTCAACTTAACGCCTAAGTTGATTTGTTAAGTCGACCTACAGCCAGTGTGGCTGCCCTAAGTCGACTTAATTACAAAAGTCGACCTAAGGCTGGGGACAAGGGAGCCATGGCTCCCTGGCAGAAGGGAGCCGCAGCTCCCCCGGGGACAAGGGAGCCACCGGTGGCTCCCTTGTTCCCAGAGGGAGCCCCCTTTCCCTTCTGGTTCCTGGCAAGAAGGGAGCCACGGCCCACAGGGGTCCCAGCAAGAAGGGAGCCCCGCTCTCTTCTCCCCCGACCCGCGGCTTCCCGTAAGAAGGGAGCCGCGGCTCCCTTCTACCGGGAAGCTGCGGGTCCCTTCTGTTGGGAAGCCGTGGGTCCCGGCAAGAAGGGAGCCACATGTCCTTTCTGCTGGGGACTGCGGCTCCGTTCTCAGCAGGGAGCTGCGGCTCTCCGCTGCATTTACACTTAAAAAGTTAAGTCGATTTGTTGAGTCGACTTAAGAGAGTCGACTTAACTTTTCAAGTGTAGACATACCCTAAAGGTGATGTGTTTGTTACATTATTTTTAAGTTTCAGAGCTGAGTACTCCTATCGAAAAGTAGTTGTACTTCCATACACTCCACTTCATTAATCTTTTTCCATGAGAAAGACATCATTCTCCTAGCCTTATCCCCAAAATAACGGGGAGAACTAGATTACAACACATTTGAGTGGGGATAAACTAGAGACATAATGAAAACCTCTAGTCAGAAAATTAATGTGTCACTATTGCTAAAATTGCAGACAAGATAATAAACGTTTTTTAAAAATTACCGAAACCTTTCTTATAGTGAATTCTGCCTATTTAAATGAAGCAAGAGTCAGAAACAAGCCCAGCATCATTAAATCTGCACAATTTTTTAAATGTTTTGACACATTCTCAGAGATGTATTAGTTTATTCCACCAACTTGTCTGGAAATATAGGATCCTTTATTTTGTACTATGAACTGCATTATTTTATGGCATGGGAATACAACTAAATGAAAATGCCTGGCTTTTTACTTTTATCTACAGGAATGACCTTCATTTAATTCAGGGAATGTCACTCTTGTTTTGATATATATTTAGATTAGCTGGAATGTAGGCAGTATTGTCCCTGAATGAATGAAGGAGCAAGCCTTGGAATAGACTATGATGATGGCGTGTGGGTGAGGGGGGTGGGAACAGTGTCTCAGAAGCTGCATGCAGCTCTTCTAGGATACGTCCACCCTGGCGCCTTAGGTCAACCTAAGTGGGAAATGTTGTGGCCGTCAGTACATCACATACCATTATACTAGAGGCTCTACCCTAATTTCAAAGGCACTGATTTGATAAAACCAACAACAATGGGAATGAGGTGTAAGAGTATGAAGATTAACTTGTGCCACAAAATTCAGAAGTGTTGGAATTTGTGAGTTTGTTTTCTCCCATTACAGAGATAGCTATGCATTTCTAAGACAGATCTGACTTCTCCAAAGCTCAGTGTGTTTGGATCCATGTACCTGGTCTGTGACCAACTGTGAAAGAAATAGCTTTGGTTGCTAATTCTTCAGACTAGTCAGAGTTCACTTGGAAAGCATCTATGAAATTCTTTTATACTCCAGCAGTTTGAAAGAACATGGGTAATTACTCTCTTTCTGCTGGAAAGAATATAGTTGAGTGGTTCTCATTACTGTATGTTTTTGAAGTTGTCCTAAACCTCTCTAGGTTTTTTTTGCTGTCTTATGACCGTCAATGTATGACATAATGTTTTACACTTGCCATATGCCATTATGTTATTTTGAGAAATTATATAGGGAAAAAGCCTATATGTAGCAGGGGATGCACTGCAGATGTAATCATCATATTTCCAATTAGAAATATGGGTGTTTTTTTTAGGATCAAAACACATTTACAAAATGTTATGTGCAGACTGGAGGAAGTTTTATTTTTGAGAATTTTTTTTAATGTAAAAAATACAGGATCAATTTCACTGGCGGTTTCCAGCTCCTTTGTGCCACTTGGACAATGACTAGCAACTACAAAACCTTTTAGGTGGTCAGTTAAAGTGGGTTTACAGCTGCTTTGTGTCACTAAAGCAGCACAAATTAGCCAGAGGATAATAAATTAATCAATTTGTCCCATGACTTTTTCTGTTAAAAATTTACCGCAAAAATGTAAAGCATAGGCCTTATGTAGAGAGGGATGGGGGCCCAACTTTTGAAAATTCCCCATGATGCCTTTCCATAAAATTATGTTTGAAGGGGTTCCTCAAGTGAACTATAACCATTCTTTCCTTTAAACTATCTTATTTGTTGATTTTTTCTGTACCAATGCTCAGAGTGTAATCCATCAGTAAATAGACAATACAAATAACCAGTCCCCCATTAACCAAACTGAAGTAGTGTTGCCAAAGCACAGCTTGCCTGCTTGGAACAAGAAATTAGCTCATCTTACCACCAAGCCCAATTGGTCTTCTTCCTTTTCACAGTCATTCAATTTCTTTGCAGTGTGATTATTGCAGCCACCTAAGTGACAGACATCCTGACTTTTGGTATGTTCATGTTTATCTTGTTTTCCAGGGAGAATAGTTCTTTTATAAAGACCACTGGAAAATGTCCCAGACAGAGGCAGCTCTGTAAAAATATCATCATCTTCCTGTTCCTCTTCAGAGGAAGAAGCCTCTGTGTCTGTGACCTCACAAATATGGAGTTTAGAGTTAGCTCCATGTGATAAAATCTCAAAGTCAGAAAAAGTGATCGCACTCGGTCTGTTTGTTATTACTCTGATCTCCTGAGCCCTCTCTGATTTCTCAGCTGAGCTTTCGCTTGGAAGGAGTGATGAGGAAAATTCCTCATTTGAGGGCAAGTGTGTAGGACTGTCCTTTAGTTTGTGCCCTGAAGAATACAGTAATTCTCCACTAAGATGCTTTATCTCAGATTCAGCAGCAGCGGTAACACAGCCAGTATTCCTGCTAGGTTCCAAGGCTGTTTCCGTGTGGCTTGCTAACTGTGACATAGATGAAGAACTCAATTCAGATTCAAGTGGAATGTTACGGAGCTGAAACTGGCACTCAAATTCTTCTAACTTTGTTTCATGTTTTGCACTTTTTGACTCCTGTGACATCCCCAGACATGTGGCATATACAGAATAAGGTGACACCTGCTCCTCTTCAAAGAGCTTAGCATCCATTCCAGTAGATTTCATTTATCAGAAGTCGAACTTCACTTCACTGCTGGATGTCTTGAGAGCCACAATTCTCCACGCTGAATCAGAAAATGTCCAGGCATTATTTCTTCAAGATCATGATCAGAGCACCATTATTAATGCTTGGAGATGGATGCAAATAACCCAATCTTCTCTCTTCCTAAAATACAAAAAGGTAAATTTATTGATACTATTATTCTTGTATTTTCAGTGCAACAGTGAAAGCAATCTGAATTTAAAATTCCATATCAAATCTAGGGATAGATCACCCCATAAAATTTTTGCTGGAAATAGGTAAAATTAAACTTGAGCAGCTTTAGCCTATCTTTATAACTGGTTATTAAGAAAGATGAGGTAAAGACAGAAATATTTTTCAAATATTAGCTCGAAATATGCACACAATAGACCAGAATAGTTCTGACTGACCTAGTACCTTTATTGGGTAAACACACTGTATTCTAAAACTTATTGAAATTTATCTTTATGTAATGGGGGGGTTTTTTGTCTGTTAAATACCCAAAGGTTTTTAGAGATTTTAAACTAGTTTCAACTAAAACGGAGGGGAACACTAAGGTTACTAACATAGAAGATACTGTATTAAAATAGACTTATGGGTTTTCTTTAAATTATAATTTAGTACTAAAGTTGAAATTCTGTCCCTCATCTACTTTGAGCTGCCTCAATATTGCAGCACTTGTGAATAATACAATTAACCATTTTCAGATGCAGTGCAAAAAGTGAAGGCTGACTACAGAGTTTCAGCTCTTAGGGCTGTCTTCTCTGTCCAGATCTAGAATGTGGATCCCCAAAGTATCGAATGAAATGCACATTTGACTTCAGGTCCAGAAATCAATATCGGACCCATAGTGGCACATCTATGTAATTTGTCTTTTGTTGCAGATCCAATATTGATAATCCTCATTTTAATCTGTTTCAGGATATCATATGGGAGACAACAAGAGAACAGAACCTATTCAAAATGTTAATGGGAGCAACAGCCTTTGATGGCATGTGGCAAGCCAAAGAGAAAGACATAATAGAAGCCCAGCTTATATACAGTGAAAAGCAGACAAAGTAAAAAACTGGCATATGACGTTCTTTCCACTCCATATGTCAAAAAATTACCAATGCACATTGGCCAAGCGCATTTCATTGCTGGGCTATCTACACTGTTATCGTAACAGTCGTGATTAGGATATATTTTATATATGCACAATTCTTTTCTTCATCATGAACTTTATTATACAAGCTTCAACTGTACAGATGTGTGTGTACACATGGCCACTCCATTTATTGGTTATACAGGATGCCTAGGTGGGTATTTGCCTATGTAGGTTGCTAAATTTAGGCATCTCCAGTGCTAGTGCTAGCTCAATGGAGACCCTGACAAGAATGTTTTTGAGCCCCCCAAAACATAACACATACTGATAATTAATAGGGGGTTTCCTTGAGCTACTCAGGGCCATAAACAATTGCTTAGTCTGCTTATGCCTAGCACCCTCTAGGCATTTGAAGCTTGAAGATAGGTCCCTAATAAAAGCAGCCTGAGGTTCAGAAGGGCTGAGCACACACAAGTCTCCTTAACATTTACATGAGCTGCAGTGGTACAGCATCTTTGAAAATCAGATTGTTTATTTAAGTGCCTAAATACTGAGCTAGGTGCCTAAACTTTTGCCATCCTAGTCCAGACATTCTGGCAAGCGTGATAAAGGCCCCTGCCAGTTCACATGAATATTGTTTATTCTTCCCTTAAAAGTGTATCTTTCCCTCAGCTTCCCTGGCAATGCACGTCCTGATGAAAGGCATAACCGTAGCAGCCACCCTCCCACACGCGCCACCCAGGAATTACTACGATGGTACGAACTCAAGGTCTGTCTAATCCTGAAGCCTGTCTTTGACAGTGGCCAGTAACCAGATGCTTCAGAGGAATGCGTAAGAACCCTGCAGTAGGCATATATGGGATTATCTTAAGTCTTTAAGCATGACGTGTAATATTCCTTCCACATTTTTTATCAATTATACCAGCTCAGGCTATTCCTGCTAGCCATATGCATCGCCAATCCCTTTTTGAGTCTTGCAAAATTCTTGGCTTCACTGACTGCCAGTGGCAGTGATTCTACAGTCTCTATTTATACATTATATGGGAACATATTTCCTTGTCTCTGTTCTGAATTTCCCAATTTTATTCTAACTGAATGTCCCCTTGTTTTTGTGTTATCAAATGGAGAGAACAGAAGAACTGGGCTTTTTCTGTGCTGCTGTGGAGGGTACTTTGGGGACAAGAAGTGGGGGAGGGGATGGGGTTCCACAAGCTACATATTTCACCCCTCCCTCCTCAGTGGATGAGTGAATGCAAGGACCATGGGAAACAAAATACTGTAAAACCTGCCAAGAGCAACCACTCATGGCAGTTAGCAAAAGTGGTCACTTGTAAGAGGTGGTCTCTTCAAAGATTTGCACAATAGAGTGGTGATGTTCTGGGGCCTCTGCAAGTAGTCATTTGTGACAGGTGATCTCTCTTAGAGGTGTCTCCAAGGTAGGTTTTACTGTACAAATAAGTGGGGACTGACATCTGGACATTTACATTTACAGGTTAAACATTGAGCATTTTTGGCAGAAGTGTAGCTTTGGATGGCACCACCTTAACACACACATCTCTGGAAATTCAGAGGTGAATCAAAAGTTCTACTTCAGTCACTCACATAAAAAGGTGAGCAACATGGATCTGCAAAAGAGCAGAATTATACTACAGGTACAAATATCTGCATTTATAGGCTCCAAAATGCAATAGTAAACTTGCTGGAAAAGGTCTTTAAATCTTGAGGACAGAGGAATGAATTTCCACATACTTTGGTGAGACTAAGTCTATATTCTACTGCTAGCTACCTGCCAGCCACTAATGTAGGTAAAGTTTCTGTAGATAAATAGAAATCTTTAGGGCATGTTTGTTTTCTATTAATCCAGGCGGGGAAAAATTGATTTTACCTCAGATTTTTTCAGCTAGCCTACTTTGAAATGACAGGAATCAAAATATGTTTGCCTTCAAAGCAGCTTAAGGAAAATCACAAAAGAAGCTGCAGAGAAACATTACAAAAGGAAAAAATGCAATATATTAATACGACAAGCATAAGAACATGTACTACTTATTACAAATATAAGGTATTTATACTGGTAGCCTTAATTTTATTTTCTAAAGAATGATTCATACAAATTAACAGTACCTTCAGTAGAGTAAAATGCTAAAGATAATAAATGTCTTGCAATCTGATGCCTGCAACTGTTTATGTATATACATATGCACAGTCAGTCACAAACACGGCCTCATCCTATTTTCCTTGCATGCTCAAAACTCTCATTCGAATCCATCAAATTTGGGATGGAGATCATAACCAGTGTACATATTAGGTATAACCACAGGCTGGGGAAAACATATAAGAGCTTCTAATACACATGTTCTCAATTGCCTTTCCATTTTTTAATAAAGAGAGAATAATTCTCTAGGGCATTATAAATGGGCGTGCTTTTTCATATGATAACTATAATAATAGATAACAAATTTATCTCTGCAGGCATTGGTTAAACTGGTGTATTTCAGTATTTTCATTTTAAGCCAAGTTGGCAAGTTAAACAATTGACAGAGTATGTGAATGTGTGGAATTCCTTTACTTTTCAAGAAACCATTTTAGACTTGAACTGACAAATTAAAGTACAGAAACAAGCACTGACCTATACTGCAAAAGCACATATCTCATTTTAAGTATCTGGCTTTAACCCCAAACTGTGTTTGTCTCCATTTTACAGTAAGTTTAAGGGTCCTTACTCACTTAGAAACTATCTTACACAAATGAAACAAAAAGATTTGAGAAACAGACCAGTACAAACTAGGTGACTAGGAATACTACTGTTACGGAGGATATTACCTGTTTTGTAAGATAACCCCATATTTTTCCAGTCAGTTAATTTCCTTAAGCGTAACAACAGGAACTCAGTAGATAGAAGGATCCTCCAAGTGTTAGGGCAGAACAGAAAAAGAAATGAATAATAGGTCCTTAACAAAAGGCATTTCAGCTTGCTTTCTGCACAAGGTCTCTGTCAACAGAAGTATGTGAGAGAATCCCTGGGGCTAGAACAGCCTTCTGCAAGCACTGGCCAAATTATTCAGAGAAAGACAGACCAAAAAAAAAAAAAAGAGGGGGGGGGGGGGGGGGGGGGGGGGGGGGTATGAGGGAGCGCATGCAACATCAGGCACTTCTAAAAATAGTGTGATCTCATTCTTCACACTATGCTAGACCCTAACATATTGCCTTTATCACCTGAAGTCAGTTTCAAGTTGACTGCAGTATGGTTTTGGTGCTGTCAGTTTTTGAAAGGATGAACTGAGAAACTCCTTTGGACAGGTCTTTTTGAGCCAACATGAACACTAAAAGCAGCTTCCCATATTACTTCCAAATTCTAAGCATTATTTTTTTATGTTGAGAGCGACTGTGAGAGATGCAGTCACCACCTAAATTTCACTAGCCCTTCCTTTTTGCAATCGTCGCTTTATAGACAATTTTGCACCCACAATTAAATGTATGCACAATTTAGGTCACTTGGATAGCCAAGTCCCTGACTGTATTTTATAAATCAGATATTTGAATATCTAGTCTGAAAAATGCAACTATGAAGAGAACACAGAAAATCGTGGGAAAATTCTTATGAATTGGAGCTTATTATAGAAGTATTTTCTGTGCTGCTTTTGAACAGAACAGATATTGCAGCTTTTCCATTTGCACTACTAGTTCGCCTCCAGTAAGGAATTTTAGATTTGAACAACTAAGAAAATATTATGTAACATCTTTCATCCCTAAATATCCAAACGCACGTTACAGACTCTGTGGCAAATTATACAACCCCACTGACTCATTTTATCGAGTCAGAATAGATCAATAGACCAAGTGAGAGACAGAGTGTGTTTGTACTGTAAATTTGGTGCTTATTTATGCTTGATGCAGGCAAATTGACATCTTATATAAATATAATCAAGTCAATCACTACAGAATTTGGAATATAAATGCATGAGTTATTCAGTAAAATGGAGCTATCTCTTGCATAGAACAATGCAGACATTCTTCAACAATTATACTATGCATCAATTTCTGTTTTTAGAAGAGGAAGTAAAGGATCTATTTTCCACTTTTAACTATAAAGAACATTTTTGATAAGCACTATATTTAGACAAGTTAGAAGTTAATTTGGTCAGAGATGTTAATACCTTTGCTGTTTTGAAATGTGCCTTGGGTTTTCAGTCTAAAAACACATCCTCAACAGCATTGCCAACGAGAATGACAGGATTCTGGGGAGTCTTGTCTGTCCAATTTACTAATTCAAGCTCATATTATGAAGTTATGAAACTTCTGTATCTATCCACCATTGCTAACAAAGGTGTACTTCCCAAACCAGGGACAAAAGTGAATAACTCAGGAGCAGCCAAACTTCAGTTGGCCTTACCTGGGGAGAACAAAAGAGTAATTATATCCTAGGGGAAACAAGTTCTCTCCACTTTTGTCAATGGAGGATTAGGGGTTTGGAGAATGGAAATTCCCCAAAAAGGACAAAGAGATAGAGGTGACAAAGCAAGAGGTTATAAAAGGACTAACGGTAAAAACTCAAGAGATACACACAAGTGGTTTGGGGCAGGAGATGGACTAGCCAAGGTCAAAGAAGGCTCCATGTTTCAAAACCCAAGCCATTCACTGCAACAGAATGACTCTGGATGACCTGGCCCCAGCCTGAAAAATGCTCTGGAGTGGTGAGGAAATTGAAGAATGGAAAAACATTTAGGGTCTATTATTTCTGTAAAGAGGTGAGTCCATTTGACTACAAAGGTCTCAGCTCTTAGGAGGGCAAGCCAGAAAGAAAATCTGCACTCAGAGAGCATCTCTAAAGACCCCAAGACAGGAACAGTGCCTGGGCTGTGTTCCTACTCTGTAGACTTAAAAACAAATAGGATTCAGAGATTGAATCCTCTCACAGCAATCTGGTACGTGGCCAAAGGGGGGCTCAATTGGAACCACGACAGCCCCCAAACTCATGCTGCAGCAATGGTTTAGTTGCGACTCAGAGAGAAGAATGCCACCTACACAATCATGGATGCAACTTAGAGGACCCAGATTTTTACTGGATGAAGGTTAGCCCTTGTTAGTTTATGTAAACTGAATCTTGACCTTGCAAATCTTTGTGCTGTGTGCAAGTGGTAGTGCAAGATTGAGTAATGAAAGCAGCTGCTTTGCAGGGGCACAAATAAAGTTAATCACTAGACATAGTCATTTGCACTTAGCAAAATCAGTTTCAAGCCTCTTTCCTACCTAATCCCTTACTGTCAAGATGGCAAAAAAGAGGCAGGGTGTAAGGAGACAATTGGCTCCTGAGGATAGATGGTTTTCAATATGATCCTCAGCATATGACTAGAGCACTGAGGCTATGTCTACACTGGCAAAGTTAAGTTGACTTTGTTACGTCGACTTAACAAGGTCGACTTTAAGCCGACTTAAAGTTGACCTTGTTAAGTCTACATAACAGAGTGGCAATATTTTAAGTTGACTTAAGTCGATCTCGTTAAGTCGACTTAATGGCTTTAAGTTGACTTAGTAAGGTCGACTTAGCACTAATCCCCATCTACACTGGCTTTAAGTTGACTTTGACCTCAGAGGAGGTGTTATTAAGTCTACTTAACCTCTTATTAAGTTGACTTAAGGAAGGACTTAAGTCGACTTCATAAAAGCCCAGTGTGGACGTGGCTTTGTTTAGGTTGACTTAAGCCTCCAGTGTAGACGTACCCTTAGCTACTCAGCTCCTCCCACCACTAATCAGCCTATTTTCTCTTGTCTTTGTGATATACAGGATCAAACTCTTGCTAAGGTTTTGATCTGAGGCAGTATGGCTACAGGCTTTTTTCCAGTGGGCTAGACTTGAAATCTGAGCCACCTTAAAGCTATCATCCCATGGGAATATTGCTAAAATGCCTAATACTTTGGGGAAAGCAGGTTAGCGTAAAATTTCTCATTTTATCTTTAAACGAGTGAAAGGTAGACCCTTTTAATACAAGGCCCTATAAAATCTTTGCTTTGTTTTTGTACTATCAACACAATGACTACAAGGCAACTGTTCCTAGAGTCAAACCACCATCACAAAGCAGAAGCCCAGAAAGGAATGAATTGTACCATACGATGTAAAATATATCCTGTATGAACCACACACAAAAATTCTATCTCCCTCCAGAATGAGGGCCATAACATTGTTAAAATCCTAGTTCTTCAGCTGGAATGCCAATCAAACACAACTGCAGAACACAGAGTTTGTTACAACCATGAATATATGTGAACTAGTCTGCTGTCGCTCCATGTTACATGCTGCCTCTTTTCTTGAAACTGTTAAGAGAATTTCACTAAGTTTGTTTCTTGGTTGCCCAGCAGATGTGCTAGGATCTGACCATTTTGGTTAGAAGCTGGAATAGATTTTTTTGTATTGAAGAATGCTTAAAAGATATATAAGGTGGGTAAAAAAGGTCATGTTGCTTTTGACAGTGTATTTTTAAAATGCTCTTAAGACTGATGAAATGGGTATGGTATAGAACAACCTCTGACTCTGAATTAGCAGATACAGATGAATGTGATGGGTTGCAGAAGACATGATACTGCTTTTGGAAAAGGAAATCATGCCTCATCAATTTATTAGAATTCCTTGAGAGAAATCAACAAACTGTGGACAAGGATGATCCAGTAAATATATAGTGTACTTATACTTTCAAAAAGCCTTTGACAAGGTCCCTCACAACAGACTCTTAAGCAAAGTAAGCAGTTATAGAATAAGAGGTAAGGTCTTCTCCTGGATCATTAACTGATTTAAAGATAAGAAATAAGGGGTAGGAATACATGGTCAATTTTCACAATTGAGAGAGGTAAATAGCAGGGTTCCAGAAGGAGCTATACTGGGACCAGTGCTGTCGAACATATTCATAGATGATCTGGAAAAGGATAAACAGTGAGGTGGCAAAAAAATTTGCAAAAAAATTCAAAATTACTCAGGATAGTTAAGTCCAAAGCTGACTGTGAAGATTTACAAAAGGATTTCACAAAACTGGGTGGCAAGGCAAGAAAATGGCAGATGAAATTCAGTGTTCATAAATAAAAATTTATGCTCACTGGAAAATATAATCCCAATTATACGTACCAAACGCTGGGATCTAAATTAGCTGTTCCACTGAAGAAAAATATCTTGGAATTTTTGTGGATGGTTCTCTGAAAACATCCGCTCAATGGGCAGCAGCAGCTGAAAAAGCTACCAGAACATTAGGAACCATTAGGAAGAGGATAGATAAGACAGAAAATGTTGTAATGCTGCTATATAAGTCCATGGTATGATCACACCTTGAATATTGTGTGCAATTTTAGTCATCCTACCTCAAAAAAATATTAGAATTGGAAAATTACAGAGAAGGGCAACAAAAATTATGAAGGGTATTGAACAGCTTCCATATGAGGAGAGATTAAAAAGACCGGGACTGTTCATTTTGAAAAAGAGATGACTTGTTGGGGGAAGGGAGTGAAAGAGGAAGAAAGGGATATGCTAAATGACTATAAATCATGAATTGTGTTGTGAAAGTGAATAGGGGAGTGTTATTCACATAACAAAAGAACCAGCGATCACTCAATGAAATTAATAGGCAATAAGTTTTAAACAAACTTAAGGAAGTATTTTTTCACACAATGGACAATCAACCTGTGAAACTCATTGCCAGGGGATGTTGTGAAGGCCAAAAGTACATCTAGTTGTTTTTTATAACCGAGTTAAGATCCTGGAGAATAGAATTTAAAAGTAGGCCATTAGCCAAGATGGTCACGGATGCAACCTCATACTCTGGGTGTCCTTAAACTGTTACCTCTGTGCCTCAGTTTACCTGACTGTTAAGAGTAGATTCTATTAAATTGATCAGTAACACTGTTTTGAGGTCATTTTAATGTGGTTTGCTTGCTTACTGGTCTAAAACCTTGGAAAATATGACTACAGCCCATCGATCAAGAACAGAAATAGAGCAGAAAATTCTTCGAAAACAAATCTTAACATTTATTTGTTTTCTCATTAATTTTCTGCTCTATGTCTGTTCTTGATCAATGGGCTGTGGTTGTATTTTCCGAGGTATTTGACCATTAAGCAAGCAAACCACATTAAAGTTATCTCAAAATAGTGTTACTGGTAAATTTAATAAAAAACTACTCTTAACAGTTGGGTAAACTGAGGCACAGAGGTAACAAACTGGCGTCCCTGGGTGGGCACACTTGCTTAAATGGAAAACAACAGGCATCAGAGCAGAAAAATCTGTCTAAAAAGTCAAAAATCAAAATTTTGGCAATTTGCATATTAATGAGCATATATGAGTATTCATGAGATGTTATGAGTATTGATGTTTTATGAATATTAATGTTTGGTGTGCGCATATAACACATACGGAACACAATACACACACTACAAAGTACATATATACAGATTTCACATATTACACAAACATAATCACATAAAAGGGTGCTATAAGGAGAAGTCCATTGGTTTAACAAAGCCTTTGGATAGGGGTTAGCCAGATTGCGAAGGCAAGTAGCAGTTTGGTATCTCAGATCTAGTGTGTTTTAAGAACACCATAAAGAAATAGATCAAGACACTGTGAAAAGTGACTTGACAGCCAAACCTGGTGTTTTTATAGCACTGTTAAAGGATGGTTAGAGGGTATGGTGTTCTAGCTGTATGGCACTTTAGGCAGGATAAGAAAGAATAACACCCCCCCACACACACAATATATATATTAAAAAGGAGCATCAGCAGGTAAGCAAGGTAAGTTTAGAAAAAACTGATTGTGAATATTGCTTATTGCTTGCTGTTGTAATTAGATGAATACTAAATAGAGGTACCTAAAAGGAGTAAAAGGTTTTAAGTGAAAGGCTAATCATTAAAGTGAGTTAAGTCTAAAACACTCATAAGACTGAGTGAAAAAAGGAAAAGAGAATAGAGTGAGTAGAGGCTCAGATTGATTAAAAATCCCAGGTAAAAAGAGTAAAAAATTAAAAAAAAAAAAAAAAAAAAAAGTAAATAAATAGGTTAAAAGGGGATACAGAAGTAAGGCAGGTAATCTCCCACTGGAGAGAGTGCCCAGTCCTGAAGGAGTATCCCAGCCAGGAAAAGGCAAAAATGGTGAAAAAGGAAAAGCAGAAACATGGGAGTGGGGTATAGGGCAGCAAAAAGCTTTTACTCAGCTAAAACAAGCATTAGCACAGGCTCCAGCTTTAGCCTATCCAAAAGTAGGACAACCTTTTATGCTTCAATTAGCTACCACTAATACTGGAATGAGTGCTGTCCTCAGTCAAGACCATGGTACTGGATTCAGACCAGTAGCTTATGCTTCAAGGAACCTCAATGTAGTGGAACAGGGTTTCATCTCATGTGAAAAGGAAGTATTAGCACTAGTATGTGCTTTGCAGCATTGGGAATATCTGGTAGGATTATCCCCAGTGTTGTTAAGAACCTCACATTCCCCCATAAAGTATGTTTTAACAGGAAAAATCAACGATGGCCATGTATCCAGCCCTAGGTTAGCTAAATGGACATTAACTTTATTAAACAAAAATGTAAGTATCGAGAAAATGCAAGCTTTATCTCCAGTCCCATATGGACTTATAATAGAAGGAGAACAACATGAATGTCCATTGCCAGAAATTCCTGCAGAAGGACCGGTATTGATCCAGGGAGGAGCTATATTGCAAGAAGTAAAAGAAAAAGTAGTTGAGATCTGGTTTGTAGATGGTTCAAGCTACCATAGGGAAGGACAAACTTATACTGGATATGCTGCAATCAGAATTTCTGATGAAATGATTTTGAAGAGACAATGTCTCCCACACTCAGCTCAAGTAGCTGAGATAGTGGCTCTAACTGTAGTATTGGAGAATGTCCCAGAACATAAGACAATTGTTATTTTCACAGATTCTGATTGGGTATTAAGAGCCATTGTGGACTGGATGCCTCAATGGCAAAAGAGGGGAATGAAATCCGCAGATGATAAACCGTTAGCTCATGCTGAAAAATTATTATATTTATGGAATTTGGCTCAAAGAAGATCAAAACTAGTATTGATGGGAAAAGTAAAAGCACATAAGACAAACAGAAAAAGCCCAGTGGAATAATAAGGCAGATGAACAAGCTAAACTAGGAGCCAAGAAGAGGACTTTATGGAAATCCAAAATATAATTTCAAACAGCCCCAATAGCTAGTATAAGAAAAGAGCATGTAGAACAAATTGATTTAATAGCATTACAAAAGAGGGACCTTGAAATAAAGAAATTAGTGGAAAGAGGCAAGTTTCAAAGTTGGAAAATTTGGCAACATGAGACAGGGTTAGCTTTAGCAGCTAAATCAGAGGAAGATATGCCTGTCTGGGTAGTGCCATCTGACCTTAGAACTGAAATGATAGCCTTAGTGCATGAAAATGGGTAGTTAGGTATAGATAAAACCCTTGATAGGCTTCAAATGGCAGGATGGTGGCCTAGTATAAGAGCAGATGTACAACACTATGTCAATGATTATTTACCTTGTGCAGCTAATAATCCAGATGCTAGAATAGTAAAAGGACCATTAGGGCATCAAAGAATTGAGGGTCCTTGGTCCAGATTACAAATTGATTTTATATGTCTACTTGCACAGACTGTCCCGGGAAATAAATATTGCTTAGTGATAATAGTTCCTTTTACTAAATGGGTGGAAGCTATTCCTACTAAGAATAATAGCTTTAACAACTTCAAGGGTGTTAGTAGATCAAGTCATTTCAAGATGGGGAATTCCCAAAGAAATAGATTCAGACCAAGGTCCACATTTTATAGGAGAAATTATAAAAAGGTTATGCCAAGCTTTTGGTATTAAGCAGAGATTGCACATAGCAGGGCATCCTCAAAGCTCAGGACAAGAAGAAAGGACAAACAGAACACTAAAAACAGCTTTGAGAAAGGTAGTAAATCAACAGGATAAAAATTGGGATCAGAAATTACCTTTAATACTAATGGCCCTTAGAGGTACAGTAGCATCTCATGGAGCAACACCGTTTAAAGCTATGACTGGACAAAACATGAGATTGCCAGAACAGTGGTGGATAGTTAGAAGTCCCCCAGATGGGTTGCAGCCTAAGATATTAACTGATCAATGGATGCAACAACTCTTAAAATCTGTTTCTGAACACATAAACAAGTGGCAATTGTATAAAAGGTAAAAACTCAGCAGATGGATCAAAAGTTAGGACCAATTTTGCACCCACAGGAATGGAAGATAGGAGATAGAGTGATGTATAGGTAGTTTAAAGAAAAAGACCATATACTGTGTCCTATATGGGAAGGACCAGTAAGGATACTTAATAAGGCCAGCCCTACTGTATATCAGTTAGAAGTTCAGCAAGGAAAAAAGAAAGTAGCAAAACGGTTCCATTCTTCACAGATGAAGAAATGGAAAGGAGATATAGATTAAATAAGTACATGTGTATATAGTACAGCAATAAGTTAAGAAAAATAGATAGTGTAAATATATCTATAAAAGAACAGTATAAAATTAGAAAGATAGTTATATGAGGAATCTTTCTTATATACATGGCAGATTGGATCAAAGAAGTAGCATCCATAGAGGAGGATGAATTGCTAGAAATATTGGAGCAAGGAGAAGGAGAAGCAGCACAGATAGGTATTAAAGAATTCCTTAAGAGTATGATCAAGAAGAAGCCCTGTTAGAATGGAAAGACAGCTTCTCAGAGGATCCAATAGAATTAGGATGTATAGACTGGAAACACAGTTTCATAGGAGATTCATTAGAATTAAGATGTGAATATGTATTAAAGCCAATAGAAGAAAAAAGCCACCCAGATCCAGAATGATGAAATACAGGATATTACTCAGTACACTTTGCACGTTATCATTCCACTACTGAAAGATCACTTCAACAAATTATTAGTAATGATATATATAAAATTAGATAAAAAGGAAATTGGTCAAGTCTGCTACATAGATCTGGTATCAGAGCATTCAATCTTGAGTAAAAAAATCCTTCCAACAATTCTCTTATATCAAACAGCAGAAAAGATAAAAGTTAATAGAATATCAAAAAGACTAAAGACAACAGTTCCTTTAACTGTTAGAAGAGGGAATAAAATAGTTGAAAAAGGAAGGTTACCCACCTTGTGCGGTAACTGGAGTTCTTCGAGATGGGTGTCTCTGTGGGTGCTTCAGGCTGGGATTTTGGCACGCTCCGTGTCCGGACTAGAGGATCTTAAAGCTGTGCTCGTCATGGCTGCGCAAGCACTGAAAGGCCACCTCGCGGCACTTTGGTGCACTCTCGGCACATGCACAGACGGACCCCTCTCAGTTCCTTTTCCACCCAGGAGCAGAATTTGCGTACTCCAAAGTAGAGAGGGGAGGAGGGTGGGTTGTGGAGCACCCACAGGAACATCCATCTCTAAGAACTCCAATTACCGCACAAGGTGGGTAACCTTCCTTTCTCCTTTGAGGAGTGTCCCTGTGGGTCCTCCACATTGGGAGACTCTCATACAGTGTCCGTATTAGGATGGAGGGACTTCGGAGTCCTTGGTTTGTATGGTAGATAGTATGGATAGACCAAGTCTAGCTTCGGAGCATGATGCCTGGTCAATAGCGTAATGATTTGTAAAGGTACAGGTGGAAGCCCAGGTGGCTGCCTTGCAAATATCTGTTAGAGGAACATTTTGTAGAAAAGTAGTTGTGGTGGAGTTGGGGTTGTGATCAGGAGGGGTAGTCTCCATGATGGTGTTACAGAGGTGGATGTAGTTAGAGATCCATTTAGATAGTCACTGATTCGATATGGGATTACCCTTGGACCTGTCTGTTGTTGAGACAAATAGTGTATTTGTTTTTCTGAAGGTTTTCATTCTTTCCTTAAAGCTCAGCGTACATTGAGTGTATGGAGGATGGCCTTGCGTGCTGTGGAGTGTGGTTTTGGCATGAATACAGGTAAGTGAAGCGTTTGATTAATGTGAAAGGATGATGATATCTTGAGTGAGGTTTGAGTGTCACCTTGTCTTTATGGAAGACCGTGTATGGTGGTGTGGCCATTAGGGCTGAGATTTCACTAACTCAATGTGCAGATGTAATGGCTACAAGGAATGCAACCTTCACAGACATGTGTAAGAGAGAACAGGTTGCTAGTGGTTCAAATGGAGCCTTGGTTAATGACTGGAGGACCAGATTGAGGTCCCATATTGGAGTAGGAGAGTGAACATTGGGATATAGATTTTGTATGCTAATTAGGAATCTTTTTATGGTCGGATGTGAGAAGAGTGAGTGTTCATTATGGAAAGCTGAATAGCGGCAAGATGAACTTTCATAGACTTGAGAGAGAGACCCGTTTGTTTTATGGAGAGTAGATATTCAAGGATCATTGGAATGGAAGTTGAAGTAGGGATTGCGTTGTGTTGGTCGCACCATTTTTGAAATCTGATTCAATTTTGTATATATGATTTACGAGTAGAGGGGTTTTGACTGTTCAGTAGAACATGCTTCACTTCTTCGGAGTACAATAGCTCTTCATGTTGGAGCCATTGAGGAACCATGCTGTTAGGTGCAATTTGGGGGGGTCTGGATGGTTCATTAGGCTCCCATGTTGGGTAAGTATGTTCTTCCATGTGGGAAGAGTTATAGTTGTCTTGTGACCATCTCCAGGAGGTATGTATACCATGGCTGTCTGGGCCATGTGGGCACTATCATTATGACTGTTGCTGACTCTCTCTGGATTTTCAATAGTGTCCGGTGAATTAGAGGAAAGGGAGGGAATGCATAGAGTAGACCCCTGTTCCAGGGGTGTATGAGTGCATCCCCTAGAGAGCTCTGGCCAACGCCTGCTCTTGAACAGTATTTTGGGCACTTGCGATCTTTTTGTGTGGCAAAGAGGTCCGTAGTGGGGAATCCCCACTGGATAAAGATGTTGTGGGGTATTTGTGGATGGATCTGATGTTATTGAGGCCCAGGAATTGAAAGATCGAAATAATCTTTCTGAAAATAAGAGTAATGGATCTGACTCAGGAACTGCATGACTGTTTCAGCAGTCCCCAACCAGCCCCTCAAAACTGTTGTTTGGAGGGTGGTGGTTGGGTTGTTGGTCTCTGACTGGGTGGTTGTCTATGTCTTTGTGTGCGGTTCCTTGGGCATGTTGGGTGCTCTTGTTACCTGTATTGGGGTCTTGATTGGTATTGAAATGAGTACCTGGAATTGTAAGGCTGGTAACAGAATGGCCTGCGTCTGGTGGTGGGTGGGTGTGCCGAAATTTAGCAGGGTTGCTCTTGAATCTTTGGAGGAATGCATAATTTCATCTGTTTTCTCTTAAAACAGTTTCTTTCTATCAAAAGGCAGGTCCTCTAGCGTCACCTGTAGCTGTTTGGGGAGGTCGGCGGAATGAAGCCAAGAGGCTCTGCGCATCACGATACCGGTAGTGATGGAGAGGGACTGCAGTATCGGAGACATCCAAGGCTGCTTGTAGAGCTGTTCTGGAGTTTAATTGGCCTTCTTTTATGACTGCAGGGAACTGTTGTTTTTTGTCTAGAATGAATTCAATAAAATCTGCTAGTTTGAGATAATTATCATGGTCATAATTTGCTAACAATGCCGAGTAATTTGCAAACCTTAGCTGTAGAGTGGATGAGGTGTAAATCTTCCTACCAAGAAGGTCCATTTTTTATCTTCCTTATTGCGTGGGGTTGATCTGTTATAAAGCTGTTTATGCCTATAGTTGGCAACTTCCACGACTAATGAGTTGGGTGGTGGGTGACTGAATAGATGTTCTGATCCCTTACTCGGCACATTTTTTTTAGTATTTTAGTATTAGTACATTTTAATATTTTTTGTCTGCTCTCCTACAGGTAGGGCTGATGGTGGCTAGTGTCTGCCAGATGTCATTGGCAGAATCAGTGAGAGCGCTGTCCATAGGGAGTGCAATTCTAGTGAAGGACTTAGTTTGGAGTATTCTCAGGAGTCTATACTGAGATTATTTTATGTCTTGCATAGTTATTTCCTGTGATTCGGCCACACATTTGAACAGGTCTTGAAACTGTTTAAAATCATCTGATGTCGATGGTGGAGAGGGAATGATTGCTTTGTCTGGGGATGACGAAGAATTATGCAGTGGGGATCTGTCATCTGGATCATCCTCATCCTGCCCTGGTTCATTTGGATGTTGTTTGGCAGTCACATTATCCTTGGGTTGAGAACTGTGTTTGCTCAATATGGGTGGTCTTGTAGAGTGGATAGACTATTAAGACCAAGATTCCCAGTGAGGCCATTTTGGTGTGTGCGCCATTGAGGAGCAATACCAATGAGGAGCAAATGAGGGCCCCACCCTCCATGCTGGTGGGAAGTGCAGCGGGCTGGCCCACTCTGCCCCCAGGGACTCCGGTTGCCCCCCCGGGAGCCAGCCCCGGAAACCGAGGCCGCCTGCCAGTCAGTGGGGAGCCGACGCTGAGGCCCCGGAGAGCCAAGACCCTAGCCCCGGCTCCAGGAGGAGCAGGGAGCTGAGGCCGTGGCCCCAACCCTGGGGGCAGCGGGGAGCCGAGGCCACGGCCACCTGCCGGTGGGGAGCCAGCCGCAGGCGAGGTTGCTGTGGCCCCAGCTGCAGCCAGGACCCCGCCCCTGCGCCGCCCCTGGGCCTGCCTGCTCCACCCTGGGGTGGGGAACAGAGCCGGCCCAGGGGCCAGGGGAAGTGCTCTTGGCCCGCCCCACTGCCTTCGGGAAGCACGGCCGTGGGGGGGACATGGCGCAGGCCCTGCACTGCCCCGCTGGGAGCGGGACAGTGCAGGTCCCACCTAACCGCAGGGCCTGGGCAATCACCCTGTTCGCCCCCCCCCAAAGGACAGCCCTGAATGGTGGGATTTGAAATGACCAAATACAAAGTAGGCTTAACCACTCCGATTGACATCCAAATAGCAGATAGAAAAGTTTATGGATTACAAGGAGGAATAAAAGAGTTACTCAAAAATGGATATGGATTTCTGGGAATGGACCTATTGGGAGCCGTAGAATGTCAAATTGACTTAAAAGGAATGTTATCAAAATTTGAATTAAAAGTTTTAATAATTATAAACGTGTGTGAGGTGTCATTTAGTTGATAATTAAAAGGTAAATGAAAAATAATAAGGGTCTAAACATTTGTTATTTTTCTTAAAATCTAGAAAAAGGGAGAAAAGAAAAATGGCTTTTGCGCCCCGTGAAGAGAACAGAGTACGATTGGAGAGGGAAAAGAACAGTTATTTAATGGAGGAAGAAGAAGAGAGAGAGACAGAAAGGAGAGGAGGTATTGTACACACAGGATGGGATAAACCCAAGTCAATTGATGACGGGGAATGAGGATGTGCGACCCCAGTTAGCGGCCTTAGCCAGATGAAGAGCCAGAGCCAGTGGTACAACTAGTCAGACATCCTTTCAATAACTCTATAATGGTTCCAATTTCCTTGCAGATCTTCGATCAAAACTACATCCAGTACATGGATTTAGCTCCAAGTTCCCCCTTTTCACTCCTAAACATATATGGATTTAACCCAAATCCTCCAGCAACAGCAGAAGTAAGTATAATGTCAGATGGTATGGGAGGACAAGTCTTGGTTCCGACAAGTCACCCCATCGAGGTTCAAATTGGGCAGAAGAGATTCACCCATTGGTTTATGTTAATGGAGCTGGGAAAAGGAATCCCAGGGAGCGTAGGGGAGGATTTATTTTAAAAAGTGGGAACAATAATTGACCTAAGAAATATGGTCATCAGGGAATCAGTCTAAGTTGAATCAAACTGGATGAGGAGAACTTTGAGAATTTAAAAGGAATATTACTTGCAAAGGAAAAAATAATAATAATATTTGAATTGTTAAATTGAGTTAAGCGAAATAGATGTTAAGAGAAATACCAGAAATGAGGGGGGGGAAAGGGTGTGTTAAGAAGAATTTTTTTTTTGTTAACTGTTATATGCTTATTTGTCATTATATAGTTGTTTAAATAAAAGGAATAGTAAGAATAAGTTTATGTTAAATAAAGAATAGTTAAAGGAGGAAGCAGGGACTCTGTGTTTTTATTTCATTACAGATTTAAAAGTTAATGGAAGATGAAGTGGTTTTCATCTTGGCTTTTCTGGGCTTTTGTGCATTTGGACTTCTATTGTGGTGGTGCGAATACAGACAAGACCTCGCAGACTCCGACAATTGAATGTATTAGAACATATAGTGACAATACTATTCCATCTGGAAGTATGGAAGAATGTATTTTTACACTTCCCAAGTTCAATAACACTGTAATTCAAGTAATTCTGGGACAAACTGAGATTATAGAATCTCTAATTCAGAATAAGGATGGGTCTATTTCAGCTGTAGGAGAAGCACTTATAGGTAGCATTACATTTGATGATTCAGAAAAGAGTCAAGTGATACCAACACCACCAAATGAGAGAATACCACAGCCTTGGAATTGTAGGTGGAAACTTGAAGAAAGGAAAGGAAAAATAATGAGAAAGGTGATTAAAACAGGGCCCTGGCAATGTGCACTAGTACAAGACTTCAAAATCATTGCCAGAACAGCCCCTAAAATAGTTACTGAAGAATTGCCAAAATCTTCTTCTAAAACAGTTATGCAAAAAAAGCACAGAAAGTTCAACACAGTCAAAAGAAATACAAGAAGTAGATACAGCAATTCAATGGATTAAATCTAGGAGGGCACAGATAGTAGATAACACACAAGGTTGTCAATTCACAATTAATAAAAAGGAGAGAGCAAAGGTATTAGCAGAAAAGAAAGCTCTTACTAGTATGATGGGAATATTAGAAGCAATCATGCAAAGGGATAATAAAAAATATGTAGCTGCACAGTATTCACATAAATGCTCTATAATGTTTGATTCGGAGAAGCAAAGAAAGTCAACAACTCACCCTCGGTGTTATTCAGCTCCTAAAACCTCTACACATGTGGATGGGATAATGATCTGAATTAAGGTAAAATATATGGTAGAATGGTAGTACCAGGAGATTGGCAATGTGTCATCATAGAAGGGCTAAATGTAATAGAAGGTCAGAACAAATGTCTATAGTATTAGGAAAAGAATCAGGATGTGGTGTTTTGGTATGGAGTATTCCTTTATGGAATAAGAAAGATAAAGAGGTATTATATATACAATGGTACCATAGTAGGCTTAACTTAACTTCATATGAATTCAGTCTTGTAGATCCAAAAGGGGAAAGCAGTAAGTTAGTATTAAAACCAAAGTGTAAAACACAAATTAGTATTTTAGCTAAGACAGTTGACAAGGGTAGATCCTTTTTGGTATTATTGTATTATAAATGAAGAAAAGTGTGATATAGGATCATCAGGTCAAATATTATGTAATTACTACTGTGAAACAGAGGATGTCATGACAAGACAGTGTGGAAGTGGAATGTGGAAAATTGTTGGTGATGACTTCAGCTACTCCTTTCCCTTCACACGGATAACAGCACCAAAAGTAACAGGTATTGGACCATATGTAGTTAAGGAGTGTGTTAGAAAACAATTAATAATAGATCCTATTTACTCCTTAAAGAAGGATTTGGCACCAATCTCTTCCATTAAACCCCAATGTCAGAAATATACAGAACCTTTAGATAGAGGATGGAAGAGATGGTTGTAGACACAAGTGTTCCCAGGTACTCCTAATAATACGAAGAAAAGAAGTATAGTTGATACTGCTCTAGGAGGAGCGGGTACAGGATTAGGAATATTAAATAGTATAGATGTAGAAATATTACCAAATAAGTTAAGTATGTTAGGACAACGATTAGGTGATTTGGCAAAACCATAGAAAAATTCTTTAACAGAAATGAGTACAAGACAACATTTAGTAGCAAATATACTCCCAGAATGGGAAAGCTCTCAGAGAGCTGACCATTTAAAAATTTTGGATAAAGTAGAAGTATTACAGAGTAATTTATCATTGGGTCTAGCCTATATGCAGGCACAAACCCGGACAAATGATGTGATAAAAGATGTCATTAGGGATGGTACGAGTGGAATCTTACCTTTAGAGGTAAAAAGTCCAATGTGGAAACATCTGTCTGATTTTGAGACAGACTTGCATAAATGGGGGAGAATGATCAACTTCACCTATAATCTTCAAGAGAATCAAATTACTGTATATGTGCTTATGATATCTAAAGCACAAAGAAAATGGATATCTTCAATAATAGCACTTGGATTAAATCTGAATTCAAGTGTAATGCAACCAATTGGTTATAAACTTTGGGCTATAAAACAAAATAATACTTGGAAAACTGAGGAACTTGAAGCTTGTAATGAGGAACAAGATGTTGGATAAGTTTGTAATAATTGTGCTAACCAATCCTGTGATGTTTGTCTTAACAGAGATAAAGGAAAGTGTTATTACCAGTTAGATCCGCATTCCTGTAATGAATCAATGGTTGTATATGTTGGAAGGACATGTGTATGTATTTGAAGTTGGTGCACAATGTTTAAAGTAAACCATGTATATGATATTGTTCATAATCCCTATGAAAATCAACATTTGTGAAATGTTACATCATTGGTAGCTTGTGATGTTGAATTTACTTTGCCAGTACCTGTCGATGATGAAATTAAGGATCAGTATCAATTATATGAACAAATTAGCCCAATCCCTTTAGGATTAAATGTTAGTTTAGTTAGAAAATTGGTAGAACACTCAGAATTACAAAAACAAGTAGAAAAAGCTAAGGAAAATGCGCAGAATGTTTTAAGTACTGTACATCATTCTGCCAAACAAATCAAGCAGGTGACGGAACGCATTAAGGGAATCACTAAACGTAGTTGGTGGAGAATATTCCTAGGATTATCTCCTACTGCTAAAAAGTATTTAAATATTCTTCTGCATCCTATTGTGATGCTCTTGACAGCCCAAATTGGGATGGCTATCGCACTCATAGTTTTGATATTTTGGGTAAAAAAGAAATTTAATGAACTGGAACAGATACACATTAGTAAGAAATTATGGTTGGATGCAATTATAACAGGATCCATGGACGAGGACTTGTGCCAGTATGAAGATATGATGGTTCAGTCTCCCGATAAGGAGAGCCTTGAGTCCAAACTGGACAAGGAACTCAAAAGGTGGACCACAAGTGAGGAGTTATGCCTACATGAAGATGTGGAAATTCAGTCTCCCTCAATAGAAGACTTTGAATCAGACCTGGACCAAAATTCTCCAGAATGAATGCTGGATTTGTAAATAAAATTACAAACCCAGCAAGGAGGCGAATTGTGACCAGAGATTTTTGTCTCAAAACATCTAAAATTATAAGTTACATACAAGAAGGCAATTGACAGAAAAGCCTCAGAAGGGGGTTAAATTCCAGCAGGTCAGCAGTAACACAGGATTCTAAAACAGTTACAAAGTATCAACAGACAACAGAGTCCTGTGGCACTTTTAAAGACTAACAGATTTATTTATCGCATGAGCTTTCGTGGGAGAAAGCTCATGCGATAAATAAATGTTAGTTTTTAAAAGTGCTACAGGACTCTGTTGTCTTTCTACAATAGACTAACAAGGCTACCCCTTTGAAAATATCAACAGTAATTAGGGTCAGTTGCAAGGTAATAGGCGATAATTGGAAACAATTACAAAGTGGCAGTAGTAACTAAGAACATTTTGTGTTAAGCAATTAGGATAGTTAGCACCTAGAGATAAGTGTAGATTAGATCTTTTCAACTTATGGGTGGTCACTGGTTTGGCCCCTTTTCTCTTTAAGAAGCCCTCGACACTTACATTTTTCTCATATACTGTCAATATTCTATTCAATAAACTTTATATCTCCTTACTAAATTAATCTTTAACTCTCTTTTCTTCCTTTTCTAGCCTTTAAATGATCTCTATCCTCTCTTCCCCCTTTCTCCGCTTTGGTACATTCCTCTCCTCTTCACTCCCCCTCCCCTCTAGGGATGATCTCATGGTCTCATGATCTCTCCACTCCCTCTCCCCTCTCTACTTTGATGCTGGAGCATGTTTTTGCTCCCAGCCCCTCCCATACCCACGCTGGAGCATGTTTTCTCCCTCCCTGAGGCTATAAAAGGTCAGCCAATCATAGGGAAGCTTTGTTGGAGATTGATAGTCCTAGGGAGTGCCTGAAATCTGCCCAGATAAACTGGAGACAGTGACCCAGGAAGCTGTCACAGTCCCGGACTCCAGACTCAGCGGACAAGACCTTGAGTGGTGTGGCCAATCCAGTACCCCAGTGGACAACCCCAGATGAGTCCAAGTGGCACCAATAGATCAGTTGATCCAGAAATCATCAGTAAGGCTAACTGAGTTCCGACATAAATGCCCAGATTCTGAGGTGATCCTCTGCCTGCGACAGAGCAGAATAGGATCCATGAGACAAATCAGAGGGATAAGTTGTGAGGTTTTGTAAGTAGGAGGGTGTCTGTGGATCCATGTGTTAATAAAGCTGAGTGAGTGCAGTTTGAATGAGAAGGGCTCATCTCCAACCCATTCCACAAATGACTGATCACCATTTGTTGAATGATATAGGAGATTAGGATTTTTAGTAATTATAAGGTATAGAGTGTAAATTATTGATAAGTATTAATGTTTATGCAATTGCTTTATATGATTTTTATATTTATTGTGATAGCGTACTTAAGCGGAGCTACGGCATTCTATTCGGCCATTAAACTGTCATTTGGCTCTCTGCTTAAATAATTTATGTAAAAAATATACTCAATACTCCAATTTTATTGTATTAATGCAAAAACAAATAAATGTTAAGATTTGTTTTTGAAGAATTTTCTGCTCTATGTCTGTTCTTGATTGATGGGCTGTAGTCATATTTTCTGAGGTATTAGTCCATTAAGCAAGCAAACCACACTAAAGTTACCTCAAAATAGTGTTACTGATAAATGTAATATAAACTACTCTTAACAGTCAGGTAAACTGAGGCACGGAGGTAACAAACCTCTGACTGCTAGACGCTGGGACTGGACAATGGGATGGATCACTTGATGAATTGCTGTTTCTGTTCACTCAGTCTGAAGCACCTGGCACCAGCCATTACAGAAGACAGGATACTGTGTAGATGGACAATAAGTCTGACCCACTTTGGCCATTCTTATGTTCTTAAAAATTACTGTGATTAGCTACATAGCGATGAGCACATTAACCTTAAAAAGCTTCACTTGGTCCAGGATGCATCAGCCCTTCAGTGCAACACTACTAGCCTCCAAAAGCACATCCCTCCAGTGTTCTGCTCATTAATCCAGCTCACAATAGGACATGAGGTTAAATTTAAAGTCTCTATCTATTAGTCTTCAAAGTCCTCCATGGAATTAACTCTAGTTACTTAGGAATCACCTTGCTTTTTACCATGATGATCTTTCTCAACATTTGTGCTCCTTGAGGACTATTGAAATGTCAAACTTCAAAGGTAAAACCCAAAGAAAAGTGAGAGAGAAATTTGTCAGCTGCTGGCCCAAGGCTATGGAATTCAATTCAGAAGGAAACTGGAAAAAATATAACTCTCACCTTCTACCTTCAGAACAAAGCATAAAATTTACTTCTTCAGTTTAACTTTCCCACAGCTACAACAGACGAGGTTAGAGTAGAGGGAAGGAATGAAGAAAGGAGAAGGTGAAAGAGAGGAAGACATAGGAGAAAAGACAATATAAAGAAGTCTTACTGCTTATGGGAAAGAAGAAAGGAATGTAGATCAATGGTTCTCAACCTTTCCAAACTACTGTACTCCTTTCAGGAATCTAACTTGTCTTGTGTAGTCCAAGTTCTCCTTCACTTAAAAACTACTTGCTTATAAAAATCAGACATATAAATTTAAAAAAAAGTATCACAGCACACTAATACGGAAAAATTGCTTACTTTCTCATTCTGAACATGAAATTTTAGTTTTTGTTGATTTCACTAGTGTTTCTTATGTAACCTATTGAAAAATAGACAAATATCTAGATGAGTTGATGAACCCCATGGAAGACCTCTGTGTACCACTGGTTGAGAAACATTGATACAGACCACTGACCTACTATATTTGTAATAATCCTTGCAAGGTGCACAGTTATTATAATATATGGTAGCATATCTGAAGATATCTATGGATCAGCTACTTAGATTAATACAATCTTTGTAAGAAGCAGTGTTTTTTTGATGCTCAGAGAAGTGCAAATTGGGCCTCAGACTTAGAAAAAAGAAGAGAGCTGAAACAAGAGAGGTCTTGCCTTAAAGCACCAGATAGATCAACAGGTTAAAACACAAAACAAAAAAAACCCATCACTGGCACTAGTCTGCTGTGCAGAAACCCATATCCATATCACAGCATTACTATTATTATGGAAAAAGTTAGGACTAAATAAGAATAAAACAAAAAGTCAGAGAGAACAAGGCCATTACTACTACATGTATTAAATCAGTTCACGATTGTTCAGTTTCCCCAGTCTACAAACTACTGGTCTTTTAAAATCTCTGCAGTATTTCTGGCAACACATTACATTTCTCAATTGAAGCGCAGTGTGTAATACAAGATTTGCTAACAGAGCTTGAATAAGCAGGGCTTTGATTTATGAAATGCATCAATATGGTAATGAGGATTTTGGCTGGGCAATTAATTTTATATTGTATAAACCCACGTGAGCTCTTGTTCTTATGAATGCAAAGGTTTATCAGAACACTTCTGAGTTCAGTATTTAAGACTTCTTTATTATCCTTATAGCTGTTAAATCAGAACTGTAACAAATTAAGGTCCTGATGATACTTTCCAAATCCAACAGCACACAAATATTGCAAAACAGATTGCCAGCTCTTTAGATGAAAATATCTAAACGTTCTTACACAGTAGTTCCGTTAAAATACCAGTTCAAGTAAATATTCCTCACCCTTCACCAACTGCATTTCTAAACTGATTCTGGATTCTGCTAATGTCTCTATCATCCTCTCCCATCAGTGATAATGAATACTATAAACTGGTGACCTTAGAAACAAATGCCTACTCGTGTAATGATTCAAGCCTAATGGCTAGCTCCTCGTCTCAGATCTGCTTGGCTCCTGTCAGTTGCAATAAAGATGTCCTGTTTCAATGGATTCCCCCTTTACACCCCATATGTATATGAATTAGGGGCAGTGTGAATCCTGTCTGGTCCATTCCCAGAGACAATAAAATAAAAATGTGAGGTTTGTACTTAGATAAAAGCTGCTGAGAGGTCCAGCAGGACCAAAAAAGCCAGCTATCTCCAATCTAAAAACACTCTCATGGTCAGGAATTACCCCCTGGTAAATGCAATCTTAGCTCCACAGAAGGGCTGGAATATAGGGTGGTACCTATCTAAAATGTCAGTGACCAAGTGTAGCTGGGATTGACTAAAAGTGCCCTCTTAATCACCTTCCCTAAAAAGGGCAAAGGCTCCAGAACTGAGAAATGTATCTTGAAGAAGAGGGTGGACAAGACACCAGATATCTACAAGAAATGCTTAAATACAGCTGCTAGTAAGTGGATAACTATTGCTTATTTCTGACTCTATCTTGTACCAACTTATCTCAGAGCCCTCTCCTATGCCCATTTGTGATGTACTTTGCTGAGAGGTGCTTTAATATGTGTCTAGTTCTTGGGCCCTCATTTTCAATCTATCTGCTGACTTCCAGAGCCACGTTTTCAAATGGGCCTCATCATGGCTCTCATTTGTGCATATGCAACTTTCCTCATGTAAATCAGCAGTGTGCACTTTTTTGTTTAATACATTTTCAGACGACAAGGTTTGGTTGCGGTCATCCAGTCTGATCTCCATGCTCAACATAGGCCACAGAATTTCAGTCATTCCTTCACTGAGTCCCAAAAACTTATGGTTATTCAGAGCCTATCTTTTAGAAAAACATCTAAGCTTGATTTTTTTTCATTTTTATTCCTTCAAGTGATGGAGAATTTATTAGCTTTCTCAATAATTAAATCATGCTCCCTGTTAAACCCTTGCCTCTTATTTCCAGTTTTAATTTTTTAGTTTTAACTTTTAGCCATTGGAACTTGTTATGCCTTTGTTTGCTAGATTAAAGGGTCTGGTGGTATCAGATTTCTTCCTCTGTGGGGGCGGGAGGTTCAGTTCACCCCTTCACTTTCATTTTGAGAAAGAGATCTGGCTCTTTAAGTCTTGCCATAAGTTTTGGAGCTCTTTTCTGACCCCTCTCCCATTTTTCAACTTCACGAGTTCCCTGTGATTCTTCCTAGCCTCCTCCTGACCCCAGCAGCATGACTCTGTGCATAGGAACATTACCATTAGGTTCTCAACATGAACACTATGGTATGGAGCAGAACCTAGATTCAGCAAAGCACTTAGGCAAGTGGGCCCAAAAGGTATTTAGGTGCCAACTCCCCATGTACACCAAATGCATGAACATGCAGATTTTGGTACATATTTAATTAACAACACCTGTTATGGAAGTCCAGGCAAGAAGAGATGGTTGTTTATGTGTGTATAACCTACCCATTGTCATTAAATCCAAAGGCCACCATTCTTTCACTACCCAACAGATTTGGCAGCTCTATTCAAATGTATTAAATTACCACAGAGAAAAATGATCCCCTTCATCTTTCTGTTGTAACTACACAATGTGCTGTACTAATATTAGAGAATTCCTTATATCAGAGCCCTGCAGTTGAGAGTCATTAATCCTGTGTTGACATCGGAGCAGGGCAAAATTAATTAATTTCTTCCCTGGAGATATAAAAAAAAAAAAAAAGATGAGCTGCATGGTTTCAAGTCCTCACCCAGCCTGAGAAGTACCAAGAATCCAGATGCAGTTTCCTTTCATTAAAAATCCCAGTGTATTCATTTGTATATTTTACATGCACATTATATGTACATGCACTTATAGGACAGCATGCCTGCTAGCACCACCATGCTGATTTAAGATTTGCAAGCAAACCAGTTTTTCATGGGTATATAACTTAACTATTATAAATCATATCAGGCTGAAACCTTGGCATGCATTTGTCATCCTATATACAGGCTTATTTTTTTTAACCAAAATGAATAAAGATCACTTAAATCATTTTTAGTTAAAAAGCAGTTAAATGGGTAGACTTTTGACATCTTCATTAGCTTTTGGGCCAAACAAATGGGAAAAAAAGCTCAGTTTACAACTTTTATTTTTTGGTTTGCTGTTAGCCTTTCACAGATTAAGCTCAACATTTTCAAAAACAACTTCTTGGGTCCTCAACTAGAGATACCTTAAAGGAACCTGATCAAAAAGTGCTGAGGACCCATGTTGTACAGTAGATACACCATGTCATGGGTGCTGGATCACGTATGCTGAAAAGGAGGTGAATGACTGGATAGTCTCCATTAGGTCCCATTTTGCAAGTCTGACTATAAAAAACCCATGGTAATATTGCCCAATGGCCAGAGTCAATGGAGTGGCCAGTCATGGGAGTACAGCCTATTGCCATGTTAGGAAAGTAGGGTACCTCCAAGGGTGTGGTGCATCAAGGATAGTGGGACTCAGGACCTCCCTGTTACTCCAAATCCTAGCCCAGGGCCCTGGCAGTGGCCCTCCCAAACCCAGTGATGGGTTCCCTCTATTCTCCCCAGGGCTATTTTTAACCCTGTCTTATGGAGTGATGGTCTACAGCAGGGGTCTGCAATCTGTGGCTAGAGCTGCATGCAGCTCTTTGGCTCTCCCTTTATGGCTCCAGGCCCCCCGTGCCACTGGGGGACCCTGTGGGCGGCCCACTCCAGGCTCCCCACCACCACCAGGGGGCCCCTTCCTGATTCTAGGCTCCCCCCTGCCTGGGGATCCTGTGGCAGGCACCCTGGTCCAGCTCCCCCCACACGTACCAGGAAGCTACACCCATTATGGCTCTCAAAACACTTGGTTATTGAAGGAATTCTTTATAATAGCTCTTCTTTACTTTTGGGTCCCAACCCCTGATCTACAATTTCCCAGGCCTCCAGAATACTCAGATGGTACAGCTTGGCCCCTTCTCTGGGTTTGTCAGACAGCCTGGAATCTGTCTGAGGCTCTGCATGCCTTCGCTCTGGGTTCAGAGCCTGCAGCAACTCCCTAGACTGAGCCTGCAGTCTACATCCTTCCTCTCGAGCAGCCAGCTTAGACTGAACTGGGTTGCTTCCTTTTATACCTTGTCTCCAGGCTGAGCATGCCCAGCAGAGGTAGAGGGGCACTGCCTCTTCAACTTGAATTGTGCAGTTAACCCTCTCTGGGCCAGAGTGGGTCAGGTACACCCTGTCACAAGCCACATTTTTAAAAAATCAGACTTTTTTAAAGGCATCTTATGGCGGTCACCAAAAATCACTGGTTACTTTTGAAATTCTTGGCCAGATACGAGTTGAAAAAAAAATATCACCAACCATTCAACAAAATGCATTTTTAAAAAATTGCATCAATGTATATACTATGTCCAAGTATCATACTACCATGTTGTTTATCCTCTAAATCTTCAGTGGATGCTTACTTACAAAAAATACGTTTTGCAGCTAAATTATGAAGGATTTGATGATCATAGCAAAGCTTTAGAAAGACCAAAATAGTAATGAAGGATTGTATAGTAGTGGGAAATTGTGTGGAATGTTTATCAAAATGTAATAGCATTGTTTGGGTGTTAGCTGGGCTCCCTTGCAGCCCCATTTTCAACCTTAACTTTTTTCTATTACTGTGTTTTGTTTATGAATTTCTCTTTCTTAAAAAATGAGCTCCCAAATGCAGGATGAATTGCCATGGAAGGTCTGCAGGAGTGGAGCCCTTCTTCAACAGATCTTATCATGTCATCAAACCAAGACTCTCCTCATCCAGGCATTATTTAATCTAATGGGGTATGTAGTGAGAGGGGCTATACCTGCCTGGGTTATGGTGACAGTAGATGGTTGATGGGAATAAAGAAAGAGATAGAAGCCTTTAACCACACAGAAATCTTTTAAGCCTTTCCTTTTCCTCTTCTATATCTCCCCAGAACCCCTCTATATTTACCCTAGAGTTTTGCAACTATTTTCCATGACCCTTCCTTTATGCTGCTGGGATCACCTCTACCCTCCCTTCATGTCCATACAGTGTTCTGCCCTCTCCTCCTGACTCCTCATATGCCCTTACCATTTTGAGATTGCTACTTTTTACTGGACCCCGTTAGTCCCCTACCCCCATCTATAGGTTTCTGCTCTATGCCCCTTCCCAGGCTTCTACTATGTTTCCCCCTTGTCTCTCAGCCACTCTCTATCCCTACAGTCATCACTGGCTCAGGCCAGTAGCTGAAGTCAGTTACTTAGTTTACGTACATTGATATTTATATAATTTTAAACACCCTTTAGATTTTTGAAGCTTCTCCTTTCCAAAATACTAAAAGGCCTGTCTCAGCATGGCTTACAAAACCAAATCATATTTAAGATTTCTAGAATAGACCATTTATAAGATCTGATGAGCGGAAACAGCATTAGTGTAATTTCTAAACGCAAACTACAGCTAATATTCACAACATTCTTTGTCTGAATTCCACTACATTTCTCAGAACAAAACACAACATATTTTTGGGTGAGATGCAGCATGTATCATTTCAGGAGAATTGGATTCTTTTGGGAGAAATTAGAGAGAAGGGGGTTGTTTGAGAAATCAAGCTTTTAAGAGAGAGCTAGCTTCAGCCTTAACTATGGAGCTTTTACTGGGGATGGTAGAGTGCATCATAGGACCATGGGCTTAGGAAAAGGAAGAAGGGGTCAATGTTGGAGTGAGGAAAGGCAGGTAAGGGAAACAGTAGCTGGAATGGATCTTGGAGGGAGGGACAATAAGACCAGTAGTGGAGGGATTATGAAGGAGAGTGTGGGGCCTAAAGACAGAATTTTGCTTGCAGAGCAAGCACAATTCTGTCTTTAGGCCCCACAAGAGAAATAGAAGGAAGACTCAATAAATAGTCAACAGAGAGGAACGAAGATATTAAACCTTTCGCTCCCCTCACCCCCCAAGTAATGAACTAGAGATGAAGTTATAGCCAGTTGGTAGTCTTTGTTAAATGAGTGCATTTATCTCACTGCATTAGCATCACAAAACCACCGCCAGCCTCAAGACGCAGCCTTCTCTCAACCCAGGGACAGAAGGAATGCACATGGGGATTTAACACTCCTTCCTACAAATAGTCCCTGAAAGTCAGACTTGCTGATGGAGCAATGTAGGGAAGCTAGCACTGTTTTAATCCATGTGCTATTTGGTTTGTGGAATAGGGACTTACATTTTTGGTTCTTTGACTTTCTACAGAGCAACACCAGGGGAGCAGAGAATAGATAACTGAAGTGCTGAGAAGAACAGCACAACAAAAAAGCAGCTGAGAGGATCAGGGAGGAAAGAGAACAGTGGGACACTACTGTGCTTATTTCATTACTGTATGATAGTATATATTTTTAGCTAGTCAAGTTTCCTTTGATTGCTAAGTACCATGCATATCTGTGAGCTGAAATACAGAAAATCAGAAGGACAGGAAGAACAGAAATAGAATTATGCTAACAGAGGGCTCAAGGCATACATTGTGCTATGACGTTTGTAGTTTGCGAACTCCCTTTCAAATGAGAATTTCCAAACTAAGATATTTGAACCCTTCAACCTATGGGAGACTGAAATAGCTGCTAAAGAGGAATTGCAAGAGCCTAATATTCTGGAGACTTCCACTTCTGTTTCTTTAATGGACCTTTGTATAAAAATCAAGAGCCTTTCCAAGGTTTTACAGCCCACACACGTATGAATAATGTGAGGGTGAAATTCATGTATCTAATCCCACTGACTTTAGTGAAATTTGTGATGGATTGACTAAACAGGGAACTATAACTTCCATCAACCTTCTCCCCATTTAATTGCTCTTTCCACTGGCCAGAAGGTTGCTGAACCAGGGTTCCTGGGGTCTTCCCTACTTGTTTGGGGAAGCAGCAGCCACATGACAACTCATAGAGATGCTGGATGCAGACAGCAGTTCCCAGGAACTGTGTGCAGAACTGAATGTAGAACAAGCTGTGACTATCAGACATTAAAGCCAACTGCTTTAGGAGCCTAAATCTCATTTCCAAGTGATTTAGACACAGGAGCCTAAATTCCATTAACTGCTGATGGGATTTAAATGCCTAAATCCCTTTTGAAAAAGAGAATTAAGATCCTAAACCAGGTACTGCAACACTGACCACAGCATGAGTAAATACCTCTAAAAATGTGGGCCAGAGGCATCAAAGGCTATGTCTACACTGGCAAGTTAGTTCGAATTAAGGAGGCTTAATTCGAACTAACTAAAGCCATGGCTACACTAGGCTTTAGTTAGTTCGAATTAAGGGCTTCCTTAATTTGAACTAATAAATTCGAATAGGGTATTTGAACTAAGGGGTTAATTCGAACTAACTAGTTCGAATTAACCAATGTGGCCATGTTAATTAGAACTAATTTCTTAGTTCGAATTAACTGGCCATTGAAATGAATGGGAATCGCTAATTCAAACTAAGCGAGTGCTTACTTAGTTCGAACTAACATTCCAGTGTGGCCATGCTAGTTCAAATTAAGCTAATTTGAACTAACTAAAATTAGTTTGAATTAGTTAGTTCAAACTAACTAATTTGAATTAATTTTAGCAAGTGCAGACTTAGCCAAAGATCCTTGCCTAAGACCCAGGTCATTTGATTTCATCAGAAAATCAGATTTCTTTTTTTTTAAAAAAAGAGATTTTCTAAGAACATAAGAACATAAGAAAGGCCGTACTGGGTCAGACCAGAGGTCCATCTAGCCCAGTATCTGTCTACCGACAGTGGCCAGTGCCAGGTGCCCAAGGGAGTGAACCCAACAGGCAATGATCAAGTGATCACTCTCCTGCCATCCGTCTCCATCCTCTGATAAGCAGAGGCTAGGGACACTATTCTTAACCCCTTTCTGGCTAATAGCCATTTATGGACTTAGCCACCATGAACTTATCCAGTTCCCTTTTAAATATTGTTATAGTCCCAGCCTTCACAACCTCCTCAGGTAAGGAGTTCCACAAGTTGACTGTGCGTTGTGTGAAGAAGAACTTCCTTTTATTTGTTTTGAACCTGCTACCTATCAGTTTCATTTGGTGACCCCTGGTTCTTGTATTATGGGAGTATTTAAACAACTTTTCCTTGTCCACTTTTTCCACATCAGTCATAATTTTATATACTTCTATCATGTCCCCCCCTCAGTCTCCTCTTTTCCAAGCTGAAGAGGCCCAGCCTTTTCAATCGTTCCTCATACGAGGCACTCTCCAAACCCCTAATCATTTTAGTTGCCCTTTTCTGAACCTTTTCTAGTGCTAGAATATCTTTTTTGAGATGAGGAGACCACATCTGTACACAGTATTCGAGATGTGGGCGTACCATGGATTTATATAAGGGCAATAATACATTTGCAGTCTTATTTTCTATCCCCTTTTTAATGATCCCTAGTACTTAATGATTCTAGTACTTATGGTTGTGAAGAAAAGCTTGGAAAACATGAACAAAGTGTAACTGATGCAGCAACAGCTGAGAGATGGCCCATACCTCTCAATAGGGTGTTAACCCCAAACAGTGTCAATTCTCTCTCTGAGTGGCAGGAGGGGAAGAATGTAGGTGGTATACCACATAGGCCCAAGAAAAAACACTCTGGCTGCTGGGATAAATGCTACGAGGGAGGGTAGCTTCTCTGTTTCAAACCCTATCTCTCCAAGGAAGGGAGCGGCAGGAAGGGGAACAGTTGTTCCTGAGGGCAGAGGAGCTCCCCTTGGGAATTTTGGGGTTGCCATATTACTGCCCTACTTCTCTGCTTGTAGCACTTCAAGTGGGATGGGGGTTGGAGTCATAACATGGAGGTGGAACCTCATGTCATGATGTGCACAGGGCCCCAAATTGTTTGACTCTAGCCCTGATCTACAGGATGGCACGGATTGTAGGGAAGTGAAAAATGTGGCTAGTGTCAGGGCTCTCTCAAGATAATTAGGGAATCAGGCAGGAAACATGAACAAGAGTGTGGTAAGCAGAGAATAAGCTGTGCAGCTTCCCCACAACATGACACCTTTCAGCTTTGACAGTCACTCAACCAACAACAATCTGAACTACACTGTGGCTATGTAAAGAAATAAATGCACTGTACTGTCAAGCAGTTTGTAAACAGAAAAGAAGATTGAAAACTCCTGGACCTAAGGGGATGAGTCATTTAACATTTCTGTTGTAGCAGCACCAAAATATCAACCGAGTCAAGACCCCATTGTACCAGACTCCATCCAAACATACAAGAAATGACAATTCTGGCCCCCATTGCTTATGGTCTAACGGGAATAAAGTACGTGCATTTATGATTTAAAACAAAAATGTTAGCAGGTATCCCCAACTCTACTTTAACACCTTTCATTTTATTTACTTATTTAAAATGGGAACTATAGATTGGACACAGTACTGACAAATAGATAAAAACTTTTAGAAACTGTTATTACATAGTCTCGGGTGCACTGTCTGTTGTAATGCATTATTTTCATCATCCATCTAAATTACAGGGGAACTGGCAGCAACCCGTATATTTAGGTTACCTAACGCTTTCCAATATAAAGAATTTTTAAGAAATGTCAGATTTATGGCTGCTCATGCAACCGTAATTTGGCCTCCTTGTGTATTTATATTATGATAGTCTTTAGTTACATGATCTCATACTAGGCACGAGGGCGTAGTGTAACACTATGTTTCTGAAAAAATACCCCAGAACTTCATATTCACTGATGTCATGTAATTGTAATATATTCTGTACAAGGTATGCCTGGTGTGGTATTATTTTAAAAGTCTTGTTCTGATGAATATTAATATCTTGTAGGATTGTATGTGTTACCATTGTATGCAAAGATAAGAAATATTGCTGAATATGCTATTAGAATATGTGGCAATGCGGGAAACTCCCACAAACAGCTTTTCAGGCCCAACAAGGAGTGGCCAGACAGCATTGATGGCTATCCATCCATTAAAAGATAGATTCTATTGGGGATTGTTTACAGTGTAACTTTAGCAAGAAAACATATAGACAATGAAATACTTGATTGACCAATGAGGACGACCCCTCACCACTGGTCCAACAAATTGGAAAAGACTATAAAAGGAGAGTGCCATTTTGACTTGTTTAAACTCCCTGCACAACCCACTCAACACCTGCAAGACAAAGACTTGAAACTGTGGAATGGGATTCCAGGCTATAGGAAAATTCCAGCCTGTGTGGAAGATCTATAGCAGGGGTAGCCAAACTATAGCTTGGGAAGTCTCTCTTTTACAGTTAAAGTGAGGCTCATGGAGCCCTCTGCACTCCCCCTTCCCCCATTCTCCACCTACTAAACTAGGGAGGGGAGTTCAGGGCTTCTCCCCCATGGGAGACACATGCTGAGGCTCCAGGCTTCAGCAGATGCACCCCACGGGGCAGAAGCCCTGAGCCCCACCACAGCACTGAAATCTTAAGGCCTAGCAGGCACACCTCAGCTCTTAAACTTCTGAAGATTGTTGTATGCAGCTCAGAGAGTCAGTAAGTTTGGCCACCCCTGACCTATAGTGTGCTTGAACTGTGTAAGAGGGTGAGACACTGCTTGACCCAAATTCAGTCTAGTTAATAGAATTCAGATATTACCATTATTTCTTAAGTACCCTACTTTGATCTGTACATGTATTATTTATAATCGCATAAAATCTATCTTTCTTTAGTTAGTAAATCTGTTTTATAGTTTACCTAACACAGTGCTTGAAGAGTTTAGAAAATCTTATCTCAAGTTAACAAAAGTTGGTGCATGTCTCCTCCACTTTGAGGGAAGGGCAGACGGGGCAATAAACTTAACTGGTCAGGCTTTTGCCCAGAGCAAGATGGTCCAGTCCAGAGTTTCTGGGCTTAGGAGCTGCTGGAGCTTTTTTAGTGATGGTTCGTGAATGGCTGGGGAAAGCATTCACTGAACAAAGCTGGGTGTGATCCCTGTCTGTGGACGGCTGAGTAGATGCAGCACCTGCCAGAGGTTCGTCTTGTCACAGCACCACAGTCAGAGAGGGTGCCCAGGCTGTTCAGACTGAGGGCTCAGTGGTCCCCCAGTGCCAGATGCAGGGCTGGCCCAAGAATTTTTAGTGCCCTAGATGAACTATGACTTTGGTGCTCCCATCAGAGGGTGATACTCTCATTTATAAGAGATAACATATTAACGTATTTTTAAATTAGAGAAAAAAAATCACTTCTGTCGCTCCTCAAAGCCTGGTGCCTTAGGCAACTGCCTAGCTCACCTATATGAGCGGGCCAGCCCTGACAAGATGACATCTTGAGGGGGTCCTGTTACAGATAAAATTAAGCTTACTGGGCAATTGTAAATCTAGCTAGCTCCTAAATTTGAGTGATGGACTTTACAACCTAAACACTGTTCTTTTAACATAGATAGATAGATAGATAGATAGATAGATAGATAGATAGATAGATAGATAGATAGATAGATAGATAGATAGATCACATACAAAATCTATCTATCTATCTATCTATCTATCTATCTATCTATCTATCTATCATTATGTAATATTGCCAATGTCTGAGTCACTTTAGTCATGTCAATACTACAGTGGTTGGTGTCATATTTCTAATGAGTTCTTGTCCTGTATAATCTGAATTTCATTCCAAATGCAGAATGTGATGTGAAGTACTTGAACTATAACGTCCACAAAGAAACGTTAACACATATAAACCCTGTCAAAGATATATATAGGAGGAGATCCTATACAAATACCAGCATTGCCACCAATTTCCATCCCCAAAGAGAAAACGTCACTGCCCATAAGCAGTTATTATGAAAAAACACAGAAGGTGATAAGAATGTAGGACTACAAGGAACATCCTGTGTCACTGAATCCAGTCCCCTGCTATCAAAAGCAACCATGTCATATAAATCCCTTTTATAAGCCTATTAAGGTCCTCTTGAAACCAGTTAGATTGTTTACCTCCTAGTGGAAGGCTGTTCCAGAATCTATTGTCTTTGATCTTAAATAGCTCTTCTCTTCCCTGGCAGGCCCATAGACAGAAATTCTAGGGCCCAACGCAGAACAATTGGGCCCTGGCTCTGCTCCTCTCCCCCCACACACTTGGCCCACTTGCCACCACATCCCTTCCCCACCCCATCACTCAGACCCCTCCTCTCTTCTACACTCCCCTTTTCTCCCAGTGAGAGACAGCTGGGTGGGTGGAAAGGGGCTGAGAACGGAAGTGAGGTGAAACATTCCTGGCAACTGACAGCAGGGGGGACTGAGAGAGGTTGGGGATGCTGCTGCAGGGAGGTCAAGTGGAGAAAGAGGGATGTAGAAGAGAGGAGTGGGACAAGGGAGGAGGAGAGATGGTGGGGAGAGACACAAGTGGGTTGGGGCCGAGGTCTAGGGCACAGCAAGGGGGACCATGGACAGGAGCCACAGCTGGGAGAGGTGGGACAGGTAGCTAGTCTCCCCAAAGGGAAGTTTTCACTCTGTCCTTTGGGGGGGGTACTCC
Organism: Pelusios castaneus; assembly: GCA_007922175.1. Taxonomy (NCBI): domain Eukaryota; kingdom Metazoa; phylum Chordata; order Testudines; family Pelomedusidae; genus Pelusios; species Pelusios castaneus. Next base: position 5,500,907 of record ML685874.1, on the reverse strand, counting down.
AGGCTGCGGCTGTGCCAGCCACCCTTGCAGGGAGGGCAGTGGGGAAGCCCTGGAGGCCCCTAAATCGACTTAGAAAGTCTACACTGGCTTAAGTCGACTTTAGAAAGTCGACTTAAAAGGAGGTTTTAGAAAGTCAACTTAATTTTTCCTTAAGTCAACAAATCAATGTTTCTGATCACCGTGGCAACCAGTTTTAGTAGTCTGTCACCTAACTCCACTAAGGAAATGTAATGGAGGAGCGCCCTCTGGTGACCAAAAGTAAAATTGCTTGCACCTCGCTGTGAGCCAATTTTGTCCACCCCAACCTAAGTTTTAAGTATAGACTAGGACTCAGTTTCAGGAACATGTCCACTGGTTGTGGAGGGAAATTGTTGTTACCCTGCCACCATTTCCATCAGCCCAAGAGACCTCCTGGTCATCTGTTAATTGGTCTGATTCCCCACCAGAAATAAAGAACTTCTGACTGTAGTTTTTATGGGTCTTTTAAGAAAAGTCATTATGATATACTTTTTGCCCTAGTAATTATTTTCCATTTTCAAGGCTATCTCCACAATGAAAATGGCTACAGAACAAATGAGAGCTGGGATTATCATGAAGAGACTCCCAGAATCAGCATGTGATTTGGTGGGAGGAGGGTATTTAGAAACACTGTGCTTGTGGTCATGAGTTTCATAAGCCTCACACTGGCTTTCCTTACCATATGCGCAAATCAGTACATTGTACTAAGTATTTTTATGTAACCCTGTCATGATTTAAGAGCTGATGAAATTAAACTTTTTATTTCCAAGTCATAATGTTCTTAATCAGCAGATAATTCAAACAATTAAAAAAGTGATTATACAACAGAAAACCTCTAAAATCTACTAAAAAAGATATATTTAGAAGTCCTGTGTATGTAATAAAGGAAACAATTTCTAAAATGAAGTTTCTCTTAATTTCAATTAGATTCTGGACCTTTCACATTTTTAATACAGACCATAAATCCAATTAATCAAATGAGCACACATAGAGTAGTTCCCAGAAATGAGCTAACGATGTATCATATAGAGTATTCATTCATTAAAGACGTTTTCCATGCAGGCAAAAAATTCCACTGGCCCTATCTCTATTACACTGGTGTAAATCCAAAATCATTTCACTTTGATTACTGAATTTACACCTATGCAATTAAGATAACAGGCTGATACACTTACTTCCAGGATTTGGCTCATTGTGAGATGGAATTAGCATTTCACTGTAGGATAAGTATTGATTTACAATTGTTTGTGAATTCTGACACATGTTGGGAATATAAAAAGCAGTGATAATAGCCAGTTCTTAAAAGTGCTTTTTATTAGAAAACAAGGGGTTTTAAAAAAGGAGGTTACTATCATTACTGCCATTTTCCAGATAGGGAAACTGAGACACAGGGAGGTTGAAATGACTTGCTGAATGTTACCCAGCAAGCCAATGACAATGGAGGGGGGGGGAGCATGGGGGAGTGGGGGGTGGAGGCATGGGCAGGTGGGTGAGGTGATGGTGCCTGGTGGGAGGGCCACCCCTCAGCGGTCCTGGCTGACAAAGTGGGCCTTCAGCGGGTCTTGGATGATGACCGCTCTCCGCTGGGCCGGCTACATCTGGGGCACGCTGTCTGGCTGTTTGTATTCAGCTGCGAGGCATTCGTCCTCGGCCTCCCAGGTTGGGGGACCCTTTCCCTCACAGCTCACAGAGGTTATGGAGGATGCAGCAAGCACTCACAACCTCTGAGATGTTCCTCTCAGCGAGGTGCAGGCGGGTCAAGAGGGCCCTCCAATGGGCTTTGAGACGGCCGAAGGCACGCTCGACGACCAGGCGGGACCTGTTGAGGCGGCAGTTGAACACCTCCCTGCTGGCATCTATGTTGCCTTGTACAGTGCCACATGCCACACTTCCCACAATGCACCAGCAAGGGGTAGGTGGCATCCCCCAGGATCAGGATGGGTACCTGCACGTCCCCGAGGGTGATTGTGTGCTCGGGGAAGAAGGTGCCTGCCTGCATGCGCCGGTACAATCCAGAATTCCTCAAGACGCGGGCATCGTGTGCCATCCCTCGGTGGTCTACAAGGGCCTGCAGGACCATGGAGTGGTACCCCTTGCGGTTCTGGTACTGTTTGGCGTTGTGTTGTGGGGCTTGGATGGGGATGTGGGTCCTGTCCATGATGCCCCCGCAGTTAGGGAAGCCAAGTCCTGCGAGGCTGTCGAGGGTGTCTTGAAGGCTGCCCAGGGTGACGAGGTGGGCTAGCAGGACCCTGTTGATGGCCCTGCTGACCTGCAGGAGGACAGCCCTGGAGGTGGCCTTGCCGATACCAAACTGGTGGCCCATGGAGTGGTAGGAGTCCGGGGTCACCAGCTTCCAGACCGCAACAGCCACTCGCTTGTCCACAGGCAGGGCGGGTCGGAACCGGGTGTCCAAGCACTGCAGAACCGGGGTGAGCTCTCAGACTAGGTGGAGGAAGGTCCACTTGCTCATGCGAAAGTTCTGCAGCCACTGTTCGTCGTCCCAGATAGTGAGGACAACGCAGTCCCACCAGTCGCTGCTAGTTTTCCATACCCAGAAGCAATGGGGCACAGAGGGCACCATCAGCGAGGCAGCTCTCAGGGCCAACATGGTGGTGCACGTGCTGCTGTCTGCCCCTGCGCTGTTGGGGTCCCCCAGAAGCATGATCCACTCAAAGAGAGCGCTGGGCAAGGCGTAGCAGGTGCTAAGCACCCACCTGACCACTCGGAGGAACAGACTGCGGTCCATGACCTCCTCAGGTTCCATGTTGCCAGGCACAATGGGGAAGGTGGCGAGGTCACTTCCTGTTTTATGGGAGTGGCCGGGGGTGGGGGAGCACTTTCCTGGTGCCACATGCCACACTTCCCACAATGCATCCCTCCTGGGTCGCCCTAGCAACGCCCAGTGTGGCCATTTGAAGTCGCCTTCAATTTCTGGTGTGGACACTCTAAGTCGACTTAGCATTTCTAGTGTAGACATAGCCGAAGGGCCAAGTAATGCTCTGCTAGGTGGCTACAAAGTTCAAGTTCCACAGGCCTTTAAAAAGCTGAAGAGAATCCAAACATGCAATAGACATACCCCCATCTTTGGCCTCTGTATCTTGCTCAGAGCCAGGGCTGGATTAACACAGAGGCTTTAAGGGCTGCAGCCCTGGGCCCCAGGCTAAAAGGGGGCCCCATGGCCACCCCAAATCCAGCCCTGAGTGCTGCCAGCATCTCCCTGCCTGCTGCTGGCTGGGGTCCCCTACTCCGGTGGCACTGCTGCTGTCAGCCGCACGCAGCAGTGCCAGCCGCTCTGCTTCATCTCACCCCCTCCCCTCCCTGCCAATTGTTGCCCACCCCCATGCTGGCCCAACAGAGCTCACAGGTGGGATTGAGTCCCGACACCTGGAGTGCTGAACTGCTAGCTCCCAACATACTCTCTGGGACCTGCTGAGGCAGAGTAGCCAGCCTGGTGGCAGGGCAGGAGCACCGCGGGCTCCAGCTTCTCTGGCCTGAGGGCCCCAGCTCTCCCTGGGTTGGCCAGCTCCCCTCTGCACTGCGCTGATGCAAGCCCTGCAGCTTGGCAGGGTCAGCAGCCCCGCCCCCAGCACTGGTTGGTCCCCCTCTTGGGGTGGGGCCATGAAAGTGCACAGCCCAGGGCCCCCAGGCACGTTAATTCAGCCCTGCTAAGAGTTCCCCATCCTCACACCAGTGACAAACACTTCAAATCTAAAACTGGTTTCTAAATACCCAGAACATCCAAAGTAGAATATTGATCTCTAAAGAAAATTTTAAAAGGTCTGGCTCTCACACCTGAACAACATTTTGTTTCAGAACTTAATTTATGTTGCTATTTTTCCTGATCTTTGCCAAGCCTAAAAGCCTTCTGTTCTTTTCAATGCATTTATCTAAGTAAACTATAACATTGCAGCCTTTCCTGTTTGGCTATGTATGATGCAAAAGGCCCGTGATCTATAAATCTTACTGGGCTGGAGAGACTGCAGTTCAGTATCGGGTACAGTCAGTAGAACTGGGAATTGTAACAACCTTATAGCTAGCAATGCAATTTAACATCCTGACAATAAGAAAGTTACTTCTAAAGAAAGTGATTGGGGAGGAAGAGAATAAATCTGACAGTTGTTTAAATGATTATTCTGTACACATTTGTCATTTGTTACTGGAAACTTACCTGTTTAATAAAAACAACAGTCCTGTAGCACTTTTAAAGTCTAACAGATTTATTTATCACATGAGCTTTATTTTCTCCCATGAAAGCTCATGCGATAAATAAATCTGTTAGTCTTTGTAAGTGCCACAGGACTCTGTTGTTTTTCTGCAATAGACTAACACGGCAACCCCTTTGGAACTTACCTGTTTAATATATTAGTAGGAGATCTTGAACTACAGAATTTCTGTACAATGAATGCAAAATCAGGGCACACTAGACAGATGTTTCTTGGAGGCTTCTGAAGCCTTCAGAAAATGCTCTGCTTTTATTATGATTACTGCTCAGCATGATTAGCAGTAATGGTATCTGCTCAAGAGAAGGGAAGATCACGTCTACAACAGCAATAGGATTATAGAGCAGAGTATAACTACATTACTAACAGATATATTAGAATCCACAGGTCATATAAAATATGAAGTTAATATAAACAGGCTTGCTATAATTATAGTATGTTGACAACTCATTAATGTTTAGTATGTCATATTAATTATGTCATATGTGTGGGGGTGTATCCATCTGGCACCTACAAGGGAACCAAGAAAAAATTAGATAAAGGGCAGAATTAAAGAGGAGTGAACTTGTTAAAAACAAGGGGGTAAAATATGGCCTTTATATCTTAAGGGCACTGAGGTCATTGAATAACAGGTGCATCATGATTTATATATTCAACAATGTGAATGATTACCTGAAACCATAACCAAATTTTGTAGTCCGCCAAGAACTAACTCCAAATTTCACCCAAACCCCAACCAGATCAAAGTCTAGCTTCTCAGATCTGCTAGAATAAATCCCCCTAATTCACCAAATCAAATCTTCTCTGGTTCCCTCTCTCTTTCAACTCTCAGCATCCCATCCTCACCTCTTCTTCTTCTCACTTCCTCTATGGCCCCCAGTATTCTCAAGTTTCAGGTTTGCTGATGCTCCAGAGATTCCCCTTATTAGTTACATTCTGGGGCACAAGGGACTGAGGAAAACCTATAGTGCTTGGAAATTGGCTGTGAATGGTACACAGTCTGGCGGAGGCTACTAGATCTATTGATTCCCCATTTTCAAATGCAGATGTGAGGAAAGATGCAGGAGAAAGAGAAGAGATTGAAGACTACGATTGGGAGGGAAGTTATCAGGGAGTGTTCTTTGGGAAAGGTTATGAGAGCCTGATGTGAGAAGTGATCTCCAGAGACTACAAAATTTGGTTACGGTTTCAGGTAATCATTCACATTGTTGAATATATAAATCATGATGCACCTGGTATTCAATGACCTCAGTGCCCTTAATATATAAAGGCCATATTTTACCCCCTTACACACACTGCCTATGTCTACACGACAAAAAGTTAGGTCGACCTTATTAAGTCGACTTAACAAAGTGGTTTCCCTGAATGGGGACTTAGTCCACTTTGTTAAGTCGACCTAACTGCCCTTAGGTTGACCTAATGAAGTGGACTTAAGCATCCACACTGTGCTTAGGTCGACCTAAGGAGTCGACTTAAAGGTTAGGTCGACCGAACTGGTGGTTCTTATTAGGTCGACCTAAGCTTTCATTAAGTCGACTTAAGGAATTTCTCAAGTCGACCTAATGAAAGGCTGGTGTGGACAGGGACTAAGTTAGGTCGACTTAAGCCTCCTTAAGTCGACCTACTTGCAAGTGTAGACATAGCCACTGACTCCTATCTTACTTTACTAGCCTGAAACCAGTCTCTTGGGAATGATCCCTTAGTGAACTGGGAACTAAGGACCTACATAGGTCTGCAGAGGCAGGCATGTGGCATCTAAGACAGCACCAGGGAACCTTGTCTGACTACATGGTTGCTGCAGCAAATCTAGCCAAGCCAGAGCCCTGTGGAGGGCTTGTAGTGTACCTTTGGGGCACAGTATCTTCAAGGAGTATGTGCAATGACCCAGACAACCTCTTTAGAACAAGGTAACCATTTATATAGACACTTGGCATGTAGAGTCTTCGAATGCTCAGGTTATCGTATGAGGCAGAAGTTATGCCATACATCTTCCTAGCCAAGCATGCACCATGATAAACCAGCCCAGCTGGTAGTTCTCTATCTTATCTCCCTTTGATTCCTCAGGTCCGAATTCCCGAGCCCCTCCATAGGGCAATCCCCCCATCACTTGACACCTTTTCCCTTTGCTCTCCAGGTCAATTCACAATCTGCCAGGGTTTCCTGCAGTTAAGTCTAGATTGTTCAATCACTGGGAGCAGAATATCTTGGTCTTACTGGATCCTCTGTTGCCTTGGGTCAGTTTAAATCTGCTCTTTAATGGCCCAGATAGCTTTAATGGCCCAGATAGCATCATATGCCTGCCTAGGTCTCTTGTTCTACTCAGAGAGTAGACTTAATCCTTTTTGCCCTCCTCCCCCGGGTAGCCATGCATGGTATAGGTGTAGGAGGAAACGGAGGCATAAAAATATTACAAAAATATTTCTTCTGTAGCCCAAGGTTCAGAGTGCTTCAGCAGCAGCAGTGAGAACTACAAGTTCTGGACTACAAACTGCGGCGTGTTGGGAGTACTTCCTGGCTCCTGTCAGGAAGCATCTCCTACCCTCCTCCAGCAAGGAGTGCCGGCATGGACTGAAGCTGGGAGCATGTGGCAGACAAGCAGGGAGGAGGCCAATGGAGTGTAATGCTGCTGTTATGTCTCTTGCAGAATAAAACTGTGTTCCTGGGGAATTGGTCTGAGTGGGTCTGGTCTGAGTAAACACACACAAACACAACGCAGAGCACACAGAGGAACGTCAGGCCTAGTTTCCCTAACCTGTGTAAAGGCCACCAGGGCAGACTTCCCCTATCTTGAACACCCTCACGCTGGGCCAGTAGGCAGGAGGGGCTACACTTCTGTCACAGTTTCTCAGGAAATGTCAAGTGGATCTCCAAACTAAACACAATAGAAAAGGCACTGTCTATGAATAAGCTCCAAATTAAATCATATCTCCTTTCACAGTTCTGCTGTTGGGGAATATCTTTAGACTACCCAAGTGTAACGGAGAAGCTACAAGACAAATGTGTAATTTACTGTGTAGGGAGATAGCAACTTCCAACAAGAGAGAATCAGTCTCTTGCTGGTAGTAATACTTCTTAGGAACCACACTTTTTGAGAAGGTGAAGTTTTTATTAGTACAAAGCTAGCAGCACCTCTCAGCCTGTCTGAATGGACCCTATAGGCATCACACCTCAGGCCTTCACCTCTCTCGGGGTGGAGCCACACGACTCTCCCACTCTTAGGCTACAATAAGCCAGGACCCAGGCTATGTATCAACCACAGTTAGCCAGCAGGTCCAACTGGGTTCAGTAACTACAGTTCTTCCTTTCAGGAGCCCATGAGCACTGGATTAAAGTGACTCCCATACAGCATTCTTCAACCCAGCATAATGTTAAATCAACATAACAGCCATACTGGGTCAGACCACTGGTCCATCTAGCCCCGTATCCTATCTTCCAAAAGTGGCCAATGCCAGGTGCTTCAGAGGGAATGATTAGAACAGATAATCATCAGGGCTGGATCAAGGCCTGGGGTTGGGACCAGGGCACTGGTGCTGGGGGCAGGATCAAAGGCCCTGGCCAGCGCTGCTGAAGGAGGCCTGGTGGGGCCCCATGGGCCAGTGCTGCTGCAAGGACATTGTGGGGGGCATGACCGGTGCTGCAGTGGGCTGAGAAGGAGGAGGCGACCCGTAGGCCAGAGGCCATGGTCCATGACACTCTGGGGGCCCCCAAGGCATGGGCCTCGTAGCCCCATGCAGTAATCTGCCCCGGTAATCATCAAGTGATCATCCCATCACCCAGACCCAGCTTTCAGTTTGTTCATCCCGGCTAATAGCCACTGATGGACCTGTCCATCTTATCTAGTTTATTTTTTGAACCTCCTTATAGTCTTGGCCTTCATAACACTTTCTGGCAAGGTATTCTATGCGTGTGTTCTGTGAAGAAATTTTTCCTTTTATTCATATTATATGTGCTACCTACTAATTTCATTTAATGATCCCTAATTCTTGTGTTATGTGAAGGGGTAAATAAAACTTCCTTATTTACTTATTCCATGCCAGTCACGATCTTACAGACCTCGGTCATATCACCCCTTAGTCGTTTCTTTTCCAAGAGGAAAAGTTCTAGTCTTATTAATTTCTCCTAATCTAAACCATAGGAACAAAGTATTTCTGAGAAGATGATCCTAAAACAACTAAAGGTCTACATGCATGCCTATTTAGCATCTAACTATCCTGAAGTGGACCCTGGCAGGGCTAACTTCCCCATAACCCCCAATCAGCAGGCTCTGGATACTCAGTATCACACATCTGTGTCTCTTCTTCAAGGAACGGGTAACTCTCCTGGGTCTTTTGCCTCTCCTCTGTCCCCACAGGGACCAAGTCACTTGTAGGGAAACCCATCTGATAGGCCCAGTAGGGAGTTGCACCAGAGCATCCCACAAAGGGCTCTGCTATTGTCTCTCAAGAGCTTGCTGAATGTCTATGGCTGGATCCATCTTCCCCTTCCTGGGTGCAGTTCTTAACACTGCTATTGAATTAACTCACTATATGCACACAGTAAACATAACAATAACCTAGTGAAGATACAGTATTCAATAATTATCACAGGCAACTCCATATTTGTCCCCAGGGGACAGTGAGAGAATAAGTCACATTATTAAAGGTTTCTAGGTTAGAAAGAAAAGAATCAACTAAACAAATGAACTACCCATATTAGTTACAGATTATTCACCCACAAATCAACAACAAAACACTTCCAGATGCCCCACATAACCCTTCAACAACCTCTTCCCCTAAAACCAGGGAGAAAATATGACTATCTTATCTCTGTTGTACACTCCTGTAAATGGTATAACCAACAGGCACACTTTGAAAAAGCAAGTTTTGCTGCTGCAGAAGAGAGAAGTTGTGAGAGAGGGAGGAATAAGAAAAAAAGTGCAAAATACTGGAAACAAGCACATGTCTTCTTGAGACAGTAAGTGAAATCTCTTTTCAGGGTTAGTGACTTGAGTGCAGTGAGGAAACCAATACAAAAATACAAATCTTATTAAAACAAAAGATTCTGGAAGTGCAAACTGACGCTGATGTGATGTGAAGATGACTCCTGTACAGTGCTTTTGACTGAGCTGGCACAGATAAATAGCATCCATTCAAAAGGGAGCTCAAGATCTGTCAGTGCCAGAGGGCTATTACAATAGTATCATTGCATTAGCCCCAAATACTCTACACTAGCAATGCTGCACCTACTGATAAGGGAGCACCAGTGTAAATCAGAGATGATCTGGGACTCTGCCTGGAGGAATAAAATGAGTCATTTAAGCCACTCTTACAGCATCCTCCGTCAATGTACTAAAAGCATCGGATTTACTGTTTCAGTCTGTGATTTAGAAAAAAAGTGGCCAGAGGCATAGTTTTGCTATCATGTCAATCCATAGAAAAGGATCAAAAAGCATTTAATTCTAGCTGGATGGAGGTCTGAACAGTGTTGCTAGCCTTTTCAAACAAATTTCTTGAGATTTGGTTCCCCTCAAACAAACAAACCCCACCCCCAAACCACCACCACCCCTTCATATGGAAAATATGTTATAAAGCTATGATTGCTAGGAGACTAAAGTTATGTCTACACTTAAAAGGTCACAGCCCTGCAGAGGACTTCAATGAGGAGGTTCTCCCCTCACCAGGGTTAATCTACCTCTCTCAGAGGTGGTAGGTCAATGGGAGAATTTTTCTATTGACCTAGCACTGTTTACACTAAGGCCAGATTGGCTTATCTATGGGCTGGTCTACACTACAGACTTTTGTCAACCGAAGTCAGCTTTTTACACCAAAACACTGGTATAATTCCCTCCTCCTCCCCTTCTCCAATCCAACTCCCCTGATTTTGCAACAAAATAAAACCACCTCAATGAAAAGCATAAAAGCTTTTTGTGTCAAACTTTTAGTGACAAATGGTCAGTGCAGACATCACACTTGGTTATGTTGCGGTAAATGGCCTCCAGGAAGTATCCCACAATACTCACTCTGACCACTTTGGTCATCAGTTTGAACTCCACTGCCCTGCAGTCATCCACCCCACTCTCTTCAAAATCCCAGGAAGTTTTGAAATTCCACTTCATGGTTGGCACGAAGAGCTCATATCACCTCTTCCCAGCTGACCATGGTGGCGACACGCACCAGAAACTCTCCCGTTTGGAGTACACCGGAGCTTCTGGATCTCATCAGCATTTAGAGAGAGGAAGCTTTGCAGTCCCAGCTCTGCTCAGCCAAACTTTTGAGTCCTAAGACCAGCTGCTTCTATACGGAGCCAGAAGCCATACTTGGAGGCGACCCCACATCTACTGCCAAGAGATCCACTGATATCTCCATGGGCCTGGAGACAGCAGACGCCAGAGTCAACCCTGATGAAGAAGTTGTGGATGAGGACATTGAGTTGGAGAATGATGCGAAACAGGAGACTGGGTCATTTGGTGATATGGGGAGCCAGAACCTCTTCTCAACCCTGAGGGTTCAAGCCAGTCCCAGCCCTCCAGTGCTGGCGTTTAGGATGCAGAGAGTGGAGCTGCGGTCAGTGGGTGTTTTGAGCCAATGCTGCTCAGTTATTTCAGGTACAGCTGTCTTTTGTTTTGTTGCATTGTACAGCTGGCTGAAGGAAGAGAAATGCACAAAAGTAGCTGGGTTTGCATGTGCCTCCCCTTTCCCTGTAGAGCTAGGCAGTGGAGCAGAAAAGTGTAATAATGCACACCAAGATTTCACAGGAATCCTCCAGAGAGATCTCTTGGAAACTTGCCTGAATGTACTTGTCAGTCCTCTGCGGAAGATTGTTCAGCAGAGCTGCTTTCTTCCCCCATTGCAGGAAACTTTCCCATGCCAATCACTTTTGCAGACCAAAGCGGCACATAGGCAAACAGCATAGGGACCAGGTTGAAGCTGCTCTCATGGAGAAGATGCACCTGAGTCAGATATTGGTTTCTATGCATGGTGTCTCTATCTACCTGCATCAATACACCAAATAACCACCCAGAACCTTTTCCCCAACGTGAATAACTCATCATACTCTGGGTTATCACCAAGCTGTGTGCTTGGCAGTGAACAGTGAGAAGGTGGTATATTTTACAAAAATGAACCAGTGCTGTTATGCACTGACAATCGTGCTTCTGTTCTACAGATATGCCTTTCAGGGGAACTCCTACATGTCTGTCCAGTGCCTCTGGCTGATAAGAAAATGACCCCGGAGAAGCAAAGAAGAGATGTTCCAAGAACTCCTCCAATCCCCTGAGGCAGGGGGAAAAAAAAGAGGCATGGAAGCAGCGTGACTGAAAATTTAAAAATATGATAGGCAAGAGAAGAGGGAAAGCCAGGAGCAAGTGATAGCAGGTCACGAACACACAATAAAAGCCACGGAGGAGCAAAAGGAGCAGCAAAAGTCACTCATAATGCTACAGACTGAATTCATGCATGCTCACCCCCACTTGCAGCCAATGCAGAACTTTTTCCACGCTCTCTCCAAACTTTGCCCACAAGTTCCTGCCAAACTCCCAGCCAATCTTGGTATTCTGTTCACTCCACCCCTTCAGCCAGCTTTCAGAATGATAACTGTACAAACATTCAGTTGTCATAGCCCACCCTGCCCCACGGTGCTTTTTCTCCTCCAGCCCAACTTTTTGTGTGAGTTGTGAATAACTGTTACTAAATAAAGACACACACTGTGAAGAATAAGCAATCTTTATTTGTCTCTTACACACAGCGGGTACAGCTCACATTGATACAAGTGCGTGCTGGTTAGCAGGTATAGCATGGCATACTGCGGTTTACAAAGACACCTTATTGCTGCTCATTGTAAAAATGGTTCCTCAAGGCCTTCCTAATTCAAATGGCCCCAGGTGTGCCCCTCTAATTGCTCTAATCAGCCACAAGGTGATCTGCCTCTGTGCTCCACCTAGGGGGGAGCTTTTCATACTTACCTCCCCAAATATTATGGAGCACACAGCAGGTGGATATAACCAATGCTTTTTTTGTGATGGTATGCAGGGGAACAGAGTACCGGGACCTTTTTTGCTGGCCCTGCTGCCCAGCTGGGGGGGCTGGGTCAGCAGGGGAAAGGAGTGCGCTGCTGGAGAAGAGGGCTGGCGCAGGAAGAAATGGGGTGGGAGCGGCATTTTTCAAATTTACTATCAAGATATGAGTATCGGCCCCCTTTTTTAAAAAACAAAAAACCAAAAAAGCACTGGCTATAACCATGGGAATATTTCCTCATTTAGATCTCAACCTGCCATAAAGGGATCTCCAGCAACCTTTTAATCTGCCAGCCGTACATTCAACAGTCATTCAGCACCTGCTTAATCTGTTATTGAAATGCTCTTTGGTGCTACCCAGGTTGCCAGTATAAGGTTTCATGAGCCATGGCAGTAAGTGGTGAGCTGGGTCTCAGGACCACTAAGGGCACTTCAGCGTCCCCCACTGGAGTCTTTTGGTCTGGAAATAAAATCCCTGTTTGTAGTTTTCTGTACAGGCCCGTGATCCTGAAGATGCATGTGTCCCTGACTAACCTGTGTTGATATCAGTGGAACAAGTGCCTGTGGTACCATAGAGAAATACACTTCTCTGTTGATGTACTCCAACTCAAGATGGTCCAAGGCCAAAATTGGGATGTGTGCGCAATCCACCATGTGGCCACAGTTAAGGAGACCCATCACTGCAAAGTTATCTATTATTTCATGCACATTTCCAAGACTCAGAGTCCTTCATAGCAGAATGAGATTAATAGCTCCACACATTGTGATAATACAGCATCTAGAGTGGACTTCCTGACTCCAAACTGATTAGTGACCAACCAGTAGCAGTCGGGATTTGCCAGATTCCACACGGTGATCACACCATGCTTCTCCACCGAGAGGACAACTCTCATTCTGGGGTCCTTACACCAGGCGCAAGCTCTGCACAGGGTTCCCTGAAAGTCGATTTCTGCATCAAACGTTCTGCAGTCACTGCTCATCAGACAACCCACACAATGATGCAATCCCACCGCTCAGTGCTTGTTTCACGTGCCAAAAAGCGGCAGGGCACCGTGTGCGGATGCTCTCTGAACACAAACGGTAATCCGGCGTTGTTTGTTACGTAGCACACAAAGAAGGTCAGGATACTGCATGAGGAGCTGCAATGTGCTCAGAACACTGACAACAACTGTGGAGAGCAACACAGGACCCATCCTTTCAGATAGAGAAGGTGGGTGCTCAGGAAACAGGGGCTATTGACTAATGCTGCAAACCGCAGTTGGAAACCCATGGGATGACAGGACAGAAATCACTGCATCATGGGATTTTGAGCCCATCCTATGATGCACTATGATTCTCTCCACCTTCCCCTAACTGCACGCAGCACAAAGTGGTGAGTTGCACAGTGGAATAGCCACACACAGTGCACTGTCAATGGTAGAGCACCAAGTACGGATGCACTTCAGCAACACAATGAGTGCGGTCTGAATGGCACAAACATTGTCATTATAGTGCATTTGGATCAGCAGTGAAACTTGCGTTGACAACACTCTCTAGTGTGGACAAGGCCTAAATCTCTCAGAAGTGTGAATTAGCTATGCCAATGTAACTCTCTCTCACACACACACACACAACTCTCCACCTCTCCTTCAATTAAGTGAATGAACTAGAGCCAAACAGTAGGGCCCAGAAGCCTTTCATGGTGCTAGGTTCTGGATACATAACATAGAGACATTTCTGGCCCCAAGAGCTTACAGTCTCTACAAATGATGTTGACAAAATGGCTGCATAAAACAAATAAATGCACTTCTGTCCATCCCCCACATCTGAAGTGGCAGCTGTGGGGATATGTTGCAGGCCTGTCAGGGATGCTGTTAGAAACACTTATTATCCTGGGAATTGGCAGTGCAGGTTTTGTTGCTCCAGGTAGATGAAAACCTCTTCACAGTTGCAGTGTGCCTTAACACTGCAAAATGAAGCCCTACCTACCTAACTATAATACAAGGTATGTTCTCGGCTTCCTTTTCTGGCTGAATGGCCAGGAGACTGACACAGCCAAGCAGATCCTCCCTAGGGGTGACTTAAGGGGGACTAGCCACCTGCTCCCTCCTGGAATAATGCTGCTGGTCTTTAAAACTTGGCGCTCAGAGGTTCAAGCATAAGCAGGTCATGTCTCTGGATCCAAAGTTCCAAATCTGGTGTGGGCTGGTTGCAGGGGGTGGCCAGAGAGAGAGGCTGTCTCCTCCTGTTGCTGGCAGGCTAAATGGTAGGATGTGCAAATTGCCCCTCCAGAGGCTTTTCTGCAGGTTACAGTCAGGCCAGTTGCTAGTCCCGCAAATGTGATCCTGGCAGGCTGCAGGGAGACTTCTCCCTTCCACTCTCAACTGGTTGCTTTCATGTAGAGCAAGCATGGGCTATTCCAAGCGTCCCTCCTGCTTTCCCAAGCAACAGCGCTCTGCCCAGGGACAGAGATTGCTTGCAGTCTGCCTCACTGTCTCCTGCCCTCTAACTGGCTGCTGGGGATTCCCATCATCTCCCTTCATCTCACTGGCATAAACAATTTTCTAAGTCACTCATTTCCCCCCCTGTATTTGCAGTGGGTCAAATAAATCCATTCTGATAGCTGTTTAGGGAACATACTGCATGAATTTAGATTGTCTTAATGAATTCATCTGTTTACCTTTACTGAGTCACATTGCTTTTGATTTAAATCTTTGCCTAACCTCTTACCTTAACAAAATTTTTCTCATCATTATTTAGAATGGGTGGATGGAAAATGGAAGTAGTTACTCAGCCTGTTGGTAGGCAGCCAAACATTCAAGTTGTCCCAATATATCTCATATTTTTCAGAGCCATTGAACTCAGATATAATAAGTTTCACTTCAAATTGGACATCCATTTGCACAAAAGTACTCAGATTTAAATAAAATACATGGCAAATTCATGATATAAATATATCTATTTCTTAAGAAAATATAAATTTGTGCTCTGTGTGCCCTATAATACCCTTAACTTGCTCTGCTCCAAATACAGGAAATGAATGACTAATATGTAATGATGTTTTATGCCAATATTACATTATCCTGTGTGTGACAGACTATTGTGTTCTTCAGTCCCTTTTCTATCATTTAAAAAAAATGTAGTCTGACATAGCTTTTTTACAAAAGTTTGCAATATTCTTTATATTCTTCTATAGCACAAGGAAATGCAAGGATTAAGCCCAATCTGGAAAGTTTAAAATAGTGCATACACTAAGCTTTAAAACATGCACACACAAAATAACTACAGAATCCTCCCAGTGCTCTTAACCTATTAATATTAATATTCGTGTTTGGAAGTTTCCTGCAAACAAAAAATTCAGAAACGGCTTGTTTTGGAAATACCAAGACATGGAGGGAACTATTTTTAGAAGGAACTATGCTCCCCAGAAGGAACCGGTTGGGTTGATTGAAATTGATGTGCTTTGTATCAATTGCTTCTGAATAGCAGCAGTGAAACTGAACAACGGTAGTGAAACACACAAGAATCATGCCCATTTCTCTCAACAGCAGCCAGGGTTCTCAGAGTTTCCAATCTCCTTGCCATGAAGCCAGGAGTCTGGAAATCTTGGGATGGTCTTCCAGCTTCTGCAGCTTCCATGGACTGCCCCATAGAAGGAGAGGCCAGGGCTTTAAAACTCCTGAACCAGTTAGTTCCCTCTCATTAGATGGCATGGGGAAGCAGCACCATGGAAATCCTGTGGTCCCCAGAGCAGTCCACATAACAGAGCTGTCCTGGTGCTGTAGAAACTCCATGACTACATGACAGGGAGCCTAGAAGTCCCGAGAGCCCTGTCTCAATTTGGGGTTGTCTGACTTTCCACATTCCCCCATTGCAGAGGCATGAGCTGAGCCCTGGCTAGAGCTGAGAACTAGGTTCCCTCTAAGCTGTGCAGGTGTGGGGCTGCGCAGCGGCCATCGCACACCCATGCAGACATCACAGACCCCTGTGCAGCAGAGGTTAAAGTAAGCCGAAGCTGGAGGGGACGAGAAAGGGGACCGGCAGCAGAGAGTAGAGAGCCGGCCCGGGGCTGCTGGGGAGGAGAAAGGGGACTGGCATCAGAGAAGAGAGACCCAGCCCGGGGCTGAGGAGTGGGGGAGGAGAAAGGACCAGCAGTAACAGAGCAGAGTGGGGCTGAAGTGGGAGGAGAAAGGGAACCAGCAGCAGAGAGGAGAGATCCAGGGCTGCGGGCGGGGGGAGGAGAAAGAATCGGGGACAGGGAGCTGGGACTGCAAGGGTAGGCACTGGGCAGTGTTGGTTAGCCAAGGTTTCCGGGGAGAGCATTGGAGCTGACTGGCAGCAAGGGCACATGGGCAGAGCAGCAGACTCACTTAGAAAGAATGCAAAACAAATACTAAGAAGTTTTAGTAAAAACTTAGTAACTCTCAGCTTCATGCATTTGCACTTTTGAAAGTGGTGATAAGTGATGATGCTGAATGCTGATAATGTCTGGAAACATTAGGTATTAAGTATCCAGTTAAAAGTGAAGTGCAGTCAATTGCCCAGCTGAAGCTTAGAGTAATGGCCAGAAACATACACAGCTCTGCCACTGACCAGCTATTCATAGAATCATAGACTAATAGGGTTGGAAGGGACCTCACGAGGTCATCTAGTCCAA
>ML685874.1:5451317-5484033 GCA_007922175.1 Pelusios castaneus | reverse complement strand
CTGGACTCTTTCTAATTTGTCCACATCCTTTCTGTAGTGGGGAGCCCAAAACTGGACACAGTATTCCAGATGCGGCCTGACCAGTGTCGAATAGAGGGGAATTATCACAACCCTCGATCTGCTGGCAATACTCCTACTGATGCAGCCTAATATGCCATTGGCCTTTTTGGCAACAAGGGCACACTGTTGGCTCATATTCATGATATTCTCATGAATCATGATAGTCCCTGAAAGGTTGTTACAAGGAGGCAGAAAAATTGTTTTCCTTAACCTACAATGATAGGCCAAGAAGCAATGGGCTTAGATTACAGAAAGAGAGGTTTAGGTTGGACATTAGGAAAAAAACCCTAACCGTCACTAGCTAAGAAACCAGGCAGAGCGCATAGCCATGGGGCTACAAGACCAGTGAGGCTCCTTGCTGCAGCCTAGGGGACAGGAGATCAGCACCCCCCTCCTCCCAGATGTAGCAGGGAGCACAGCAAAGTGCTCTGCTTGGGTCCACAGGCACAGAGGGCCCTGCTGGAGCCAGAGGGAGCGGAGCACTGACCTCTCATCCCCCTGGCTACAGAAGGGAGCCAGTGCCTAGGGACCCAGATGGAGCACAGAAGGCTAAAGGAGGCGTGCGGTTTCCCTGTGGCAATCAGGAGGCAGCTTCATCGCTGAAATCCTTCTATCTGGCTGTAGTGGGAGATAGAGTGGAGGAGGGGAAGGGAGGGGGCGGCTACTGGCAGAGCAGCCAGGACCCACCGTGCTTGAGGAGGGGCAGGACTCTAAAAATCAGTGTCTTCTGGTTAATCTCCCACCGTGACTCATCTGCCAAGCCATGTGCCTCAGTGTGTAGTGACAGTCTCTCACACACACTAGTGCTTTGTCTGAGTGTGTGACATACTGGAATCTGTAGGTGTAAAATAGTAACATAAAAATAAGCAGAGTAGCATCAAAATATTTACCTTAGTCATGTAGTGATTTGTATCCTTGTATTTGTACCTTAATGGTGTATACATCAATACATTCTTTATGAGTTGATAAACTGGTGGCCCATCAGGGTTGTAAAAATTATATTTGTGATCCTCAAGCCAAAAAGGTTGGGAACCACTGACCTAGAGGAGAATAGGTTATAAGGAACCCACAACATGGATTTCTCGATAACAAATTATGCCAAAGAAGCCTAATAGCCTTCTTTGACAGGGTAACTGGCCTACCAGATGTGGAGGAGAGGGGTGCAGATGTGATATATTTTGATTTAGTAAGGCATTTGACACAACAGTCTCATAAGCAAACTAGGGAAATGGGATCTAGATGAAAACATCATAAAGTGAGTGTGTGACTGCATTCCACTGAAAGACCGCATTCAAAGAATATATTCAGTGCCTTCCATGTAGTCAAGTTCAAATAGTTATTAATGTAGTAGTTAGGAGTTGTCTGAACAGTGTATCTACTGAGGTCCCACAGGGTCAGCCCTGGGCCAGTACTTTTCAAACAGTTTCATTAATGATTTGGATAATGAAGTAGAGAGGGTGCTTATGAAGTTTGCAGATGCCACCTAGCTGGAAGCGGTTGCAAGCACTCTAGAGGACAGGATTAGAATTCAAAACAACCTTGACAAATTAAAGAACTGATACTAACTCTATTTTAAGAGAAGTGTCATATGCAAGATCTGGGAGGAAAACGTCCTGCTTTACTTGGCACTGGTGAGAAGGGCTGGATCAAGGCCCAGAGGGAGCCGGGGCTGCCCACCCTTTTGAGGCCCCCCCCCACATTGTCCCCACCGCAGCTGAGGCCCGGGGACCCAGCCAGAGGAGGTTTGGGGGGCTCCAGCCAGTGCTGCCCCAGCTACCGCTGGAGGGTGTTGGGGGGGGGCCCGGCCACCACGGCTGCGGGCCGCAGGACACGCTGTTAGGAGGCTGTGGGGGTGCATGTGGAGGGAGATGTGGGGAGGGGGCACAGGCCAGCACAGCTATGGGAGCCACAGGCCATGCTGTTGTGGGGCCTATTCAGGAGCGGGAGGGGGCCAGGGTGGCCACGCTCCTGGGGAGGGCGCAGGCAGGGGCTGTGGGATGGGGCTGCCACCCAGCACAAATCAGCGCTGCTCCAGTTCTTGGAGGCTGGGGGTGAGCCAGCCAGGCCAGATTTGGGGGGGGGGGCATGGGGCCCCCTTTTAGCCCAGGGCCAGGGACGTAACCGCTAAAACCCCTGTGGTAATCCAGCCCTGCCGCTGAGGCCTCAGATGGACTACTGTGTCCAATTCTGCCTACCACACTTTAGGAAAGATGTAGGCAAACTGAGAAGAGTCCAGAGAACAACAATGAAAACAATAGAAGTTTTAGCAAATCTGACCCATGAGGAAAGGTTAAAAAACTTGGCACATTCACTCTTGAGAAAAAAAATGGAGGGGGGGGCCTGATAATCTTCACCTTTGTTAAAGGCTGATATAAAGAGGATGATGAGCTATAGTTGGCCATGTCCTCTGAAGGTAGGACACAAAATAATTGGCTTAATCTTCAGCCAAACAAATTTAAGTTAGATATTAGGAAAGCTTTTTGACGATAAGTGTAGTTATATTCTGGAATAGGCTTCTAAGGGAGATGCGGAAAACCTCCTCAACGGAGGTTTTTAAAAACACATTGCACAAACACCTGCTAGGAATAGCCTAGGCACACTTGGTTCTACCTTGGCATAGGCAACTGGACTTGATGACCTTGAAGTCCCTTCCAGCTCCACATTTCTATGATTTTGTGTTTTACCCTTGTCCTGTAAATTCACACACAACTTCTTGTTTGTCCCCATAGGTATTTGTATACTTTAATTAGATCCCATTTCAGCTGCTGCTTTTTCCCAGTTCAACAAGTTAAGCTCTCAAAACTACCTCTTCAGAAACACACTCTCCATCTCTTTAATTAGTCTCATTCCCTGGACCCATTCCAAGACTTCCTTAGTGAATGAACCAAATTACACACCTCTTGAAATATCAAAGATTTATCCTTAGGTCCAGCTGAGCTCCACTTGGTGTGCAACAGGGAGCACGTGAGCAGTAAAGGTGTCTTTATGTGACACTGACAGCAGTTTGAAGGCAACAGGAATTAACTTTAAAAAAACCTGCAGGGTCGGGGTCAAAGACCAGATTCACAAAGGCTATGCTACACTGGCAAATTAGTTCGAATTAAGGAGGCTTAATTCGAACTAACTAAAGCCATGGCTACACTAGGCTTCAGTTAGTTCGAATTAAGGGCTTCCTTAATTCTAACTAATAAGTTTGAATAGGGTATTTGAACTAAAGGGTTAATTCGAACTAACTAGTTTGAATTAACCAATGTGGCCATGTTAATTCGAACTAATTTCTTAGTTCGAATTAACCAGCCATTGAAATGAATGGGGATCGCTAATTCGGACTAAGCAAGTGCTTGCTTAGTTCGAACTAACATTCCAGTGGAGCCATGCTAGTTCGAATTAAACTAATTCGAACTAACTAAAATTAGCTCAAATTAGTTAGCTCGAACTAACTAATTTGAACTAATTTTAGCAAGTGTAGACATAGCCAAAGGTATTTAGGCACCTAAGTCTCAGGTTTTGATACCACTACAATCCACAAAGCCCTTGGCTGGCTGCTGCAGAACCCTGTAGGTGCCTAAACTCACTGGGTGCCTACATTTTCACTGTGAAAGTTCCCTACATGCCTACATTTCTGCCTCTGGTCATGTGCACTGAAGATTTTAAGCACAGGACATTCCTTAAAGACTTTTCCATGGAAAGTTGTATACATTCAAAATCCTAAACTTAGAATTATTTTAATGTAGGGTTTTGCATTTTAATGTCCAGTGGACTAGATCTTCAACTTGCAACAGCTGGCGTAGTTCCACAGCCGACAATGGAGTTATTTCAATTTCTGCCAGCTGAGATTCTGGCCCAGCATGTCTGGGTATGTGTTATTTAATATGATATACTTATCCGAGATTAAAATATGCAAATAAAAAAGCCACTAACTATGGTTACATAAGGAAAATAAAGTTTGTTCAGAGGGAACATAAATATACTGTTAGAGTTTAACCACATCAGATTATTATTATCAGATTATTCAGCTATAACAATGATCACAGGATCTGTGCAGTGATGTTTATTACAATACAGTTTGCTGGTCTTGAACGTTCTCCAAAAATTGTTCAACTCTTATTAATAGCTGTGTGCTGGATTGTAAATATATGATGCTTGCTAATGGCAGCTTTACTACACTATTTTCTTTGATTTTATAATATTTAACTCTTTGAGACAATTGTGGAGTGCTGGTCTTCATCATATAAACAGAAAACGACCTGTGTACTCTGTCAAAGGAGGTTAAGCTTTGGAGATTTATTTTATTTTATTTTTTTTAGTATTATAATACTATCTCCTAGGTGATAGGACAGTATAATTCCAACATGAATATAAATCTTTATTTTTTCTGGTATTGTGTTTTTTCCTTAGTTATGTCATTACCAGTTTACTTAAGTTACTTTGTAAAACAAAAAAAGTTATTTTAAAAACAAAACAAAATTCACACTATCTCCACATGGAGTAGGATTTTTAAGTAGATGACTCGATTGCCTTATTTAGAATAATGATTAGCCCACAAAGCTAGACAGCACAGTGGTAAAAACGCCTATAACTGGTCTCTACTAACAGTTTCAATTTTGCTAGAAACTGTCAAGCTCCACTGGCGTTGTATCAACAGGAGTATTTCTGAAAATCCTTATTGTATATGGAGCCAGTAAACCTTGTAAAATATATCTTGAGTCTAATGGGCATATCAGTCAGACCTTCTTCATACATGAAGCCTTAATTTAATCTTTATATAATAGTTATATCCTCAAGTTCTTGGAGTCACATTTCTCCCAGGTTTTATTTTGTTTCTTTCTGCATTTTCTGTCTTGTCATTTTCTTGTGCTGTAGATACATGCACTCCCCCCTCCCCGCACAAATCAGTATTTGAAGATGTGTTTCCTACTGACATCACCCTGAAATAGTATACTATAAAACCTAAAATTGTGGTATACTGTTGCTCTTTACTGGTACAATTCCTTGACCTCTGACAATTTATTAAAATTTTAGTTTAAATTAGATAAGTAAAAACCTAAAACATTTAATTAAACAAGTTCCATAAATATTTGGCATTGCCACCTTTGTAAAGTGTGAATATTTTCTTTGCAGGACTTTTCAGGTATTGCTTCTTGGGCTGAACGCACTATAGATTCAACACTAGCTTTATTTAGAGATTCCTAAAGAATACTGCTGTAACCATTTACATCTAAAACATATATATATATTTACTTTTAGTGATTATTTGCCTGAGAATAGCACTTAGAGATCCCAACTAAAGTAAGGACCCATTGTGCTAGGCACTGTACAAACAGTGTGAGAAACAGTCCCTGCCCCAAAAAGTTTACAACCAAAATAGACAAGACAAAAGGGTTGGAAGAGAAAACGAGGCATGGAGAAATAAAGTTTCTTGTCCTAAGTGACACAGTAGCCCAGTGATGGAGAGAGTAATTCCATATGCCCACGTACCAATATGCTTTCAGTAAAGAGCTGCAAACCTTAGGGCTTGTCCACACTACAGCCTTATCATGCGCTAAGGCTCCTTACTGCGCGATAAGCCTGGGAGCAGACACACACAGACGTTGCTTGTTGCATGGCAACAGCCTTGTTGCAGCGCAACAGGCAAACCATCCAAACGACCGTGGTTAGGCTTCCTATGGAACGGCTGTTCTATGGCAGAGCCAATGTGTGTGCTCTTTTTGCAATTGACAGCCTCCAGAAATGTCCCAGAGTGCCAATCGAGGCTACTCTGGTACATCGGAGCTGTCATACTTGTCAATTTCACGGCTCTAGCAGAGCCGTGAAATTGACAAGTAGGGAAGCTCCAGCCAGGGTTCCTGAAATGCCGGCCACAGGAGCTCCCCTGCTGTTGGAGCCACCTGGTCAGGTGGCTCCAGCCTGGCTGCCTGCGAGCCATCCTAGCAGGCAGCTCGCAGGCAGTGGGAGCACCGAGACCTGCTACCTGCAAGCCGCCTCTGCATGTAGCTCACAGGCAGTGGAAGGCGGCTGCTTTAAAGCTGCCGCCCGGGCTTCTAGGGTCCTGAGCGGCTGCAGATGCTGCTGGGGACTGTAGAAGCCTGGGCAGCTGCTTTAAAGCTTCAGCTCCCCTGCTTGGGACCCAGGGCAGCTTGTTAAAAGCAGCCGCCTGGGGTTCTAAGGGGCTGCGGCTGCCGCTCGGGACCAGAGAAGCCCGGGCGGCTGCTTTTAACAAGCTGCTCTGGGTCCTGAGCAGGGGGGCTGGAGCCGCTTGCTTGGTTGGCAGGGAGCCCCCTGGGCAGCGGAAGCCCCCTGCCCAGGCTGGGGATTCTCTCTAGCCACACCGCTTCAGGACAGGCTAGAAGGAATCACCATGGCAGTGGGGCTCAAGCCCCAGGACTTGAGCCCTGCTGCTCCCCAGTTCCCGGGAGCTGCCAACTCCCAACTCCAAGGTTGACAGCTCTGGGAACCCTGGCTGCTACAGTGCCTGGTGGGATATCACGCAAGAAGTAAAACAAGTGTGGACACTCCACTCCGTTAGAAGGAATGCAGTGTGTACACTCTCCCTCGCAATAAAAGTCATGTGACTTTTATAGTGCAAGGGGCTTCTTGCGAGACAATTCTCTAGTGTGTACATAGCCTGAGTTAATTCTCACAGGGCCCATGTGACATACGTAAAATGAGTAAATTAAAGCAAACAGGTTAATTAGGGCTATAATTTAAAACCTACCAAAGTCATAGTCAAAGAGAAGACACAATGACTTGAATGGATTTTGGATCAGTGAATTACCTACAGTCATATAGCAAGTCAGTGCCAAAACCAGGAATAGAAGCTAGGAGTCCTCTCTTCCAGTCCATTGCATTTTCCACTAGTTCACATACTAACAATGTGTGTTCTTATTTCAGCTCTCAGTTATAGCCTTTCGGTTCTCTCCCTAGCTCTGCATGTAGGATTTGAAAGGGCCCAGCAACTATAATAGGCTCCATTTATTCACTACCTTTCATTAAGATAAATTCTCCCAGTTTTCTTAAAAATAAAAAAAAAAATCCACTCTTGTCTGCTAAAAGGAAAAGGCTTTATGATTAAATAATCTTTTAACAGACTGGAAAATTTGTTCAGTTAAAAGACTCCTACAGTGTATGCCTGCATTGTTTAGATAACCTTTTTTTCCCATTTTCTCTGCAATCAGAGGGCTTGAATTCTAATGCAACACATTCATGCTAGAACCTGATTATATCCCAGAGCTAAAATTCTGAGTGGCATCAGTCCATGGTATCTAAAGGTATTTGCCAAAAACATGTCAGGACTCCCTATAGTACAAATCACCCCATAAATTCTATGCTTACACAACTTTGCTGACCTCATAGTAAAAGCACGCCTTAATGATCAAGCAAGTGGAAACGTTTGGTAAACACACCGAATGTTTTACATTGTTATCAGTGGGTGTTCCCTAGATCTCCTGAGAAAGAGTCCGAAGACTAATACAAGGCCAAAGAGTGTCAGCCAAAATAAACATTTAAAAGTTATTTATGATATTTATATAGATAACAACCTTTTCCTTCTTAAAATTCAGCAAAATGTTTCTTAAAGTACAATCACAACAAAAATAGGATTTTGTGACGTTGTGAGTCATTTTTCAATATTGTTAGTAAGTGCACTAAGTTACTTTATGTTAAATAGGAGGGGAAGAAATACACAGTGGGGAAAATATTCCAAGCAAAAAAGAGTTCAATACACATTTCCAGAGGAGATCATGTAAATTCAGAATCTGACCATCTTTAGGAAATACTGCAAAAAATCTTCCTCTTTTGAAAGCTTTCCATCACAAGAATGACACTCAATAGCGACACTCCCTTCAACCTCTACGAACATCCCAGACCCCGAAAAGAACTCTACCCCAAGCAGCATGTAACCTCCAGAAATTCCTAAAATCCACTCCAGACTTCGTATTTCAGTGCCTTCCATGTAAAGAGCAACCACCTCCATGATGGGCAGCACTATAAAACCCTTGACCAACAGACTGACAAACTAAATACCTGGGATACGTTTCCCTCTTCCTTCTCTTTTTCTCCTCTCTAGTTAGAATTGGCTGTGCATGGTTATACAGACATGCACTTTCATTTGAAGTGCACTATAAGGCTCTGATCCTGTCATCAGATCTGTGTGGCAGGCCCTTGTGCCCACAGTAAGCCCCCCTGAAGTCAATGGGGTCTGCCCACATTAATCAAGTGTCATGACTGCTGCCTAAAAGAGGAAACATTTGACAAATCCAAGTCAAGTTTCATCACTAGCATTACCTGCATTCACATCCCTCCATTCAGTTAGGCCCTGATTTTACTCTTCTGCATCTGTTTGGCCATAAGGATATGATTAGCTCCACTGAAGTTAGTCTGACTCTGACAGTTACAGTTAAGCATGTAAATTCAGGTTTGCAGGACTGGGAGCTTAATTTCCCATCAGGATCTCAAGGAAAAAGGCCTAACATCTTCCCTTAACTAAACCCATCAACCTGAATGAAATGCAAAACCATGTTCACATTTTACATTGATTTCCTGCGGGATTTGGCTTGGCCCTGACCAAAAAGCATGGACTGGTTACCTACTCACTGAAAAAAACCCAAAAACCTTCCTTCCAGATGATTCACAGGCATAAGCCAGAGAACAGAAAACAGTAGAACAACTGCAGAATGAAAGATTTGCTGCTGGACTGCACTGAAAAGAACTCGCTGCACTGGAATACAGATGGCTGTGCACCCCTTCAGGTTAACTACAATGCTACTTATTTCAAGGTGTAGTAAAAGGAGGCATTTGGGCAACCAAATGGCAAATGAAATTGAATGTGGATAAGTGTAAAGTAATGCACATTGGAAAAAATAACCCCACCTATACCTATAATATGATGGGGGCTAATTTGGCTACATCGAGTCAAGAAAAAGATCTTGGAGTCATTGTGGATAGTTCTCTGAAGATGTCCATACAGTGTGCGGAGGCGGTCAAAAAAGCAAACAGGATGATAGGAATCATTAAAAAGGGGATAGAAAATAAGACTGCAAATGTATTATTGCCCTTATATAAATCCATGGTACGCCCACATCTCGAATACTGTGTACAGATGTGGTCTCCTCATCTCAAAAAAGATATTCTAGCACTAGAAAAGGTTCAGAAAAGGGCAACTAAAATGATTAGGGGTTTGGAGAGTGTCTCGTATGAGGAACGATTAAAAAGGCTAGGCCTCTTCAGCTTGGAAAAGAGGAGACTGAGAGGGGACATGATAGAAGTATATAAAATTATGACTGATGTGGAAAAAGTGGACAAGGAAAAGTTGTTTACTTACTCCCATAATACAAGAACCAGGGGTCACCAAATGAAACTGATAGGTAGCAGGTTCAAAACAAATAAAAGGAAGTTCTTCTTCACACAACGCACAGTCAACTTGTGGAACTCCTTACCTGAGGAGGTTGTGAAGGCTGGGACTATAACAATATTTAAAAGGGAACTGGGTAAGTTCATGGTGGCTAAGTCCATAAATGGCTATTAGCCAGAAAGGGGTTAAGAATGGTGTCCCTAGCCTCTGTTTATCAGAGGATGGAGACGGATGGCAGGAAAGTGATCACTTGATCATTGCCTGTTAGGTTCACTCCCTCTGGGGCACCTGGCATTGGCCACTGTCGGTAGACAGATACTGGGCTGGATGGACCTCTGGTCTGACCCAGTACGGCCTTTCTTATGTTCTTATTGCAATCACTTGTATATTTGCTACCAGCTGCACTGTGCTACAAGTTCTGCTGCCAGTAAAACTCTACTTAAGTCACACTTGCCATTCTTTTCTGCGGCACCTTACCTTGCTTTGCCGCATTTCAAACAATCCACAAGATCCTTTAACAGATAAAATCCAAATGTACAGGCACCAGCAGTGCAGATACTCTAAGTTTTGAAAGGGTGCTATATTCTGCAGCATCTTCAATTTCTAATATACAAAACAGCGTATTTAAAGCACTGATTATACAGCCTGCAAAACTGAAGGAACAGGAACCACTAGCACCAATTTATCTTTCTGGGAGGTTGCACTCAAAGGCAAGCTGCGATAACAGAACTCAGTATTGAAGAGTTAAGACTGGACCCTCTAGAGAACACAGTGCACAGCAGCTCCCATTGTTCTCAAGAGGAACTGCTGGGTGCAGAGCTTCAGAGTATCCAGCCATTAGGGACCAAACCTGTCACCTCTATGTTGAGAAGTACTAACCATGTGAATAGTTACAGGGATTACTCAAGTAATAAGTTACTATTTAACACGAGTCAGGGTGACAGAATCTGGTACTTCATTTTTAGTTACCAATTCATGGGAGCGTGGAAGTAGGCTGCTCAGCCCTTGACATTTCTTAAACATACAGGGTGCATCTATACTGGCAAGTTAGGTAGACTTAAGGACGCTTAAATTGACCTAAACAAAGCCGTGTCCACACTGGGCTTTTATTAAGTTGAATTAAGCACTTCCTTAAGTCGACTTAATAACACCTCTTTTAAGGTCGACTACTCAAGTCGATTTAAGGCCAGTGTAGATGGGGATTAATGCTAAGTCGACTTTATTAAGTCGACTTAAAGCCAAATATAACGGCTATCTCTGCTGTTACGTTGACTTAACAAGGTCGACTTAAAGTGCAGGCCCGTTGTTAAGTTGACTTAACTTTGCAAGTGTAGACATAGCCACAGGGCCCATTTGGAAAGATACTAAAGTGACTGGTCCAGTTAGTTATAAAATATTTCTAGCACTAAGAACCTTCACTTTTCATTTCAGATACATAACGTTTGTTACTATCAACTGTCTGGTGGGAAAGCTTACAGTTTACAATTGTAAATAAAAATATATCCTGTACGGTACAGTAGAAATAAACTGGAGTATCATTTAACCACAATAAAACCCTGCTCTAATGCAAGGATGGTTTAGCAGTTGGGGCACTAGTCTGGAAGTCATGAGATTCAGGTTCATTTCTGTACTGCACCAGAGGTTTTTTGTGTGACCTGTGGCAAATCACTGAGGCCTAGATTTTCAAGGGTATTTAGGGGCCAGAAGATGCAAAAGCACCTGAGTTGGGTACTTCACTCTCCTGGGAGTTAGCATCCAAAGTGCTTATGTAATCTGCAAATCACAGGAGGTATCTGGCTGCATCTTTAGCTGCCTAGATAACTTTGAAAATCTGGCATTTAGTCTCTCTGGCTCTCACATTCCCTATCAGTAAAACAGGATTTAATGGTACTTCCTTCCGTCACCGGCATTTTGTGAGGATAAACTTAAGATAGTGTGGTACTTGGAATTTACAGCAAGATGAATAGATTCCAAACTGACATGCGATAAATGTTACACTGCTTAAGTTATTACTGGAAAGTACTCTGATATTACAATGACACAGGTGGGATATAAACAGGATTAGCATAGAATAGATTCTGCACCTAATGCGGGCAGATCTTTGTGCCCTACTGAAGTCAAGGGGCTACACTACACTACAGGAATCTGCCTGAATCTTTGACAGCGTAGGATTGGGGCATAAAGTGACTGACTATTTTTCTCACTTCTTCCCTTAGCAAATGGAGATGGTTATTTTGGGGGAAGACGGAGTTAAGACAGTTTTCTTCAGCTAAGACATGATACATATAATACACCATACTATGAGAACTGACACCAGCTGTTACAGATAGATTGTAATGGCTTGGTAATGCTATTTAATGTGCATAAAAATTGTATTGCAATAAATGGAAAATCTGTTAATCCTATTACAGCCAATGCCAAGGACAAAATCCCCTGTGATTCCATGCATACACAAACCAGGTGCAGGTGCAGTCTCCATTTTGCCAATTTCATCCAGTTCTCCATCAATGAATAATTGTATTGCGTCTGTTTTTCATCTAATTCTATCCACTCTCCAAAATGAGTGATCTCCAAAGATAACAAAAAGGTGGGAATGAATGCATAAAACAAGAACCATGAAAATCCATTTTCAAAGATGTGTATGCCATGATTGTATTTAATTAATTAATTTCATTTCATCTCCATGGGTCTCCCTGAGCAGTAAAACAGTATCAGCATAGAACAAAAGACACATACAACCCATTATCTCAATGTCTGGTATTTATGCATTGCACATGGCAAAACGCAGCAAGATTTATTCCATAACCTCTAAGTAACAATTTCAAACAGCTGATGTAAATGTGTAGCTTAACAACACTGCTCAACTTCTTATGGAAGTTAACATCCTCATGCAGATACTAGGATCTCATGTGGGGTAACATTCTTGCATGCATCCCATGGAAGAACAGCTGCAAGGGAGAGTGCATGTAGAAAGCAGAAAGAACACACATGGGTAAAAATTATTCCATTCACTGACAAAGGTGCAACTGAGAGGATTTTAGCCCACTGGGTCTGGGGAGGTACAAGGTGACATTGTCTATATCGGGGGAAAGCTGTCTAGCAAGATCATATCATCCACTGATGGAGAAGAGACAGGGAACAGATTTCCATAGAATCATAGGACTGGAAGGGAGCTCAAGAGGTCATCCAGTCCAGTCCCTGCACTTAGGATTAAGTATTATCTTGACCATCCCTGACAGATATTTGCCTAACTTGATTTTAAAAATCTGCATCATTAGAGATCCCACAGCCTCCCTAGTCAACTTATCTCAGTGCTCAATTACCCTGACATTTATCAAGTTTTTCCTATTGTCAGGGCCTGCCCAACCATATAGGTGAACTAGGACTTAAGGAGCAATGGAAGTGAATTTTTTCTCTATTTAAAAATACATATTAATGTGTTATCTCTTATAAATTAAAGTATTGCCTTCTGATGGGGGGTGCCAAAGTCATAGTTCACCTAGGGCACCAAAACCCCTTGAGCCGGCCCTGCCTATTGTCCTACCTACACCTCCCTTGCTGCAATTTAAACCCATCACTTCTCACCCTATCCTCAGAGGTTAACAAGAACAATTTATCGCCCTCTCTTTATAACAACCTTTTATGTTCCTGAAAGCTGTTATCGCACCCCACTCAGTCTCCTCCAAATTAAACTAACCCAGCTTTTTCAATCTTTCCTCCTAGATCATGTTGACCTTTAATCATTTTTGTTGCTCGACTCTGGACTTTCTCCAATTTGTCCGCATCTTTCCTGAAATGTGGCACCCAGAACTGGACACAACACTCCAGTTGAGGCCTAGTCAGAACAGAGTGGAATGGAAGAATTACTTCTCATGTCTTGCAACACTCTTGCTAATATATCCCAAAATGGTGTTTGCTTTTTTTGGCAACAGTGTTACAGTATTGACTCATATTTAGCTTGTGATCCACTATGACCCCTGAGTTTCTTTCTACCATACTCCTTTCTAGGGAGAGTCATTTCCCATTTTGTTTGAGTGCAACTGATTGTTCCTTCCTAAGTGGAGTACTTTGCATCCTGCCCTTGTTGAATGTTATGCTGTTTACTTCAGATGATTTCTCTAGTTTGCCCAGATCATTATGAATTTTATTCCTATCCTCCAAAGCATTTGTAACCCTTACCAACTTGGTGTTATCCACAGACTTTATAAGTGTACTCTCCCTGCCATTATCTAAATCACTGGTGAAAATACAGAACAGAACTGGACCCAAAACTAGACTTTGGGGGACCCTACTCGATATGCTCTTGTATCTTGACTGTGAACTTCTGATAACTGGTTGGAAAACCATTCCCGGAGAGTAGTTATGCACTCACTTTATAGTAACTACATTTAAGTTATATTTCCCTAGTTTGTTTATGAGAAGGTAATGCGAGACTGTATCAAAAGCCTTCCTAAAGTCAAGATATACCATGTGGTGTATCCAGTGATCTGCCCTCCTCCATTGTCCATACAACATTTCTGTTTGGAGAAAGGGAAAGACATTTTAGTAGCATCCTTGCAAATATCTCTACCCATAAGGACTGAGGATACCACTATGCAACTAATTTTTCCCAGGAACCATCATCCATGGATTGGTGACTCCATCTGCAGGAATGCAAAGAGAAGAAAATCTCTTGACTTTAAGGGAAGGGAGGGGTGGAGAGGTAAGCTAAAGATGAAAGTGCAAGGAGTTCTCCCTTCCAAAGGCATAAATTACCCCTTTAAACTCACAGCCTCAACAGAAATGCATATGTTATCCATAAAGTCAGGTTGTTTATGAAATTATGGTTATTTAATTCAATTCATCAGTGAGCATATGCCTTGCTTACTATAAGATCTTAATCCATAAATCACTAAGGTACATAAATTTCATCATGTTTAGAACTGGAACTGATTTCCAAAAAGACAACAGAGTTCCCAGTGTAATCATTAACACTTCATTTTAAATGTCTTTAAGGTGCCACAGGATTTCTTGTTTGTTTTGCTAAAACAGACTAACATGGCTACCCCTCTGGAACATCTTAAATGTGTTTTTACAGACCCATAAATGTATTTCAGTTCCTAGCACTCTGCCAATGGCAGGATGTAGCTGTGTAAAGCACATAGGATGAGGCCCTCTGCAGGCTGGCCCAGAATCAGGTCCAGATTTTGAGAGTCATGTGCATATGGTTGCCACGCCTACCTGTGTATAAGATGGCTAACTGATTGCACATGCTTAGTGCTGAGAATCTGAGCCATAGTGCACCAACAGAAGAGTCAACGCTATGCTAAATTCAAAGATTCTTTTATCATCAAGCTACCTCTAACCCCAATGGCAAAGGCCTTCTCTAGATCCTACAAAGTTTTGCCAGAGACCCAGTTGCATTTCACAACAAAACTGAATGGATATATTGAAAGTCATCAACAATTTGTTAACCAAATCCCTGCTAATTCAGATAAATGGGTTGTGACTTCTTTATCCACTTAAACAACGCAACATTTTCCAGGAATAAAAATGATTTGTATACAAATATTAACTAGCAACTCTTGAAATGTGAGACACACATATGTGGCTATGGTATGGTACGGTTCTTTCTAGATCTCTCCCACCTAAATTAGAGGTACATATTGCTGTGTCTAGGCTTTTCTTGTAATTTTATTTTGTAAATTCTGAGGATGCACCATCTCCCACAAGGTATTAAGCTCAAGATCCTGCATACAGGAACTTACGAGGAACTGGGTCTTCATGATCCAATTCTGCATCTGTTGAAATCCATGGGAGTTTTACCCATTGACTTCAATATGAGCATGATCACAACTCTTGTCCTTAAGCTAATGTCTACAAAATCTGATACTTATCCTGTTAGGTTAGGTGTCTTCAAAAATCTCAGAGTCAGGATTCTGATGAGCTCATTCATCGTTTGGAATGCAGCAGCATAATTGATCATATGAAGCAGCAACTGACAAGAAAGCAGTGCTGAAATTAATTTAGAAAACAAAGCTAAACATCTGCTCTGAGAATCAGGTTTCTAACATGTAGATGGGAGCATTAAACTTTGAAGTGTTATAGAGTGTTTAACCAGTATTACACCAGCTGTTAGAAACTTTTGGCTATGGTGCAAATATTATCTGGCAAATCAGCATGAGCAGCTGACAAGTATGAAGAATGATAGTTATGAGACAGAAAATGCCAACCATATGGCATTAATATTAAGCTAATGCTTTGGTTGTTGGGTGAGATTTGCTTATGCTTGATTCAAGTGCTCACAATTTATAGACAATTTAATTATTGTTCAATTTTACACACAATTACATTTAAATCTCCATAGTGTTACAACTATAATTTTGCCATATAACTGCACTGCAGACTGCACAATGTGTGTCAGCGTGACACCTTAAGATGCTATTGCCATGAAGGCCTTATTTTGCGCATCTCAAATACATGAGCATGGCAACAGAGTCCTGTGGCACTTTTCAAGACTAACAGATTTATTTATCGCATGAGCTTTCATGGGAGAAAATCCCACTTCGTCAGATGCTTTGAAGATGGGAAACTTACAGAATGGGAGGAAATTAAATGCAGGGGAGTGTGTGACATAGGATCAGGTCAGGCTGTAACAGCAAATCAAAATAGGTGTTAGGATTCAAAACACTGGGGAACAGCACATAGAGGAGGGGGAGGTCAAATCACTTGTTGTAATGCGAGAAAAATCCATAGTCCCTGTTTAACCCCAAGACAACTGAGTCAAATTTGCATATAAGTTCGAGTTCTGCAGACTCTCTTTGAAGCTGTGATTTGTTATTCATCTGTTTCAACACAGCTATTAACAAGTCGTCAAGGGAGTGAGCAGGGAGATTGAAGTGTTCCCCTACAGGTTTTGCAGTGTTGCAATTTCTGATGTCAGATTTGTGTCCATTGATTCTTTGGCGCAGAGACTGTCCTGTCTGTCCAATATATAAGGCAGAGGGGCATTTCCGGCACATGATGGCATAAATCACATTGGTGGATGAGCAGGTGAACGAACCCTTGATGGAGTAGGTGGCATGATTAGGCCCTGTGATGGTGTCATCAGTGTAGATATGAGGGCAAAGTTGGCAGCGTGGTCTGCTGCAGGGCTGTGTTCCTGCTTTAGTGTTTCTGTTCTGTGATCTGTAGTTGCTGGTAAGTATCCTTTTAAGATTAGGGGGCTAGGATTGCATGATCAGGCTGCTAGGTTTTCTGAGTTGGACTGATGGTGGAAAATCATGGAGCAGGTGCTCAAGGAATTCATTTTGAAGCACTTGGAGGAGAGGAAGGTGATCAGGAATAGTCATCATGGATTCACAAAGGGCAAGTCATGCCTAACCATACCTGACTGCTTTCTATGATGAGATGATCATCTCTGTGGATGTGGGAAAAGCAGTGGACCTGATATAGCTTCACCTTAGCAAAGCTTTTGATAAGCCTCCCACAATATTTTTGCCACCACGTTAAAGAAGTATGGGCTGGATAAATGGGCTATAAGACTGCCCAGATCATCAGCAGTGATTGGTAGTGATCAATGGCTCAAGTTTAGCTGGCAGCCAGTATAAAGCAAGAGTGTCTCAGGGGTTGATTTTGGGGCTGGTTTTGTTCAACATCTTCACTAGTGATCTGAATGATGGGGTGGATTGCAGCCTCAGCAAGTCTGTGGATGACACTAAGCTGGGGAGAGTGGTAGATACACTGGAGGGTAGGGAAAGGATATAGAGTGACCAAGAGAACTTGGAGGATTGGGCCAAAAGAAATCTGATGTGGTTCAACAAGGCCAAGTACAGAGTCCTGAGCTTAGGATGAAAGAATCACATGCACTGTTACAGATTGGGGACCAACTGGCTAACAACAAGTTCTGCAGAAAAAGACCAGGGGGTTACAGTGGACATGAAGCTGGATATGAGTCAGTTGTGCCCTGATGACATATTGGCCTTTGACAGCATGTTCCTGAAGGCTAACAGCATATTGGCTTTTCTGCTATTTAGTCACTGCATGGCATAGCATTATGTCCGTCTCTGGTCTCTTTCTCCCATAAAAGATGGTCGTGTGGCCTTCTTGTGCAAAGAACTTCAACTAAACAGGGGACTCATTCAGTGAGTCAGGCCAAATTTATGCAATAAGTTTTTCCTTTTGGAACTGCTTACACATCATGCATTTTAGGGCAGAATCTGGACATACTGGTAAACTTCTATAAAAAACAATCAGCTACTAGGCGTCAGTTCTAGTCAGTTGCAAAAGTTGTCATCACAGTGACAGAGTTACACACTCTTCAATGTCACCTAATCTGTAGGGGCAAGGAGTTTGGGAGCATAATAGAACTGAGACGGCAGCAGGGATGGAAGGAGCACAAAAGAGCAGTTATGTCCCTTCCATTCTAAGCAAGTCAAGTCAGCATACAAATACTTCTAACATCAATTTATATGGCAGGAAGCCAGGCTTTGTTTCCAGCAATGGTGTGCTGTGCTGAGAAAATTTATCTTTAGTGACCTAAACTTACTCCTGCAGCTCAATTTCAGATGCAACTGAAGAATCATGTAAGTTGTGACCTATGGGGCTCAATGAATTAGGGAAAACAAATGTTTTGATCGGGATTAGTCTGCACTGGACCTTCACCCCTTCTTCCATGTAACAGGCCTCCATTACATTCTTGAGATAACGCTGAAGAATACTTTTTGAAAAACTGAGCTGACTCACAGGGCTCCAGTTTAGGAGGTCAGATATGATGAGCACAAGCCAATTGCTGAAGTCTTCATTGTATATATGCTTCTCTAGCCTGGCCCAGACATGGCTTGGATAGGACAGATATCGCATCTGACTTCAAATTTTCACTCTCCTGTCTGAAATTATGTAACCACTCCTGCTTGACCACTGTTATCAGCTGGCAGCTGTATTATCACTGATAAGATATGTTTTAGAATCTGCCAGCCCTCAGCTACTGTAACCTCCTCCTTTCTGGCCTTGATGCCATCTGTGTTACCCGTCAAGGCCATTCAAAACACAGCTGTTAGGATCAATTTTGAGCGAGTGCTCTCAGGACAGGTGTCCAGACTGCAGCCTTCCATTAGCACCCTACCCCCACCACATCACACTCAAGCTCTATGTCTTTGCCTTTAAGGCCTTTCCCCATTTAATCCACATATCAAATTATCTATCTTATTGAGCTGTCCACCCCCAACTTCATTCTGCCAATGACAACAAGCTTCAAATCACCCATTTATCTGCGTGTGGGAAAAGCTATCATTAACCCATAAAACTACCACTTGCTGTCTTAAAAAAAAAAAAAGATTTACCTTTGGCCAGTGTTAGAACTTCAACTCACATTCCTTTGGCATGGGTTAGAATGATGAGTGGGTGTAAATGGAGTCTGCAAGCCCCATTTAGAACTTAGGGAGAAGGAGAAGGAGGAGAACCTTTCCTACCTGTGAGCAAGCAGACCAGCTATGCCTAAATGCAGCCAAAAGCTGCCAATCATGGAGGCAGTGATTCACAGCTGGGCCTCAGAAAGGCAGCAAAGCCTAATATAAAAGAGGGAGAGCAGCAAAGGAGGAGACAGAAAGCCTGGAGACAGTAGAGTGGTAACAGCTCTGCCTCAGGCAACTTCCATTTTTTAGAAAAATACATATGGGTCATTTCATCTGCCTTCTGGGTTCTGAGCTTTTAGGCTGCACTTAGGTCACATATTAAAGCTTTTCTCTGCAACCATGAGGACTATATGCTTGCCTTTGTAAAATGAAAGTTGAGATTTTCATACAATCTCTTCCTTCCAGTAGCTGGGGGCATTAAGAAAAAATACCAAATACTGGGCTCTCAATAAAAATCACAAAGAGTATGTGACATACTGCAGGTCATAGACCATAAACTCCTTCAGAGCAAGGACCTTCTTCATTATTTGGCTTCATGCAATGGAGTCCTGATCCTTCACTGGGGTTCCTAGATGCTATGGTAGTATGAGTACATTAATAAGCCTGTGAACACTGACCATGGAGAGAAATTATTTCATGTGAGTCATGGATCCAGGCTGTACCAAGTTGTCAGATATCCCCCACAGCCAGGGCCTGGAAGAAATGTCACTGCCCCTTGCCCAGGCCTTCTTCACATGCCAATTGCTTGACCCACACAGGGCTCTTGGCAAGTCAGAGAACTGATGCTCCGATCACCACCATGCAGCCTAGGGCAGTTGTAAAGGGTTCCCTCCAAGCATGCATCTAAGGCAGAGGTTCCTACTCATTTTTGCTGAGTCCTCCTTTGGAGACATGCCCCATATGCACCCCCTCATGGGGGCCCAGTATCCATGGGGGCTGGGGGTACTCACCATGTGGCAGTTGAGGAAGCCTTCTGCTCCTTGCAGCAGTTGGATAGTCTCAGCCAGTGAGAACTGGCTACCCACCCATGCCACTCCCCACTTTGTACAGGGGAAATAAATGGAGCCACATTAATAGGCTGGAGTCAGGCCAGACTGGAAACCGAGTATTGCCCTCCCGTCAAACACAGCCTCCTACTGACCCTAGCCCTTCAGCATGGCCCTGTCTGCTTCCTTTGTGCAGGCTCTACCTAGCAGGGGAAGCAGACAGGACTCTGTAATCTTAGGTCCCCTTACGGGATAGGCTCAGGAGTGTGGGGGGGAAAACCAGTCCTCCCAGGGTGCAGCCATTGGATTCCCATTTGAAGACATCCCTTCAGCCCTGCCAGACTAAGAGGGTAACTGCTGTGGCCATATGGGAGCAAGACAGCCAGGGATCCTGATTCCAGCAGTCGAGACAGTTTGAACAGAGCCCTGTCCATTTCCCTGATGGATAACGCATGGATGCCCCCTCAGGTCCTCACACACTCCCAATAACCTACTCATGTCTCCGCAAAGGGGGCGTGCCCCACAGTTTGGGAATTTCTAATCTAGCAGCATTGTCTGATTGTTTTCATTAGAGTGTCTAGGAGAGCTGTAAACATCAAATC
This sequence comes from Pelusios castaneus, assembly GCA_007922175.1. Taxonomy (NCBI): domain Eukaryota; kingdom Metazoa; phylum Chordata; order Testudines; family Pelomedusidae; genus Pelusios; species Pelusios castaneus. The sequence goes on along the minus strand of ML685874.1, from coordinate 5,463,644 downwards.
AATTAAAAAAAAAGTGTTCTCTATTTGTCCTCCACCCTACCAGCTGCAGAACCCTGCCCTGTTCCCTCATCAACAGTTTAAACACAAAAAGACTGTTCTCCCTTTCCCCACCCCAGCCAGCTGCAGACTCTTCCCTGATCTACCGTGAGAGGCTGACTGACCCCAAGAGTCTCAACACATGGGAACTACATTGATGATCCTTTTTTTCCAATCTGTTAAACTCAACAACTTCCCTTGCACTCTGCCCCTTTGAACAACAGACTTCTGGGCCAAGAGCCTAGGCTCAACAATTGGGTTATATAGCGGGGGCTGGATTCATGACAGAAAATGTACCATAGAGAACTGTAACATGTTGCTGGGGATACCCAGAGCTCAGAGCGGTAACACAATCTCTTATAAATAAGTTTTGCAGGAAAGTAGACTGTGTGTCAACTCCCTGCCATGCCAGTCTGTTTTTGTCACCAGCAAACTCCATAGGCTCTCTCAGCCCAAACCTCACCTAGGATGTAACAGTGAACTTCAGTCCCAAAGCTCCTCAGAAATGCATCTCTGCAATGCCCAGCCCCAACCACTGAATTCACAGGACATATTAAGTTCGCTGGTCTGTTAAGAGTCAGTACGATATGGCTTATCAGTCTCACCGGGGTAAATACACCCTTCTCTTTAAACAGCCTGGAGCTGGTTTACAGCAGGGGTGTCAAACACATTTGCTATAGCGGGCCAGATTTGACTTAAATATACTTAAAGTGGGCCGTACATACTATAAATCGGAATACTAGGGCACTCTCGATACCACATTCTCTCTCTCTGTTAGGGAGAGCATAGTCTCACGGGGTGCGTCTACACTTGTAAATTAAGTCGACTTAAGCTTGCTTAAATCGACTTAATTTATTTTGCGTCTACACTACACTTTCCTTAAATCGACTTAAGCAAGCTGCTTAAGTCGACTTAAGGAAAATAAAGTCGACAATGAAAATTAAGTCGATTTTATTAAACCTCCTTTTAATTCGACTTTAGGCTTAAGTCGACCTTCTAAAGTCAACTTAAGCCAGTGTAGATGTGGAGTTGCCCTAAATAAGAACAAGGGTCTCAAGTTGCCCTTTTTACTGATACTGGCTCACACATCGCCACACAGGGAGCCATCCCCTACTCCTGGGAGGAGGATGATGCCCCTTTTGATGCCAGCCCCCCTCAACACCAGAGGCATTCCAGACAGCTAGAGATCTGATGACGCTTCCTAGCTTCCCTCCTCCCGCCCCCCCCGAAGGACTCAGCGGAGGCTCCACATTCTAGGGGCAAACCTTCTATGGGACACCCGAGGGGGCAGAGCGGGCCCATCCTTCCCCCATTCACTGTGGGGTAGGGTAGGAGCCCCCCCCGGGCCAGTTGGCCCTGGGCTCCGCTCTCCCGTAGGGACGGCCCTGACCCCATCATCTCTAGATGGTGCAAATATGTTTGTTCACACCAGGTGCTAAAAGGCCTCAGTATAGCTCTGCTTCTCCCTTCTCCTGCTCTTTTCTCTCTCTCCTTAATTCCCTAACCTCCCTCAACCTTCAATAGTTGAACTACATGAACATCTTGTTGTTACTGTCTGTTATCTTCTGCAAACTATTCACAAGGACTTCTTATGAGTTCTTTCCTGCCCTGGCATAAATTGCCAGCTGCTTCAGGAAGTAGTACTCCTCTCTTCTTTGGATCTGTCTGCAAAGAGGGCTCTGTACATGCATCTTCTGAGTCTTACACTTCATGGTACCTTGCACATTCCCCTCATTCTTATTTTTTCTGCTCACTGTCTCTGTGCTGTCTCAGCAACTCAAGCCACATATTTTTAAAAAACAGAGCAAGTTGTTGCAATGCTTGAAAATGAGACTTGTATTACTACTGTTTCAGGACATCATTTGCTACAGCCATGTTTCAGATTATGCTGAAAACTCAGGTCTAAAAATTTATTTCGAAGTAACAACTAAAAACTACCAGTTTGTGCCTACCACAGATACCAGCTTACTGATCTATATCTAGAAACGTGCATGCACCCACATCAGTTATTTCTGTGGTTACTTTGTAATTAGGAGACATCTATCACATGCCTGCTTTGTATGGCAGGCAAGCCAGTAGGGTGAGCAGAAGATCGATCCAGTTAGCTCTGTGCATGAAAGCCAGGCATCTAGGAGTTTACTTACAGACAACCAGAAAAAAAAAGTTGTACAGCATGCATGCACGCACGCGCACACACACACACTAATCAACACATAGTCTTGCACTGTTTTGACTAAAAGTCCCACCAAGAAAAGAGACAAATAAATGGGCCTGAAATGTTAATTCCATTGGGGCGGGGGGATTGGAATACTATCACTTAAGATCATGCAGAGGCTTTTCAAATGAGCTGCTATTACTGGCAAAAGATCCACAAGAAAACTTATCTCAGCTGCTGGTAAATCATTGGGCCTACTGGAGGCTACGGCTTTAAACAGTACTAATTGACGAGAATGATGACATCCTAATTCCAGCAGTCCTATTGCTTCATATTGCAGATCTGCTCACTGCTAGAGCACATCCTTCTGGCTGCTTAGGGAATGAGCTCTTTCCAGGTGCTATGCTCCATTCCACTGCTCATCCACCCACTCTTCCACATCTTTCTCTTTTTCTCACTGCAACTCAGTTCTCCCTCTTCATGACTTAGCCCTGCAGGCAAGTCCCTATAGCCCTCCCTTGCTGAGATATTAAAGTCTCTTCATATAAATAGTTTCAGGCATGCTTTCCATTCACTGCTCAGACTGCCACTTCCCTAGTGGCTGAACCTGGGCTCACCCACAAATCCAGGTTCTAGTCCAGAGGCCATAAGTCTAGCACTTGGGGTCTGTTTTCTCCCAGGCTCTGTCACTTTGTCCCTGGTCTCCTTCCTACAGCTTCTAGCTCCCGCTCTAAGTTTACCAGGCTAAACTCCCTCCTCTTAAGGAATACCAGTAAATCCCTGATTCTCTAAAGAATCGCAAATTGAAGAATGGTAATCACTTAGTGTTTACTCCAAACTTTTCAGGGATGAGAAATGATGGAGGGTGGAGTGTCCTGAGTTTCTGCACTCATAAGTAAGAAAAACACTGGAGTTCAAAGGGTAAAATTATGCAAATTAAAAACCACAAAATCATGAAATGGTGAATTGAAAAGATTTAATCAAAAATTTCCTTATAGCCGCTGGGCGGGAATTCGTGTAAGAGAGCCGCTGGGTGGGCGGGAGGGCAGCCGTGCGCGCGAGCTATCTAATCCACAGGCTTATGCACGGCATGGATGTGGATTCAGCTGCTGCGCGCGCATAGCTGTATCAGTTATATGCACGCGCAGGAGCTGCGTCCACGTCCCGCCGTGCATATATACAACTGTGGTTTAGTTATATAGATCTACAGACTACTTCCTTTACAACCTTTTTCTGCTGCCAAGCTGCCATTCTCAGGCGGTCTCCATCATCAATCATCCTTTCAAGTCCTGGTTCATCCTCGGGTGCAGCCTGACAAGATAATTAATCTAATTTAGCCAGCTCAGCCTTGGGGCCAGCGGTTGGGAGCTGTGGCCGGAGTAGGGGTCAGGGCAGCTGATGGCGGGAGGCTGTGAAGGGAAGCAGGACCAGGGGAGGGCTGGTGGCAGGGAGCCGGGGCCAGGGGAGGGGCTCTGCAGGCCTATAGGGGGCCTCGCAATGCTCCTCTATGGGCCCCACAATGGGCCTCCACCTAGGGCCCCCAATAGCAAAGGCCACCTCTGTGGAGGAGGATGCATGAATATCCACTAGGCAAAGTGTCTCCCACCAAAAATGAGACACAAATTGTGGCACTTGGTCAGAGATAATTTGGCATGGGAGACCATGGAGGTGGACAATACGCATGCCCAACAGCTGACCTGTTGCCTCAGCAAAAGGCAGCTGGTCAGAGGGAATAAAACAGGCCATCTTAGTTAGCTGGTCTACAATCGTGAAAACTACAGAGTGGCCCTTAGAGCTTGGGAGTTCCACAATGAAGTCCAGAGTGACTGAGATCCAGCATCTGGCTGGAGTTTGTAGCATTATTAGGGTAACTGGGGGCTTAACACAAGAGGTCTTAGTATGAGCACAAGTGGTACAGAAGACTACAGACACTCAGACTTCAGCATGGATACAGGGCCGCCAGGAAAACCAAGCACTAGTAAAGAGGAGAGTTTTGCCCATTTCCCTTGGTGGCAACAATGGAGTGCCAGACATCCATACTGCCAAACTTCGGTTCTAGACCTGCACTCTCAGATTCTTATGAAGCTCATCTACATGGGAGAGCTCTTTCCGCAGGAGTGATATGAAACTGTGGAATGAACTCCCTCACGGTCTATCACAAGTCTCATTGCTTCCTGCTCAAGTTGCATTTCTTTGACTTTGCCTTCTCTAATATAAATATGCCAGTAGCTACATATTTACATTAAATCAAACAAACAAAAAAGCCACCCTCATACTCACTACTAAACAAAGACACTCCACTGTGGAAGCTTCTCCCTCTAGAAAGAACAAACATGTGACAGATGTTAGTTATACTGCTCAATGCATCACTGGAAGGCACTTAAATGCCATGTGGAGGAGCCCAGTGTAAGAATCTATGTAAAATAGCATAGATGTGGTGATCTGCTTTGTGTCAAAAATCTAATCCAGTTGCTGGCTTAGTTGGTATATTTTGCTTGATGATATTGGATGCTCAGCGACTTGATCTTCTATTGGCACTGATACTCTGTCCAGTAGCTGTTACTCTGAATAGGATGGTAATTGGCGCAAGTAATCACAAAATTAATCTTTTCAGCTGAAATAGATGCAGGGGTGATTTCTATGACCAGCAATAGAAAAATAAATTTCCTTCCCTGAAACATAGTTGGCATATACCTATGGGGTGGATTGCATGTCTAGATATGCACACAGACAGTCCCTGAAATGTATGGAGCAATGCACCCTGGGATATTCTATTGCACAGAAATCTGAGACTCGTAGATTCTAAGGTCAGAAGGGACCAACATGATCATCTAGTTTGATCTCCTGCACAACACAGACCACAGAACCTCACTCACCAACTACTGTAATCAGGGCCGTCCCTTGGGGGAAGCGGGGCCCTGGTCCAACTGGCCTAGGCAGGGCCCCACCCCCCCATGCTGCAGGGGAGCATGGCGGGCCCACCGGCCTGCTCTGTCCGCAGAGGCCGAGGCTGCAGACGGGGAGCCAGCTGCATGTGGCCGTGTGGGGCAGGCTGGCCCAGACACCAGGCCCCACACACGTGTGCTCTGCCCCTGGGCCTGCCCTGCTCCCTCCTTCCCTGCTCCTCCCCTCTCCACCCACCAGTTCCCTGACCCCCTGGGTCCCTTCCCCACTCCTCTCACCCCCCCCCAGATCCTTCACTGCTCCTCGCCCCCACCACCCCTCTGCTCCTCTCACTCCATCCCCACCACCTCCCCACTCCTCTCAGCCCTCCCCACCCCTTCCCCGCTCTTCTCGGCCCTCCCCGGCCCCTTCCCTGCTCCTCTCTTCCACCCAGCTGCCCGTAGTTCCCCGACCACCTTTCCCACCCCCCACTGCTCCCTGGCCCTCCTGGCCCCCTCCCACTTACCTGGCCGGAGCTGCAGGGGTGGCCAGAGTTGCTCCCTGGCCAGGCTGCTCCTGCCCTGAGCCTGCGCATCTGAGCAGGCTCTGGGCAGGAGATCTGAAAAAGCTCCCGCCTGGACACAGCTCCCAGGTGTCCGCGGGCCAGATTCCAGCCCCTGGCTGGCTGGATTCTGACCCGCGGCCAGCACTCCTGACCCCTGCCGGCCTCACTGCCCAGCTGGGGGCCGGGGGTTAGCAGGGGAAAGAAGACCCGCTCCTTTCCCTGCCCTGCCGACCCTGGCCCCCAGCTGAGCAGCGGGGCTGGCCAGGGAAAAATAGGTGCCAGTACGTCATACCGGTGCATACCACCTCCAAAAAAGCCCTGTTTACACTTGTGTAACCGAGAATCTGGTCCACTCTTTATATATAGCAATAGCTAACAGAGAAAACGCTGTTAAATTCATTGAATAAAAGATCCCAACTGAGTACTCATATAAAAAGGAAACACTCTGCAACATAAGGGTTATAGAACAACTTCCATTTGGCAATTTGATTAACTTTTAAAAGTATCTATTTATATTAATTTACTACCAGAGAAAAGAGGAAAAAATGGTTGAAAAGACATTTGATTTTAACATTATTAACACAAACGTAGTGTTGTGTAATACACATGGCTAAAACAATTCTAAATTTTTATTCCTTAAGTATATGTTGATTTTGTGCATTTTGCTATAAGAGATTTCATCCAACTCAAAGTGCCTGTATTTGAGAACAGCAGTACACTGCACTGGGGTACACGTGCTGGTTTTACTGTTGTTCAGCACCTCCTGCCGGAATATCATCACATAAATACCAGCTTCAGCTTAATGGAAAACCACTATTTTTTTTTCCTTTTTGGCCAAAGTTAAAATGTTCATGGTGTAGTGGCCAGCAAAAGGTGGAGAATAAGTGGGAGGGAAACAATACTTTAGGACAAAGTCAAAGATGAATCAAAGGAGGTTCTATGGCATAAACGACGCCTTTATCTAGGCATTTTAGCATGGAATTTGCTTTGTTTTAGATTCAGAATTCCTTAGACTTGCACCCACTTATCAATAAGATGCTACTTGTTCCCATTTATGAGTCTCCTCTGACTTTGGCTTGCTAACTATGCTTGAATTTAAGAGAGTCTAAACTGGTATAATGCACATACCAAGGGGCAGAAGGGAAGGGTGAAGTTAGAAAAGCAACTGCATAAGAAAGTATGAGTAAAGTAGGGTAGGTATGTATTTTGGATACCAGAGTAGACTAATGGTTTATTTGGGGAAAGATTGAAAACCTTCTTAATGGTATAAATTTCAGTTTTATCAAGTCGTAACCAAGTAACCAAGAAAACCTTTAAAATATTAGCTTTAACTACATAGGGGAAAGTATAAAGTAACATTTTAGGACCAATTTGCTCCCACTTGCAAATTATTCTCCAGTAGGAAACCGAAACTCTGCAAGTTTAGACTCCCAGGTTTTTTGCCTGACCCTGCAGAACCAGATCCTGCTGAACTGGTGTTCATCCCCAAAATATCTACTGAGGAAAAACATTGAACAACTCCTACTTATTGAAAAACATAAATAGAAAGGGATGGGGAGGAGAGATAGTAATTTGTTTTTAACTGCCATGGATAATTATTTCACATACTGGTAAACATTCTGTATCATTTTGTCACAAAAAGATTTCTGTGACTCTGTAACAAGCTATAATCTTTCAACCTAATTTGCCAAATCATTATTAACTGGCCAGCTTGCCAACACCTGATGCCAATAGACTTTTCATATAACTGAATGCAGTGCCACACAATCGTAACAGCAGGGTTTAAACTAATCCCTCTTCAGCCACATGCAAACTCCAAATGATGCTCATGACAAAGACACACAGAGCAGTCTGACATTTGCTGACAATTCCTATGGGATTCCCTTCAGCAGGACTGGCCCTGCACTGAAACACATTTTCAAATGGCATAGGTAATCTGAAGCCATTTCACCCTAGTCTGGTTATAGTCACTGAAAGAAAACCCCTCCTACCTAGTACACATTTATTATTACCACAAACACAAGTACCTTTTGTGAAGTTTTTCAAAGCAAGAATAGTTAGCAGGTAAAGACTGCAGTAGCTTGACAGTGCAATATTATACAGACAGTTTATCATATACACTTTATGTAAAGTTGCACATTAAACAACACAAGTGTTTAAAGGCAGGCACGCCAGTTACACTCCCAGTTTTAAAGTTCAAGCAGGAGACTTCTTACCTTGCAGTTGCAGCTCCAAGCTGTCCTTAAAGATAAAGCAGCTCATCAGACATCCTGGTTTTGTTTTCTTGCTTAAAAATACAATCTGTCAGAGGCACACGAGATAATTTGCAAGGGCCAGCCCCTTCTTACTGAACACACCAATGGGACGACCAGGGCAGCACACGTGAGAAGCTGCCTCCCTGAGAGCCTGTCACAATCAGCATACAGATGCTCTTTGTGACTGAGGTGCTAAATTAACCTGGGTGTTAGTGTCACAAAGCACTTCACTGTGGGTGACAGATGCAGTCACAGTACAGGGCTCATCACCCTAGCCATATGACAAAAATGAGGCCTCTCCCATATTTCATTGCTTGTGTCAAGCCAGGCCTATGGGGGAAGCTGAATGGATGACACCACCTTTCACAAGCAAACTGAAAGTTTTTGTGAAACCATACCATGTCTCCCGGGGCTTGCTTCATTTCTCTCCTTCTGAATATTTTTTTAAATAAATTCTTTAACGATCCCTCCTTTTCACCCTCTTTCTATTGAGCAACATCTTCTTTTTCAGGATTTTTCTTTAGATTTTTTTGTGGGTTTTTTCCTGTTTATATTTTCTGTCCCTAATTTTAAGCCCCGATCCTGCAAAATAATGTGTGGGTAGAATCAGTGCTGCATGGAGCTCCACTTAAGTATATTGAGGTCTAACTGTGCATATGAACATGAAGGTTTGGGTCTTACTTTATTTCTTCTCCTTTAGTGGGCGTGCTTTCTCTTTTCTCTCCTTCCTCCTCTTCCCCTTCCCTGTCAGCTACCCACCATTCTCTGTCACTTTCAGACTTTCCCTTCCCCAGAACAGGATTTTTGAAGTCTCCCCCACTTTTATTCTCACCCCCAACAGCACAGGCTAAATTCTCCCCATAACCTGACCATGTCTTCCCCAAAGGACTTTACTAAATGTTTGTTAGTAAAAGATAATAGTTGTTTCTGCATCTGTTTACCCTGACAATATTTAGATCAACTGTTTCTCAAAAAACTTGCAAAATGTATTTAATGGCAAACATTCACAAGTTTCAGACTAGTTGCTTGCCAATGCTTCCCACATATGCAGGGGGTGGAAAGATGTGCACACGCTTATGTAGTACAATAAATTAGTCACATGAAATCAGGCTGTAAAACTTCTAGTATGATGATGAGCAAACATCTGCACATTTGTTTTCACATCTGTAAATTTATTTACAAGTTTCAACATGCTGAGAGGGAAAGACACTGAACACATCTCAGAGTTAAAGTCATTCCTTTCCGAGCGGAAATACAAGACCTACAGGCCTTAATGTCTCCTTATTCTTACACCATCCTCAGTGTTATTTTTACTGATCCACTACGTTGGTTTTATTTGATCAGATATTCCTACCTGAGGATCTAGGTCATGCAGTGAACTGGCTTTCAGAAGGCCAGTCGAGTTCAGGGCCTGAGGAGAATACTGCCCTAGATAAACGTCATCTTTTAAATAAAGAAAGTTAGACCTATTGGAATAGCCTATTATCCTCACAGTAGATTGTGATTGTAATTTATTAATACATTTATTAGTGAATTCTAGTACATTTAGTAAGCGCTAGTCATGGTAACAAGTAATTCTAAAATAACACTCCCATAACTCTCATAGTTAGGAATTAATTAAAAAAAAATCTCAGATTTTCAGCAAAGATAAAGCGACCCTATGAGTTTAACCCACCTACATGCCAGTTTAGGATGATCAGAATAGGCTACCCATCCAAACCACTATTTCCCTAACATAATGCCTCTTATGGCATTTTTTAAATGCCATTAAAAAGCCAGAGTTTTTCTTAATGCTCAGCATATATCTTTCTCTCTACCATTAGCTGTTATGCCCTCATGTATCATACTAAATTCCTCTCCTTCCTTGGTGTTTATAGCTTGCAAATATTTGTAGACTTATCACGTCTCCTGTTAGCCAAGCTTTGCACATTTAGTTGTCAATCTTTACACATTAGTCAGTACCTTCAACCCTTTTACATTTATTACTCCTTTGTGAATGCTCTCCAATTTGTTTTTGAGAAATGGAAATAGGTAGAAGGAAGTTTTTGAAAAATGGAAAAAGGCAGAGCTTTTTTTTTAAAAAGAAAGGCAGCAGTTGAGTGTAAATAAAGGTAAAGCAGTATTTAAAAAAAAAAAACACAAAGACTTAAAAATTAAGTTGTGCACCAGCCAACTTAGACAACAGTCAACTTATTACTGTTCCTTTCAAGACTGTTTCAGTCAGTAGTTATCTAATATCTAAAATGAAGCCTCAATCCCATAAATACTTACACATGCATAATTTTACCCACACAATAAATCCATTGACTTCAGAGAGGCTACTCACACAAGCAGTCATGTTAAACATGCGCATAAGTGCTTGCAGAGTCAAGGTTTTAGAGTTTAAGATTTTCAGGGCAGAGACCATCTCTTCCTATGTATTTGTATTGCTCCTAGCATAGCAACGCTTCTGACCTGCTTGTCCTGAAATACAAATAAATACTAAGTAATTTAGGATGAAATTCCAATGTCATTACTCAGGTTGAGCAGTGCAGAATATAAAATAATGCTTTTCTACCTCTATATCTCCAGTACTTTGTCCTCTGGCCTTTTACCCATAAAATAAAATGGCTTCTGAGTAAACAGAATGTATGTGGCAATACTTCCGGTTTGTCTCTGTTATTTATCTCCCCAACCTTTGCAATCAGGCATAGCTGAGCTACCTACCCCACACATATTACTTTACCCTGTAAATGGTTCCACTGACATCCCATTACGCATGGTAAGCTTGAGAGGCGATCTGAAAGAAAAACAAGTCGACAAAATTAATCAAACAAGTATTGACTGACTCTGTAAGTAACAGAGGAATATTAATTTCCTCCTAGATTCACTGGGATTGATGCTAGGAAATGGTATAGCTCTCCCCTGCTCATGGTTTTTTCACATTCAGTCATGTTCCTTTAAAGTCAGAAAAAGTCCAGAGTTGATATGAAGGGACATCTAAAGGACCAGAGGCTGGAGATGCAGCCGCACAGTGACAATCTTAGAGATTTTGGCTGTTATATCCAGTCTACCCATGGCAAAAATCAGAAGGGATGAATTTATACTCACACTCTATGCTTCCTCACCCCACCAGGGATTATTTGCATTGGAACATGGTTTGTCAGCATTGTATAGAAGCTGGCAAAAACCTAGAGTGAATGTGACCAGTGATTTAATCCTGGCTATATTAGGCCCAAAGTTTATTTCAATGAACTGCAACAAATTGTAATGCTCTACTGATGTCACTTTAGCTGCTTGAGTATATTGTGTTAGTGAAAAGCTTTTAATTAGGCTTGTATTACCATTTCAAAAAACACAAACAATTTTTTGAAAAAAATCTACAGAATAAATGTATGGACATAGTAAGATGATTTAGCAGTCATTTCACATTGTTCAACATTTTTGCAGTAGGCTATTCATTCATATACTCCATTAATGTAGGAATGATTTATAATCTCCATAAGGTCTGTGAAGCATACTTTCAGTAGTTCCTTCAATTCCTAAAGAAAGTCAATATAAAATATGACAATGGAAGACATATACAGTACTCCTTCTAAAACAAAGCTTCTCAAAACATAGCTTAACTGCTAAAAATAACAACTAGCAAATTTGTTACCATCCATTACAGTTTCTAAATAGATTATGAATACGGATTTTCCTGTGTATCTAAAATTTGCCCAAATTCATATCACCTAGAGCCAAAATACCATTTACATTATTTGATCTTTAGTCACCATGTCATACACCAGTGCTGACACTACACAAGTTTTATGTTGCATTTGCACCCCAGATTTTTGTAGTTATTAATGAAGAACTACATCAAACCCATTATAGGAAAGAAATTTAATTCTAGTAATTATTCAGGGACTCTCTTTTTTGTTCTTAAGTAAACTCAGTTAAAAAGGTACCATTTCCTGCAGGAACTAAGGACTAAAAGCAGTTCACCTTATATACAACAATGATTGCTGAGGCTGCGTCTACACCGGTAAATTAAGTCGACTTAAGCTTCCTTAAGTCAACTTAATTTACCCTGCGTCTACACTGCAGTTTCCTTAAGTCGACTTAAGCAGCTTGCTTAAGTCGACTTAAGGAAAATAAAGTCGACTTAATTAAAATTAAGTCGACTTTCTAACACCACCTTCCTAATCGATCTAAGGCTTAAGTCAACTCCCTAGAGTCGACTTAAGCCAGTGTAGATGTGGGGTAGCCCTAAGTCGACTTTGTCGACTTAGGGCATGGGTCCCTTCTTGCCGGGACCACTCAGGTCCCAGCAAGAAAGGACCGCGGGGCTTGCTTCCTTCTCCCCAGGACCAGCGCTCCAGCTGCCGACCCTGGGGAGAAGGAAGCCCCATGCTCCCCACACTCCCTCCTAGCCGGGACCATGCGGTCCCGACGAGGAAGGAGAGCTGGGA
>ML685874.1:5387380-5451217 GCA_007922175.1 Pelusios castaneus | reverse complement strand
CTGGGACCCACGCTCCTGCTGCTCAGCAGCGGGCAGCTGGAGCGGGAATCCCAGCAAGAGGGGACCTCAGGGCTCCCTTCTCGCCGGGACCACTCAGTTCCCGGCAAGAAGGAAGCCCCGCAGTCCCTTGTCCCCGGGACCCATGCTCCCTCCTGGCTGCGACCGCTCGGTCTGGCCAGGAGGAAGCCCAGGGTTCCCTTGGCCATTGCCACGCTCCAGCTGTCTCTCTAGACAGCTGGAGCACAGCAGGGACAGCTGGAGCTGGCGCGGACCCCCACTGGCTCCAGCTGTCTCTTTAAACAGCTGGAGCTGGCACGGGCCCCCGCCGACTCCAGCTGTCTCTTTAAGCAGCTGGAGCACGGCGGAGGCCTCCACAGTGGGCAGCTGGAGTGTGGATCTCCGGCTCTTCCTCCTGGCCCAGACCACTCGGGTCCGGGGAAGTTGTCCCTGGGACCCCAGTGGTCCTGGCTAGGAGGATTCCCTTCTGCCCAGTACATGGGAAGTCCCGAGCAGAAGGGAGCCAAGTGGTCCGGGGCAGAAGGGAGCTCCTCACTCCCTTCTCCCCCGGACCGCTCAGGGGCTTGCTGCCCTGGGGAGAGACAGCCCCATGTGGGGCAGGCTCTCCCTGGAGCAAACAAGTCGACTTAGAGAGTCCAGCGTGGACTCTCTAAGTCGACTTAATAAGGTCGACTTAAAGTCAACTTATTAAAGTCGACCTTTTTAAAGTCGACCTTAATTCCCTAGTGTGGACATAGCCTGAGTGACTACAGGGTTGAGTGACTAAAGGTGAGCAGGATGTGGTATTCTGTTGGCCATTAAATATTTTTAGAGAGTACTTTTGGCTGTAGACAGTTACATAAAACAGAAAATATGAGGTTAGTTGAACAGTGTCCTCAATTCAGCAACAGTTTAAACATAGTGCCTTTTAGCTTTCTTCAACAGCCAACTACTATCAAGTGAGTCATACCATAAAGCAGGGGTCAGCAACCTTTTCGAAGGGCTGTGCCAAACTCTGCTCCCTGACCACCTCCCCGTGCCACCGGTCATGGCTGAGTGGCAGCGGGGATGGGGAGAAGTGGGAGAGCAGGGAGCAAAGGCAGGGAAGGGATGGGTTGGATGGCAGGGGAGCATGGCAGGACAGGGATGGGGTGGGATGGCTGGGGAGTGTGGGAGGCAGGAGTGCCTAGTGGGGGAAAGGGGAGTGAGGCACGGCAGAGGTGGTGTGGCAAGGGTGCATGGCAGGGGATGGGTGGCAGGAGAGTGGGGGGAACAGTGCAGCAGGAATCCTGCTCGTTCCCCTTCCCCAGAGAAGCATCTCCTCCAGCTTGCCAGCCACTGTTGCCACCCTCAACTCCCGAACTACCGGTGCTGCTGGCCTCCTCACTCCGGCCCAAAGCCATCCCTAGGAGTCCGGGCTGTGGGCTCCCGGCTCAAAGCTGCTGATGGGTTGGGCCCTACGCTGCGGGCACCCAACCCTCACACTGCCACTGAAAGCCTGGCCTGCAGGCTATAGGTTGCAGGCTCCTGGCCCCCCGCCACTGTCACGGGGTTCGGCCCTGCCAGTATCCCAGCCGCTGCCACGCCGTCCAGTCCCCAAACTGCCCCCCCCCCACCTAGCCCAAATCCCGCTCCCAGCTTCTCCAAGACCCCCTGCCCCACACTTACCAGGGGGCTGACTGAGAGGCACCAGGCCTGAATGGCTCCTTACCTGGCCGGGCCTGGGGCTGCCACAGGGCATTTAAATTTCCTGCTGCTGATGCAGGGCGGGAGATTTAAAAAGACCCCGCCCAGTGTGCGTGTGAATGGGGAGTGTCAGCGCTGGAAGCAGTAGAGCGATGTCACGGGGTCTGGAGCCCTGCATGCTGCCGAGAATGAGCTCACATGGGGTGCGTCTACACTTACAAATTAAGTCGACTTAAGCTTGCTTAAGTCGACTTAATTTACTCTGCGTCTACACTACACTTTCCTTAAGTCGACTTAAGCAGCTGCTTAAGTCGACTTAAGGAAAAATTAAGTCGACCTTATAAAACCTCATTTAAAGTTGACTTTGCTGGCTAAGTTGACTTTAGAAAGTCAACTTAGCTAGTGTGGACGTGGAGTAGCCCTAAGTTGACTTAGGGGGCTCCAGGGCTTCCCCACTGCCCTCCCTGCCAGGGTGGCTGGCACAGCCACAGCCTGGTGTGCCCCCCCAAATGGCAGGGCAGAGCCCTGCGCATCCTGCCCCTATGCCCTGCCAGGATCCCTGTCCCCCTTTCCCCATTGTACCAAGGTACAATGGGGCAAAGGCTGAGCCCCCTGGCACTTTGCAAGGGATGCCCCCCTGCCACCATGGGCCTGTCCCAGGTCCACCTAGCCCCTAGAAGTAGACCTAGGTGTCCAGTGTGGACGCTCTAGGTCGATTTTGTAGGGTCCCCTCTAAGTCGACTTAAAATTTAAGTGTGGACATGCTAAGTTGACTTAAATTAACAAGTGTAGACATAGCCATGTTGGCTTTGGCATGTGTGCCAGGGGTTACCAACACTGTACAAAGCATGTAACAAATGCGCTCATAAATACCATATGCCATCTGTTAACTGAATCAAAAGGGTGTGTACCAATGTCATCTTTAGACTGAAAAGCTATCTCTTTTTTAAATTACTTGCACAGTGCCAAAGAATGCAGATCTTATAACCTAAATGAGTATTGAAAAACATATAATTCCATCTAATTTCTAAAGAGTAGAAGTGAGTGAAAATCAGAATTTCCATCTCCAGGGAAATTCCAACATTTCAGCATTGGTTTTCATCCCAAATTGTGACTGAAAATTTGGAAGTCTTTTGTTGATGGAAATACAACAAAATTTCAGTTTGGACGCATCAAAACATTTTGTTTGAGATTGAAGTGAAACGTTTAGAAATTTGCAAAATTGAAGTTTCATTTCGCTTTATTGAATTGACCTGAAACGTATTGCTCTGGGTCAGTTCTGTATTAAACTGCATTTTTCCTATATTGGCACATTGTTTCACGGGAGGTTTTCTGGTTGGACTACATCTCCCATATTGCATCTTGTCATGCAACTTCCATGTTGTACCAGATATTCAGTCAGAGAAAAGCCCATATTGCATTATGGGAGATGTAGTCATCGGGGGGAGCACAGTCCATAGGCAAGAACTCCCATAATGTAAGACCTCATAAGGAAATGCAGTTTATGTTCTGTATTTGAAAAGAAATGTTTTGGATCAGTTCAAAAAATTTTGATTTTGTGGAAACTATATTTTCTATCAGAAAATCATTCCAACAGAAAATTCCCAACCCAGTCCAGTGAATGTTTGTAATGTTACTGAAGAAACAGTGATGAAACTTTTAGAACAAAAACTAGTTTTTAAGGAAATTCAAACACTAGTTGTTCAATATGCTTTAGGATTTACTATGTTTAGATTACACTGCTGAGTATCTCCTTTCACCAAATGAAAATAAACGCAAGGATAATTCATTCAGGGAGAAATTTACCCTATATAAAGGCAGTAAGGCACAACACAAGGCTTTATGATGAGGACTTACATGCTACCAGCTCAGAGATGAAGTTCACCCTCAAAGAATAAACAGAAAACATTCTTTCCTAATTTCTCACTCTGTTTTCCCATCTCACCCCCATTAGCCAGCAGAAATACCAGCCAGTTTCCAAAACACAGGTTGATTTGAAACAGTGTACTTCATGTGTCTGTTTATAAAAGCCTCCTATGGGTGTTTTGTTTTCATACCTCTCAGAACAGTGCCAATTGCCTTTTCCCAAGATGTTGACTCCAACCAGCCTGAACAAATTCACAGGACTGCAATCTAAATACAGTGGCACAATTTTCCAAAGAGGGTTTTTTGGAAGAGGAACACTGAAGAGACTACAGAGCCACTTGTGAAATAATAAAATCTACTTACTCTTTTTAAGTGAATCCTTTCCATAGTGATCCACTTCCTGCTGCTGGCAATAGGTTTGTGATATAGCTATAAAACTACAGGCAATAACAATTTTTGCTGGTTTAATTGTGCACAGCACTTTGTGGTTGTGCTTTTCAGATCATAAAAGTGACCATACAATTTCAACACCCCCCTCCATTGCAGCAGGTGCCCTGGCCCAGCTCCACCCCAGGAGGCTACACCCATTGTGGCTCTCAAAACACTTTGTTACTGATGGAATTTTGAAAATTGTCTCTTATCTTTTGCATTGCTGACCCCTGATACAGAGGAAGGTGAGGTCAAATCACTTGTTGTAATGAGAATAAAATCCATAGTCCCTGTTTAACCCTGAGGCAACGGAGTTGAATTTACATATACGTCCCAATTCTGCAGTTTCTCTTTGAAGCTGTGATTTGTTATTCATTTGTTTGAGCACCGCTATTAACAAGTCGCTAATTGAGTGAACAAGGAGATCTGATTGCTATAGTTACCTACATACCTCAAGCTCTCATCCAAGACACACCACATGATCCATTGTCTACAGTCAAGCCCTAAGATATAACCGCATTTGCTCCAATCCTTCAGACAGACACAGACACCTTGAGTATCTCTATCAAGCATTCTTAAAACTACAGTACACACCCACAGAAATGAAGAAACAGATTGACGGAGCCAGACGGGTGCTCAGAAGTCAACTATTACAGGAGAAGCCCAAGAAAGAAAACAACAGAACGCCACTGGTCATCACCTACAACCCCTAAGTCAGACCTCTACAGCACATCATCAAGAATCTACAGCCTATTCTACAAGATGATCCCTCACTCTCTCAAGCCTTAGGAGACAGACCTCTCCTTGCTTACAGACAGTCCCCCAACCTTAAACAGATACTCACACGCAACAACAGACTTAACAACAGAAACATTAAAGCAAGCCCATATCCCTGCAACAAACGGCGTTGCCAACTTTGCGCGCATATTTACACAAAGGACACCATCGCAGGACCTAATCAAGCCACCTACTCCATCGAGGGCTCATTCACCTGCTCGTCCACCAATGTAATTTATGCCATCATGTGCCGGAAATGCCCCCTCTTCCCCCCGCCTTATATATTGGACAAACAGGACAGTCTCTGCGCAAAAGAATAAATGGACCCAAATCTGACATCAGAAATCACAACATTCAAAAACCAATAGGGGAACACTTCAATCTCCCTGCTCACTCCATTGGTGACTTGTTAATAGCTGTGCTGAAAGAGATGAACAACAAATCATAGCTTCAAAGAGAAACTGCAGAATTGGAACTTATGTAAATTTGACTCCACTGCAGGGCCGTCCCTGGGGGGGGCGAACGGGGCGATAGCCCCGGGCCCCGCGCTGTCCCGCTCCTAGCGGGGCAGTGCAGGGCCTGCACCGTGGCTGCCCCACGGCCACACTCTTCCCTGCTCCCCGCTGCCTTTGGCAGGGACCGAAAGCAGCGGGGCGGGCAGGGAGCCCTAAGCCCGGCCCCTGGGATAGCCCTCTCCGTCCCCCGGGGTGGAGCAGCAGGCCCAGGGCCCAAGGCTGGGGCAGGTGGCCGGGACCCGCCCCTGGTGCGGCCTGCCCCATGCGGCCAGGGCCAGCCCTCGCCGGCGGGCTGCCCTTGGCTGAAACCGGCTCCCGGTGGCGGCCTCAGGTCCCCGGCTGGGGCACCAGCAGCAGCAGCCTGGGGTCCTAGCTGTGGCCGGCTCCCCCCACCAGCGGCCCCCCTTTCCAGGGCTGGCGCCGGAGCCGGCGGCCTCAGCCTCCCCGCCCAGGCTGGCTCCCTGAGGGGGTGGAGCGGCCCGACTCCCCTCCAGCATGGGGGGGTGGGGCCCCGCCTAGGCCAGTTGGCCCTGGGCCCCGCTCCCCCAGGCCTCAGGGTTATCCAGGGACTACGGATTTTATTCTCATTACAACAGGTGATTTGACCTCACCATCCTCTATATGCTGTTCCCTGGTGTTTGAATCCCAACACCTATTCTGATTTGCATTACAGCCTGACCTGATCCTGTGTCATACACTTCCCTGCATTTAATTTCCTCCCATTCTATATGTATTAATAGAAAATAATATCATAAATGGTTCCCTAAATCCAGACAGCGTCACACCCTGTCCACATGCCCTGCCAGGGTCCCTGCCCCCCTTTGTCCCATTGTACACAAGGGGTGCCCCCCCTGCCACCATCAACCTGCCCAAGGTCCCCCTAGCCCCTAGAAGTCAACCTAGGCGTCCAGTGTGGACACTTTAGGTCGACTTTGTAAGTTCCCCTTTAAGACGTTAATTTTAAGTGTAGACACACTAAGTCGACTTAACTAAAGTTAAAGTTCCCCTTTAAGTCGACTTAAAATTACAAGTGTAGACATAGCCTAAGGTCAGAACGGACCGATATAATCACCTCATCTGACCTCCTGCACAGTGCAAGCCACACAACCTCACCCACATACTCCTGCAATAAATACATTTCTAACCATCTGTACAGAAGACAGTTTCTTCAGAAATTAAAAAGGTTCAGTACACAGAAAACAAAGCTCTCTGAATTCTTAGCTGTTCTGAGCGCAAAGACCACATTCTAACCATGTGTGAGAGGAAAGATGGCCTTATAATTAAGGTACTAACTGTACTGGGATTTGAGAGACATGGGTTTAGTTTCTGGCTCTGCCACATACATCTTGTATGATGTTGGGTACATCACTTAATCTCCCTTAGTGTCAATTCTCCATTTGTAAAATTGGAAGTATTACCATTCTCCCACCCTTTATCTGTCTTGCCTATATAGGCTGCAAGTTCTTCAGACTTTTTACTAAGTGTTTATATAGCACAATGGGGCTCTACCCTCTGTTATGTGCTAACATAATACATATTTTATCATTCATAAAAATATTGTATTGATTCACAACACAGTATTTTTTAATTTTATTCATTGTCATATTTTAGACTTTTCTCCTATTATTGCCTCCCTTTCAGAGTCACCACACAAGTGCTAATAATAATGCTAGCTATAAATACAATAGCTTGCTTTCAACAGCTTCTAAATAATGGCTTTCATTTTCCTTCTACCATACACTGGCTTCAGTTTTCATCCTCCAAAGAGTGATCTGTTAAAAATTCATTGGGTGTTCACTGGAGGAAAAAAGTCAGCAAAGATTGGAGAACTAATCTGAAATTTTGAACTAGTGAGTTCAAAATGTGGTCATAGAACTTCAGGACAACTTTGAAAGGTCCCTGTTGTAAGAATGCAACTGTTTTAAACAGCACAACAGCACTGAGGCTGCTTCATCACATCATCTTCTAGGATTGGTGCCAGTGAAAATAATCTGCAGATCCTTGCCAGAAAAGCCCCATCAGTGCAAGTACGGGAATTAGATTTAGGGTGGCTGAGAGGGCATAAATCATGCCTCCTAGCTTCGAGTTCCAGTTCTATTCCATTTGCTGTATGACCCTGGATAAGCCACTTAGGGCCTAATTTTCATAGGTACTAAGTACCTACAGCTACCCCTGGACTTCAGCTGGCCAATAAGGACTCATTAACTCCTCTCTGCTAAACTACCATGCTGGTAAACATAAGAAATACTCAGACTGATCTGTAAAACAGGGGTAATTTTGTGAGCTAGATGAAGTTTGCTGAATTTCAATGATTCCACAAAATTGTTTTCAAAATTTTGACCAAAAAAACCCATTTTTGGGGGGGAAAAATCATTCTTTTTTTGAACCAGATATATAGCTCATCAAAATATTGACCTTTCAACAAAACAGTAGTATTCTACATTTAGATAAAACTGATGAAATATGTTTTGTGAACAAATTTCCCATTTTTTCAACCACCTCTTATAATTATTTAAACTCACCTCTTGTAAAATGTTTCAGGATCTATTGATGAAATCTATATGTTGGTATGATGGACACCCTTAAGTTCTCTTATCTTTTCCCCTTGAATTATGGTTTTGCCAGTCTGAACAGTGTTCACTATATTTAGCATGGCCAATACTGATAAAACCTTCCCTAATAGTAAAAAAGTGAAAGGAAATGCTTAAGGCTCTTACTCTAAGTGCAAGTTAGTTATTAGTTGGACATCAGTACTGTGAGTGACACGTAGTGCCGCTAACAATGCATAGGTGTGGAAGATGTGGAGATAGGAAAGACTACTTTAGAGAGTGGAGAAGTGGTGGAAGAAGACAGGAAAGGTGGTATCAGAAGAGAGTGAGTGAATGGCAGACAGTCCTGGAACTAGGGAGGCCTGAAAGCAACACAGAATGAGATGTCTGAAGCCGTAGGAAAGCTGGTAGGGGAATATAAACTAGTGTCTTTTTGTAATTTAGCACTGAAGACCCAGATTGGGCAGTGAACTTGGAGCAATCATTTCCCATGATGGTGAAGCTCAGACATACTGGATAGGAGATATGCTGATTTATTTCATTGCCCCAAAAGCTCCTCCAGCTGCTCCAATTAACCACAGACATCTAACACACAGAAGTGCATCTGCTTTCTTAATACCATAATTGCAAGAGTCTGGTGGGGGGTAAGATTCAGCACTCAGCACTAAAGGATGGGGAACTCTCAAGTCTGTGTCAGTATCACGGTTCAAGTAAGGCCACATGCATTTATTCAAATGTTGGGGACCAGGGAGGTCAAACATTCTCCAGGTACGGTTATATTTTATTTAGACTTAGTTTCTAGAAAGGCAAAGCTGCGTACAGTTTTTAGTCCTGATAGGAAAAAGAAAAAATCCAGATATATCAGCATCATCCTGAATTTAAGGCAGCTTGATACAACAAAGGGCCTTCCTTTGCCAAGGATAAAAAAATAAAATCAGCACTTCTCGTCTTAACATGTTTTCTTCTCTCTTGAAAAAGAATGGTCAATTCTGTTAAAAAAGACAAATCTAATCCTGCCAAAACCTGCTGGAATGAAAGAAATCCAGCCAGCAGAGCGCCCCTTTCAATCTTTGGCCTTTTCTTTCACCAAGGGATGAAAAGAAGTAGGCCAAACCTTCCAGGTGCCAGTAGCATGCCAGATCTAACATAATTTGGAGGCAAGCCCTATAGGGAAGTGGTTTTCAAACTTTTTTCTTGGGGACCAGTTGAAAAAAAATCATTTATGCCTGCGACCTAACAATTACCTCTTTGAGCAATGCATTCCAGTCTTTCGGCAGCAGCAGCAGCGGGCACCGCGACCCAGTACGTGAGGGTCTGTGACCCAGTACTGGGTACTGACCTGTGGTTTGAAAACCACTGCTATAAGGATTTCAACAGCTAGGTCTTGTAGGAGCTAGCCCTGCTGGTTATCAGTAATCATCCAGACACATGGCTAAGTTAAAGGATATTTTACCAGGGCTGACTGGAAAAGGATGGGGTGCAAATATCCTAGATACAGAGGCTTGTAAAATCCAGCAATCACATTGATCACACATGCAGTTCTCCATACAGCTCCTGGGGATTCCTCTCAGTTTCCAGCTTCTCCACACCTTATGGTTCTCCATGTAGACGCTGCTTCCCCAAAAGAGCCTAGACACTTCCTGGTTCAGGACCTTCTCCTGTTACAGAGCCAGAAGGGGAACTGCTGTAGGGAGTGAGCTGATGGAGGTTGTAGTGTCCTGTATAGCAGGTCCATTACACTGCCCTCTTCTTTGAAAAAAGATGCATCTTGCCTCCAGCAATAGTTGATAATGGAAGGCTTGGTGCCAGCAGAGTCTCTGTGCTCTCTGTGGCCTCAGATAGCTGCCTAGCACAGTGTCCTTTGTGTTTTTCTCAAATGTAGGCTTCCTCCAGCCGAGACTACAGGATTCTTCTTCTTGCATTGGTTTTCTAGCTCTATTATAGGTTCACATCCACTCTGTGGAGCAATTTATGTTGGCGGGGCTCCCCCAGTAGTTCTGTCTTGTGCCCCAACTCCGTTCCTTCTGATAATGTGACACTTGAATATGCAATACTGGGGCTGCCCTACTTGTCTCTGAGAAAGAGTGTCAGAATACCCATAGCTACCCTCTCTTTCTAGAAGGTAGCTCATTTGGTTGGTAACCACAGAGGTGGCCTTTGGCTATTGGGGGTCCTAGGCGAAGGCCCATTGTAGGGCCCCCTATAGGCCTGCAGGGGCCCCCCTTCCCCTGGCTCCAGCCCCAGGGTCCAGCTCCTCCTCCTGCTGCCAACGGAGACAGACACTGCTTTTGGGATAGGAGAAGCAGGAGACGGGGCCCCTTACAGTTCGGGGCCCTAGGTGTGCGCCTGCTTCGTCTACCCCAAAAGCCGCCTCTGGGTAACCATAGGTGCTCTGGGTGTAGTAAAGCTGTCATATGGGCTCCAAATGTATAACAAGACTTCACCCAGTTTTTTTAAAAGACTTGCACCATCCAGGTCAGTGATAGCAACTCTGAGTTCTTTGGGTAAATTTCTCTATCCCCAAATGTCCCCCAGTCTTACTATAGTAGTATTGTGGCTATGTGACACCGTCAAAATCTCTGGGACCAGTCTCTTCAGGACCATCAGTTGAATGAAATGATTCATATTCTTTGGGCCATGGAGTGTCTAACTAGTAGCTCCTACTCTGGTGTAGGTCAGCCCAGTCATCTCTGTATTGGAGTATGTTTGGGTCTACCTATGCTTAGGGCCGGCCATCGCTGGGCACGGGCATGCCCCCGAATGTTTTGTTCAATGTCCTGAGCCCCAGGCCCTAGCATGTAGCTTACTGTGAGCCTGCAGGTGCACAGAACCTGCCTTGAGTCCTGGTGCACCTGCAAGCTCAGCTTGGGCTGGCAAGGGCAGGGCCTTTTGAAATCTCCCACTCTCCGCAGGCCCAGGTGGGAGAAGAGCCGGGAAATTTAAACATTTCACCTGCACAGAACCGTGTCTCTGGACAGCACAGCAAGAAGATGAGTGCTCCACTGGGTGGGGTGAGGTGAGGGAGGTAGCCTTGGGGAGCCGGATTAGTCTGGTTGGGGGAAGGCGAAATGGTGGGGAGATGCTCAGGCCACGGGCCATCAGCGTGGAGCAGCGGCAGAGCCAGAGCAGCAGTGGGTGAGGTGGGCCCCTGGCCAGCCCAGTGGCAGGGAGCCAGAGCAGCAGCGGAAGAGGCAGGCCTTGGGCTGGCCTGGCGGTGGGAAGTCGGAGCCAGGGCCCCAGGCAGGCCGGGGAGCATCCTATGTACTGATGCATATGTTTGCCACTGCAGAGGACTCTACAGCCAGCCCTATGGATACCACTAAGGGGAAAATCTCTGGCAGCAATGCACATGGCATCTAGCATGGAATGGACAGGAGCAAGCACTCAAAGAATTATTGGGGCTGGTTAGTGCCAGAATATACCAATCCTCTTAGGTTCCAGCTGTACCATGATCTGGAGACAAGCACTCTAGTTCTTCAGCATCCTGACCTTGTAGGTGCTAGCCCTGCTGGTACCCAATTGGAATCTTAACCAGGAATTTTCATAGTTTTGCACTTTATGAGAAAACAGTAAAAACACGAAAAGTCCTGCAGCACCTTAAAGATTAACAAAGTTCTTTGGGCATAAGCTTTTGTGGGCTCCAACCCACTTCAACAGATGCATGACGAAGCGGTCTGGAGCCCACGAAAGCTTATGGCCGAAGAACTTTGTTAGTCTTTAAGGTGCCACAGGACTCTTGTTGCATTTGCTGTACACAGACTAACACGGCTGCTCCTCTAGAAACTGAGAAAACAATGTTCTCTTAAGATTCATTCTTTCCACTGTAACTCCATATTAAGGCACCTGTTGCTTTGGTTATTAATATACAAATTCAAGCTTCATTATAACCTTTTTCACAATTAAGTTCCCAAGGGATAGCCGTGTTAGTCTATTGCAGAAAAACAAACACAGTCCTGTGGCACTTTTAAAGACCAACAAATTTATTTATTGCATGAGCTTTCATGAGAGAGAATCCCACTTCATCAGACGCTTTGATGATGGTAAATTTCCCATCATCAAAGCATCTGAGGAAGTGGGATTTTCTCCCATGGAAGCTCATGTGATAAATAAATCTGCCAGTCTTTAAAAGTGCCACAGGACTCTGTTTGTTTATTGCAATGCTATCACTGTAGGGCTCTTTTGTCTGAACAGTTCACATTTATATAGAAAGAGGATAAAATATAATGGGCATTAGAGCTGTAGAAATAGGAATACCTCAACCCCATCTCTTCTCTTGTTAAGTTAGTGTTATAAAAAACATTTTGTGGGTGCAGTTCTTTCCAGTGTCCTCACAAGATAAAACCACAGAAAATACAAGCTATTTTTTCCTCTAGCCAGAAGCATTTCCAAGGGAAAACAGCTATTCTCTTACTGTTGCTGTTAAAACGGGACTGGTTCGGTAATAGGAACAGTCAGTGCTACTGAGGGAGACAGAAAGGCTGCATTGTTCCAACACAGCTCATTTCATTTGTCAGAATGTCACCACAAGTTTAAACTTTCTCGTTCTCTTTGAGGCAATGTTGTCAGCTTTGGTAACACAACTGCAGTCATTTCTTTCTTACCTCACTTACCCTAGTCAGTACCATACAATGGTAGCTTTATTTGCAGCTTCTTGGTTTAAAGAGAAGGTAATGGAAAGAGTAGCATCATTCCCATGTATCTCTGGTAATAAATAAATAAAGATAGAAACCTAAAAGAGGTGGCTAAGGTGGACAAGGAAACCTTGCTAGGAAATTTACAGCATGGCAGTGATTACTAAGCATAGGAAGAGGTGAGAGCAGAAATGCAGAGAGAAGCTAACAATGAGGACTAAGCCTGCATTTCTGAGTACATAGCTAAAAGCACTAAGCCAGAATCTTGGATACAATAATTCAGAACCCTATCCTGTGTGATGTAGAAAATACACTTGTAGAACGGTTACACAGAGACGGGAACGTTCAAATATACAGGACAGGATTGTGCCCAGTTCTTATACAGGTGTGGAATAGGAGAGAGGGGTGCAAAGGATTCCCCCTTCATAAAGGGAGCCCTTGCACTCATCGGCTATGTCTACACTTGTAATTTTAAGTCGACTTTAACTAAGTCGACTTAGTGAGTCTACACTTAAAATTAAAGTCGACTTAAAGGGGAACTTACAAAGTTGAACTAGAGCGTCCACACTCAGCAAGCCCCTGAGCGGTCCCGGGGAGAAGGGAGCGTGGAGCTCCCTTCTGCCCCGGACCACTCGGCTCCCTTCTGCTCAGGACTTCTCAGGAACTTCTAGCTGGCAGCTGGAGTGGGGATCCTGGGGAGAAGGGACCCCGGGGCTTCCTTCTCGCCAGGACCACTCAGGTCCCAGCAAGAAGGAAGCCCCATGGTCCCAGCAAGAAGGATGTTTGCTAATTGATTCCTTAATTATTTGCTCCATTCTTTTTCCTGGTACAGAGGTTAAGCTGACTGGTCTTTAATTCCCTGGGTTATCCTCATTTCCCTTTTCATAGATGGGCACTCTATTTACTTTTATCCAGTTCTCTGGGATCTCTCCAGTCTTCCATGATTTTTCAAAGATAATAGCCAATGGCTCAGATATCTCCTCAGTCAGCCTCTTGAGTATTCTAAGGCAGCAGTTCTTAACCACTGTGTCAGGACACAAAAGTGTGTCGAAGAGCCGGGAGGTGCGTCACAGTAAATTGGCAGCTCAGCTTGGAGCCAGCTTGGGGCTCCTGCTGCCCATCATTCTCTGCTGCCCTCAAAAGCCTGCTCCTGCTGCACAACACAAGCACCAGCCAGGGACAGATCAGTAAAGGGACTTAGGAACTGCAACACAGAGATCCTGGGCTGGGGAGGGCACAGCCTTCCCCACAAAAATAAACCCGGCCCCATTGAGCAAGACCGCCAGGGAACCAGCCTGCACTGGCTTGACTCTGCCCCCAACCAAGTCCCGGAGTGCTGCCTCCTCGAGAGTGCTACAGGCTCCCAAGCACTCCCAGCTCAAGTGCCACTGCCATTGGCAGATTGTAGTGTGTCATGCAGGGGAACATCATCTGTCAGGTACATTGCAACGGAAAAAAGTTGGAGAACCACTGTTCTAGGGCAAATATCACCAGGACCTGGTGACTTGAAGACATCTAACATATCTTAGTAATTTTTAACTTGTTCTTTCCTATTTTAGTTCTCATCCTATTGCATTTTTACTGCCCCCTCCAACCCCCACATCAGGCATCCAATCGCCATCACCCTTCTTGGTGAAGGCCAAAACAAATCATTTCGTTCCTCTGCCATTTCCACATTATTATTGTTTCTCCCTCTTTGTTGAGTAACGGTCCTATGTGGTCCTTGGTCGTCTTCTTGTTTCTAATGTATTTGAAGACTGTTTTCTTATTGCCTTTTATGCCTTCAGCTAGTTTGATCTCAGTTTGTGCCTTGGCCTTCCTGATTTTTCCCCTATATAATTATGTTATTTGTTTATAGTCATCCTTTGTAATTTGACCTAGTTTCCACTTTTTGTAGGACTCTATTTTTAGGTTATTGAAAATCTCCTGGGTAAGCCAGGGTGGTCTCTTGCCATATTTCCTATCCTTCCTATGAAGTGGACTAATTTACTCTTGTGCCCTTAATAATGTCTCTTTGAGAAACTGCCAGCTGTGTTCAGTTGCTTTTCCTTTGACATGCTTCCCATGGGATCCTATGTACAAACACCCTGAGAGCTAAAGTCTGCCTTCTTGAAATCCACTGTCTTTATTTTGGTGTTCTCTCTCCTACCATTCCTTAGAATCTTGAACTCTATCATTTCATGATTACTTTCACCTAAGTTACCTTCCACTTTCAAATTCTCAACCAGTTCCTCTCTGTTTGTCAAAATCAAAAAGAGAATGGCCTCTTCCCAAGTAGCTTTCTCAACCTTTTAAAATAAAAAAATGTCTCCAATACATTCCAAGCACTTGTGAGATAATCTGTGCCTTTCTGTGTTATTTTCCCAACAGGTGTCTGGGTAGTTGAAGTACCCCATCAGTACCAAGGCCCGTGCTTTGGATAATTTTGTTAATTGTTGAAAAAAGCCTCATCCACCTCTTCTTCCTGGTTAGGTGGTCTGTAGTAGACCTCTACCATGACATCACCCTTGGTTTGTACTCCTCTGATCTTTACCCAGAGACTTTCAACATGTCTGTCTCCTATTTCCATCTCATCCTCAATGAACGTATATAAATTTTAAATATACACGACAACACCGCCTCCCTTTTTCCTTGCCTATCCTTCCTAGGCAAGCTGTACTCTGCTATGTTAATATTCCAGTTACATGTATTATCACAACTTGGCATCAGAGACTTGGTGGGATACTATAATATAGCACAGACATAGGTAAATATTCATTTCCTAGTTTGACAGTTTGCAGGTCCTTTTTTCCATTCTTTGGATTAGATCTTGATCTGCATTAAATTCCCATGTGATGTAAATCAGTATTGTACACATGGCTCAAGGAAGGCAAATGGTACTGACAGTCAGGTGAAACCATGTGACTGAACTGCACAATCTGTTGTACTTCATAAGGTTAGCTTTGAAAATGATATTGGAGCAGCTGCTAAGAATTCAGGATATTTTGTTTCCAACATTTGATATTGTTCACATTTCTGAGAGAAGCCTGTGATACTAAACATCTCTACTTAGCCTGACAACTCTCCTATTGATTTTTCCCTTCCTTTAACTGTTGATGCTACATTCCTCTTCTATCTGTACCAGAGAATGAAATCATGAGCTCAGAAATGTTAGCATTTAGACTATCTAAACAGCCACTCTGAGTCAGCCAAAGCTTTAACAGATGTACAATACACAAACTGAAACTATGTGATGTAACAACTCAACTATTTATTGAACAGATGAACCAAAGTCCTGTTAACAATAGTTTATTCAGGACAACCTTTATTTTCTGAGAACAAACCCAAAAAACCCCCAAATTACTGAAATTTCCATTCTTAGAAATAAAGATGGCGTCATTTTGTTTTTTCCTTCAGAAAATGGGTTTGAACCAGCTGGTCCCTGGTTCAAAGGC
Organism: Pelusios castaneus; assembly: GCA_007922175.1. NCBI lineage: Eukaryota > Metazoa > Chordata > Testudines > Pelomedusidae > Pelusios > Pelusios castaneus. The sequence continues at coordinate 5,435,333 of ML685874.1, read as the reverse complement.
CAGCAGCAGTATCTTTCTTCTTCAACTGAACTGGAAGCCCTGCCTTATACTTCCTGTTCTGCCCCGCCTCCTGACTTGGCTCCGCCCATCAGTCTTGCTACACAATGGTATCAGAAAGAATCAGCCTGGACACTGTGGGCACAACAGCTAGATACAGCCAAATTTATGCTTAGCACAAGACCTGATTTAGGAGACGGTTTTTCACCACCTTTGCAGTTTCCTGAATCTGGAATATTTTTCTGTATCTGAGGTAGGGCTGAGCTATCCCTTGTGATAACTTACTGTAGCCTCAGGCTATGCTTGGCCTTTTTTCCACCAGTGGATTCCCTTTACAAAAATAGGATTTCCGATAGCCACTCAAAACAGTGTTCTGGCAGCTATGTGCGCCCAGAGAACCACAAAGCAATAGGCATGCACAGCAGAATCCAGGACTGAACTTTTGCCTCCCTCTGTTATAATTTTAAAATAACCATATACAGTCATTACTTGGGGTGGATTACTTAGAATACATCACTGAAGTAATTTTAATTAGCACAGTTTCATGTCCTGTACTGACACTGTATTAAACATAATGTTAATATAAATCGTATTTGCCAAACATTTGTCTTATTTGGTGACAATATCACCATTAAAAGCTAGGTCTGCTAGATTCATCTCTTTTGCTTGTTCCTTTAGGCTGGCATTTTACTCTACAATTAATTTCCTTCCCATAACAGGCTACCTGGCTCCTTAAATAAAATTGTCCGGTGCTCTCTGGTTCCAGCCCAGCTGCGCCCTAGCCTGGTGTAATGAGGAGAGAGGGGTTCCCCAGGGAGTTATAAATCAGAGTTTAGCACCCTAAGAGGGAGTAAGAGAGTCTGGAGTTCTGAGTGTAAAAAGAGATCAGAGGAAGGGCAGAACTGGGCTAAGAGCTTTAGGGAGGCATACCCCTGAAAGAGGGAGCAGTTAGAGTTCTCTGGAAGGCAGTCAGAGGTGGCGAGGGGGAGGTCATCTACAACCTTCCACAAGCCAGAAAGTGAAGGGTGGAGAGTGCAGGGACGGAAGCAGAAGCCTGCTGGTTCTGTGAGATGGAACCAGAGGGGTAGAGAAGGCTGATGTTCGGGGAATGATGGAGGGGTGAAGCTGCTGATGTCTCTCTTAGCAAGAGCTGGAACCCTCCCTGGGAAGGAAACAGGGGAGAGAAACATGCCAGCTAGAGGGGCTGAGGTGAGATGTGGTTAGATATCGGAGCAGCATCTGAGAGGTGTGGTGAAAGATGCTGGAGCCATACCTGAGAGCTGAGGAGGATATTGTGAGATGCCAGAGATGTAATTGTGAGCTGAGGAAAGGTGTGGTGAGAGATGCTGGAGATGTAAATAGAGTGTTTTGGCCATTTGTGGGGGGGAGGGGATGGACGCTCTGGTTCGTGGTTGTGGGTTTCCTGGTAATAAATTAGCCTCATCGGAGGAATCAAGAGGGAAATAAAGGTGAGAGACCACTTGTGGTTTGCCTTGAAGCCACAAGGGGGTGCCTGGTAGGAAATCCTGTATTTATGCTTCCACTGCATTATTATTAATTATTATCGAGAAAGGGATTGTGTGCTCAGAATTTTACAAACAAATGAAGAGAGACAGTTCTTGCCCTAAAGAGATGGTAGTCTATTTCAGATACAGACAAAATAACTGACTTTTGATCTTTTTTTCTCTCTTTTCCCTCCTATTGGATTGTACTATAATGGATCCTTATTAACTTTTGCTGGACCTCACTCTACTGGGACTTTTTATTTCTTATCCTCTTATTTTTGCTCAATCTTGTCCTAAACTAAATCCTTTCTTTCAAGTTCCATCTCATTACATCAGTTGTCTGGTTGAGATGACTAAGGAGGAATAGATAAAGGTCTACAAAATCATGATTGGTGTGGAGAAAGTAAATTAGGAAGTATTATTTACTCTTTCATATAACACAAGAACTAGGGGCCACCAAGTGAAATGTATAGGCAGCAAGTTTAAACTGAACAAAAGGAAGTATTTCTTCATACAATGCACAGTCAATCTGTGGAACTCCTTGCCAGAGGATGTTGTGAACGGCAAGGCTATAACAGGGTTGAAAAGAAAAAACCTGGATAAGTTTATGGAGGATAGGCTAATAGCTAATTGCTGTTTGCCAGAGGCTGGGAATGGCTGATGGAATGGATCACTTGATCTGTTCTATTCATCTCCTCTGAAGCACCTGGCATTGGCCACTGTCAGAAGACAGGATATTTGGCTAGATGGACCAGTGGTCTGACACAGTATGGCCATTCTTATACTTCTAGAGGATGCTGTTAAAGTCAAAATCAAGCTTGTTTACTCTTATTTGGATTCACTGTTTTAATTTCTGGTTTAATTCTAGTGACAAAGATGTCACTGAAAATAAAATTCAAATCACTTAAGTGTGATTAGCAAGCCTTTACTGACAGCAGAATACGGGAGTGCTCACGGGGAGAGAACAAAGAAAATCTCCAACCTGTGACGTAGCAACAACTTCTCTTATAGACTTTAGTTCATGTTACAGGAATCAAATACAGTTTCTGATAGATTAAAAAGGCTCTCCTCCCCAGATGCACTTAACTCAAATCTTTGCAAGGCCACAAAGATTAAGACTGCAAATGTATTATTGCCCTTATATAAATCCATGGTACGCCCACATCTCGAATACTGTGTACAGATGTGGTCTCCTCATCTCAAAAAAGATATTCTAGCACTAGAAAAGGTTCAGAAAAGGGCAACTAAAATGATTAGGGGTTTGGAGAGTGCCTCGTATGAGGAACGATTGAAAAGGCTGGGCCTCTTCAGCTTGGAAAAGAGGAGACTGAGGGGGGGACATGATAGAAGTATATAAAATTATGACTGATGTGGAAAAAGTGGACAAGGAAAAGTTGTTTAAATACTCCCATAATACAAGAACCAGGGGTCACCAAATGAAACTGATAGGTAGCAGGTTCAAAACAAATAAAAGGAAGTTCTTCTTCACACAACGCACAGTCAACTTGTGGAACTCCTTACCTGAGGAGGTTGTGAAGGCTGGGACTATAACAATATTTAAAAGGGAACTGGATAAGTTCATGGTGGCTAAGTCCATAAATGGCTATTAGCCAGAAAGGGGTTAAGAATAGTGTCCCTAGCCTCTGCTTATCAGAGGATGGAGACAGATGGCAGGAGAGTGATCACTTGATCATTGCCTGTTGGGTTCACTCCCTCGGGCACCTGGCACTGGCCACTGTCGGTAGACAGATACTGGGCTAGATGGACCTCTGGTCTGACCCAGTACGGCCTTTCTTATGTTCTTATTTGTTTCCAGACAGAAAGTTGAAAACAATACAGAATCTGAAAACAGCCAGAGCTCAAGGATGAGAAAAAGACAGAGACAGCAAAAACAGTTTCAGTAACCCAAAACAACTATCAGAGCCCCCTTGCTCTGGCCTTTCACAACCTCCCCCATTTGAGACTTTATGAGTCTCACTATTTTAAACTTTTATATTTATAGTATTTTGGATCTTTTGATGTTTCAGGGATTCATCCTGGGTTGGTTACTCCGGTCACACGGTTACCAGTCCTCCTTCTTAACTGGACACCTCCCTCAGTGGAGGTGTGGTTTCCTTACACTGCAGCGCGTGAACCAGGTCGCCCTGCCTTCGGGACTCCAGGGTGTTTTTCCTCTGATACCACTTCAGATATTCACCTGCAAAGATATTCTGTGGAGACTTTTAGTTAAATTTAAACAATACTGAACAGAAGCGCTATTGGATCTCAAGGACTTGGCATACTTCAGCTAGGACTCCTGTCCGAGTTCAATCCCAGAGGTATTTTGAATCTATGTACAAATAGACAGATAAATAACAGGGATCTTGGCCAGATCCAAGTACAGATTTCCTTAATAAGCACTTCACTACTGCAGCTATATCAGCTCTGACTTACCCCAAGAACATACATACTATTACTAAAACATACTAAAACCATTACACTTAGGTTCTCTTGCTCTTTACAGGCTTACCTACATTGTAGGCCAAGCAAATAGGGCAAGATGAACAGAAGGCACTGACTTGGCTGTGCAAATTTAAAACAAACCAATCTTTGGCCAGCAAGGTGGCCAATGCTTTCTTGCCTATGTGAAATTAGGCAGGAAGCTTGATGATGCAACAGGGCGGCCGTCCCTGTCCCGCCATATGCTATCTGGGTACAAGGTGCACCCTACCTTCCTCCATTGGGCCTTCTCAAAATTGGGGCCAAATTTTATATAATGCCAGGGTCTTTTTCAGAGATCTCGGCAGGAGGAAGCACTTCTTGTTGCATTAATAAACAGCCTGGTCAGCCCTTAGCTAAAGCATTACCTTTACTTGTTTCATCATTTCCATATGTGTGTGTATCACAATGCACGACAGCTATCTCACTGGGGAGTTGGACTGCCTCTAGGAGGCGACCTACATATAGACTGTTCTTAATGGCCTTTCCAGTGGAGGTTAAAACTTCCTTTCTTTTCACAGCTGTTTAAAATCTTGCACTACCCCAAAGGCATATCTAGAATCAGAATAGACATTTACTCTCTTTTCCTTGGCTAGCCTGCTGGTTCTTTCTAAAGCAATGAGTTCAGTGATTTAAGTGGATTTCTCATTGTCTATTAAATCACTTTCTACCACCTCGTATAGGGTGCAAACAGCATAGCGTGCAACCAATTTTCTTTTCCATCTTGTTGACAGGTGCCATCGGTATAGTACTCTGCGTCTAGGTTGGCCAGGGGCACGTCTTGCAGTTTAGCTTAGGGCCTTTTAAACTGTTGAATAACTTCTTTGCAAGAGTGATCTTCATCGTCTTCGATCCTAGGCATTAGGGTAGCTGGGTTAAGGATATTTTCCTTCTCTATTCTTATATGCAGTGAGGAAAGTAACACAGCCTCATATCTGGTAATTCGAGAGGCTGACAGGTGCTGAGTTCTGTTCTTGAGCAGTAAAATAGCCACAGCATGAGGAACCCTGAAAGTTAGGAGATTTTCTACACTGTAGAGTAAGATTGTTTCACCAACAAGGCAGTACAATGGCATTCTCAGCTCTCAGGTCTTGGATGAACCAGTAGGATGGGTATGTTGCATGGGCTTTTGGTTGGGACTATCAATTCCATTGCAAATCCGCTACTAGTGCCCCTCTCCTTATTGACACCGGGGCTACTTGATCTACTTTCAGGGTACAGGACTTTCTATCACTACAACCTGCTGCAGCCACTGTAAGAGCTGTAGGGATAAGCAATCACGTGGAGCAATACCCTGCTAAAGTCCAGATTGGTCCCCTGGAAGAACAGCATGCCTTCCTACTTAGCACCGGCAGTCCAGTGAATTTATTGGGACGTGACCTATTCTGCAAGCTTGGTTGCATCATCTATTGCACCCCGACTGGTATCCACCTGGAGGTTCCCGCACCCAAGGAGCCTGAAGTTTGGTGGTTCGTCATGAGATGGACCTTGAACCAACTTACCTGAAAGTTGGAAAGATAAGGCTACCCCTGTCAAGATTCAAGTGGACCCAACCAAGCGATTACCCAGGAGATTTTCTAAACTGTAGAGGAAGATTGTTTCACCAACAAGGCAGTATAATGGCATTCTCAGCTCTCAGGTCTTGGATGAACCAGTAGGATGGGTATGTTGCAAGGGCTTTTGTTTGGGACTGTCAATCCTTTGCTGAAGAAAAGCTTCCACTACTGGTGCAATTTCTTCTTCTGCCTCTGGGTTGAGCGGGTACTGTGGCTTCCTGGGTAATCGCTTGGTTGGGTTCACTTGAATCTTGACAGGGGTAGCACTCAGGATTCTTCCCACTTCGTTTTCATGTTGTGCCCGTAGCTGGGGTGGAACTGCTTTTAGGAGTTCAGTGTGCCGTTGGTGAGCTAGGTTGCTTGTCTCTCCTGCTATCTGGTCTAACTGCTCTGGAGCTTTCTCCTCCTTCTGAATTACAGAATCAGCCTCTGGCATGCATTGAGCACCAGCACTATGTGGGTGTAACCTTCGTTGTTGCTAAAGTGGGGGTTCACAGGCAGCAGAATGAGGCACCGGAGGTGGTGGAGGTAGTGGGAAAGGGCACCCTGCATCTAGCACATCTGGGCTAATTCTCCCCTCCTCCTCCTCCTCCTCAATCTGCTTCCCTGCAGGCTGTGTGACAGGCAGCTGTAGATACAGACCCTGTACTTTCCTGTTGGTAGCTTTCTTTAGCTGACCCTGCGGTTTTATAACATCATCTTTTAATTTAGACACATTTTTTTCCCAACTCTTTACTAGGGATTCCCTATCCCTCTTGACTGACTCATCATACCACAAAAAATACAATTGCCAGTTTTTCTGAGGTAACTTAGACTTTAAAGCCTCTAAGGCCCCTTTCAAGTATGAGATCTTTTCCTTATTAAAGCTGCCCTCTAAGGGAAACTGCAGCATAGGATTGTCCTTTGTATACTGGTTCCATTTAGGTAAAAGGATACAAGTTTCAGATCCATAGTGAACAAACATAAAATAACCTGGGGTGCTTACAGGGGGAGCAGTAATCTTTGTCTCACCCACCCCCATTTCCCATTCCCCTTCAACAACAGGCAAACTCAAATGTTCAGGCAGGCACGCATTCACAGCACACTCTCAGTCACTCCAGCACTCCCCCCCATTTCACAGAGTCCAAAGACTAAACAGAAAACTCAGAGGTACCTTACAGAGGAGCCCAAGGCGTCCTATATCCAAAGCCCAAGGCATTCGGTTCCCAAAGGGAATCCAGTCCTGGTCTTAGTAATCACACTTAGACAAATATGTCCTGCATTCCAGGCTCTCCAACGTCCACTGCCTCCCCCCTCGTCTGCTCACCAGGCTGTCCGTCTGCAATCAAAGGGACGCAGTGCAGGCACCGTCTGGACACCAGCGTGGAGGCGAGGGAGGGAGAAGAGCAGCAGGCAGAAGGCACAGGTGAGCTGATCCGAGTCATAGTACCAAATTGACAAAGATGTCACTGAAAATAAAATTCAAGTCACTTAAGTGTGATTATCAAGCCTTTACTGACAGCAGAATATGGGAGCGCTCACGGGGAGAGAACAAAGAAAATCTCCAACCTGTGACGTAGCAACAACTTCTCTTATAGACTTTAGTTCATGTTACAGGAATCAAATACAGTTTCTGATAGATTAAAAAGGCTCTCCTCCCCAGCTGCACTTAACTCAAATCTCTGCAAGGCCACAAAGATTTGTTTCCAGACAGAAAGTTGAAAACAATACAGAATCTGAAAACAGCCAGAGCTCAAGGATGAGAAAAAGACAGAGACAGCAAAAACAGTTTCAGTAACCCAAAATAACTATCAGAGCCCCCTTGCTTTGGCCTTTCACAATCGTAAACTCCTCTCCTGAAATCTGCCTTCACCATAAAGTAGAACTTTTTCCTCCATGTCCAGAATACTGTATTGGTTTAGAACCTGATCTTGCTAGCGTGTTGCTGTTAGCTTCCTGCAAGGTGCAAAGCATCCTGAAGTGACAGACTTCAATGGTTTTAGAGGGAGACCTGAACTTTGCAGTGTAATTCTTTGCACCTGTAAACTGATGAGCAAAGACATTGGCTGGGGAAAATTAGAAAACAACCCCAATAATCATTAATTACAAGACTCTTTCCTAGGACTAGTTTTCTTTTTAAGAAAAGCTCCAAAACAATGGCAAAAGAATGTATATTACCAGCCCAAGGCCCTTCCATTTTCCACCACACTATCCTTTCTGGGCTACAAAGATACATCCACCTTTAGGTTAATCTGATACCTGGACCTAAGCCTCTTCTGTCTGCAGAGGAACCTTAAGCTATCTAGGGCCCTAGGCAAATACCCATTGTGAGGCATCCTATCGGCTACCCGCTGGGGGCCCTGAACTCCTCCCTGTGGCTCCAGTGCCCCGCCAGGAGCCCCAATCCTTCCATCCCCTGCTGGCCCTGGCACCCTGCCACCAGCTCAGGCCCCAGCTCCCTGCCATGTATCCTGCAGGGCTGGAGGCAGATGCCATTTTGGAGGTAGGTGAAAGGGCCCCTTACTGCTTGAGGCCCTAGGCGAGCACCTGCTTTGCCTATCCCAAAAGCCATCTCTGTCTGTCTGCTACCCAGGAAGTGTCATATCTGACTTCCTGAATGTCACATGATTGCTTGCACCTAGTCATCTGCTCTACAACTACAGCTTCCAGTTTTAAAGAGCTCAGGGCTGCAACAGAGGCAGTGCCCTTTTAGCGTACCTTGACTCATATACTGATGTTTATTTTGTCTGTTCTAGCCAACCTGTCCACTTGTAACAATCTTTCATTTTTAATAATCAGTTCCTCTTCTATGTTCAGTTATGGTAACTTTACCCTATTTGTTTTTTTGTTTTTTTCCCCTTCCTATCTATGACAGGCTAAAATAAAATTTTATTTTAAAAATGCCTAAGCAGTGTTAGGCTTTAATGTTTTTTCTGTCTCTGTAGACTTTTCTCTGTCAGGTCTTGTCTGTTCCAGCTTGGATACTTTTCCTGTCAGTAAGTTGTGGAATGAAACTCAGGCCTTGTACACACGATCGCGCATTAACAATCATTACCGCGCAATACCAACAACAGCGTACACACGTGCAATAGGGCTGTTGCGCGTTAACTGCCTTGTTGTAGCACAATACAATAACCACCTTGACGAGGGTGGTAGCAGTTAACGCGGAACAGCTGTTGCGCCTTTCCACTCGTGTGTACGCTTACTGCGCAATGATTGGCCTCCGGAAGTGTCCCAGCATTCCAAAGTCGTCCTCTCTGGTCTTCCCCCCACCCACTCTGTGGCCGTGACGAAACAGTCCCCGCCCTGATCAGATTCCTGGGATTTTCAAATTTCTCGTCTGTTTCACTTCCTGTTCTCTTCCTCGTGGAGTGGAGTGCAGCTCCGATCATCATCAGTAATGGCGGCCCGTCGTGGAAGACGCGCACCCCTTTGGAGCACGGCAGAGGTGCTGGACCTGATTAGCATCTGGGGAGAGTCCGCTGTGCAGGTGCAGCTACGCGGCAGCAGGTGAAATTATGATACATTTGGCATAATTTCTCGGGCCATGTCAGAGAGAGGTTATGATAGAGACACTGGGCAGTGGAGCTCAAAGGTGAAGGAGCTAAGAATATCCTATCACCGAGCGAAGGAGGCAAACCGCCATTCTGGATCAGCGCCTGCTACATGCAGGTACTACAAGGAGATAGAAGCCATCCTCAGTGGGGACCCCACAACCACTGCAAAGAGTCCCGTGGACACATCGGCCCCCCCTCATCCAGTGAATGCCAGACCCAAGCAGGATGAGGACGTGATCGATGAGGAGGAGGAGATGGAGGATGACCTGGAGGAAAGCGCAACAGCATGTAGCCAGGAGCTCTTCTCCACCCCCACTGAGACGTCCACCCAAGACATGAATTGCAGCGTTTCCCCTGAGGAGGCAGAGGGGGGTTCCGGTAAGTTTCTCTTTCATGCAGCTATGGCTCCTGTTAAAATATCATTGTCCGGGGCGGGGGTGCTTGCTGTCTCGCTGTGCATGCTCTTTACTCTGCATTCATTAGAAGTGCATCAACACAAGATTGTCCAAAAATCATCTGCATTTAGGTCAGTAAAGGTTTCCTCTATGTACCTCCAGAGCCTACTACTCAGGTTAGATGGGAGAGCATTTGTGTCTACGCTCCCAAAGACGGATACTCTGCCTCGCCAGCTGCAAAGCACAACCCTGGGAACCATGGCAGCACACAGTGCAGCAGCATACGGTCCTGGCTTGCAACCGGTGGCATGTAGGATATGTATTCTAGCTGGCAGGGGCACTCTGAGGAGAGAGATATCGGGTTCCATCTGTGTGCCCTGTGCAGAATGTTAGCCCCCAGTAAGCTTTCTATTAGGACGTACCTTGTCCGCTTCAGCGAAGCATAGGCTGTTGACTGCCCTGCACCTTCCAGTGGAATGTGCTACTGGAAGGTTACATTGGTTATCTAGGCTATTATGTTAACAACAGCTTTATTATTATTATTTTTTTTAGATTCGACCTTCACAAGGCTGGTGTCTACCCCAGCTGACCGCATGAGAAACATTCGGCGGCATGTTCGAAGAAACAGGGAGGATATGTTTAAGGACCTGCTGAAAACAGCACAGGAATCCGCGAGGGAGAATCGAGCCTGGAGAGAGAAATCCCAACAGAGGAGGCAGAAACACAGGGACAAACTGATAAGCGTGATGAAGGAGCAAACAGAACTGCTCAAGAGCATGATTGCTTTGCAGTCCCAGGAGATTAATGTACGGGCTCCACTCCATACAGTTCAGCTGTGTCTGCCTCCCACACCCCGTAATCCTTCAAAGAATTTCTTTGAAGGCCACCCGTCCCCCTGGTACACTGCAACATCCAGTCCCCCCAAGAGCTACTTTTTAGAGACCCGCAGCTACACCCACCTGTAATCGCCCCTCCCCCTTTTAGGTTTTAATAAAAACAGTGACAAATAATTTGAAGAGTGGCTTTATTTGTACACATTGAAAATCTCATAAGGTGCACCTGATGCTTCCTGAAAGTTAACTAGGGGAGGGAATCATTGAAATGGTCCCTGAGTGCCTCCCTTATGCGAGCAGCTTCTCCTTGGGCTCCCCTGATACTCCTAGTGGCTGGCTGTTCGTATGCTTCCTCGAGGCGCTGTGCCTCCATAGCCCACCCTGGGGAAAACTTTTCTCCCCTACTTTCACAAATGTTATGAAGGACACAGCACGACGCAATCACAGCAGGGATGTTGTTCTCCACCAAGTCCAGCCTCCCATACAAACATCGCCAGCGCCATTTTAAACGGCCGAAGGCACACTCCACAGTCATTCTGCAGCGGCTCAATCTGTAATTGAACCACTCCTTGCTACGATCTAGGTTCCCGGTGTACGGCTTCATGAGCCATGGCATCAGTGGGTATGCTAGGTCTCCGAGGATGACTATGGGCATCTCCACCTCCCCCACTGTTATTTTTTGATCAGGGAAAAAGGTACCCCCTTGCAGCTTCCGGTACAGACCAGTGTTCCTGAAAATGCCGGCATCATGCACCTTTCCCGACCACCCAGCATTGATGTCCGTAAAACGCCCCTTGTGATCCACGAGTGCTTGCAGCACCATGGAGAAGTAGCCCTTCCTGTTGATGTACTCGGTTGCGAGATGGTCTGGAGCCAAAATAGGGATGTGTGTGCCATCTATGGCTCCCCCGCAGTTAGGGAATCCCATGGCAGCAAAGCCGTCCACAATCTCACGAACATTGCCCAACGTCACCGTCCTCCGTAGCAGAACGCGATTGATGGCTTGGTAGACTTGTGAGAGGGCTAATCCGACGGTGGACCTCCCGACTCCAAACTGGTTTGCAACCCACCAGTAGCAGTCAGGAGTCACCATCTTCCAGACAGCAATCGCAACACGCTTCTCCACGGTTAGGGCTGACCTCATGTTGGTGTCTTTACGTCTCAGGGCAAGGGCCAACTCTGAATACAGTTCCAGAAAGGTTGCTTTCCGCATTCAAAAGTTCTGTACCCACTGCTCGTCATCCCACAGCTGCATAACAATGCGATCCCACCACCCGGTGCTCGTCTCTCGCGACCAGAAACGGCGTTGCACCGTGTGCAGATGATCGGTGAAGGAGCTGAGCAACACGGTGCTGTTGCTCTGCATGGCATCGATCAGCCCCTGCTCCTCAGCGTCCTCATCTGACTCAGAGCTCATTGCGTACTGAGCAACCAGCTGAGATGTATTTAGAATGCTGAAGGCGACAGTGGAGATCAGAGCAGGATCCATGCTGTCGCTGTTGTGATTGCTCGCAAGTGGTGCGGTGCGTCACTGCACTGTTGAAAATAGGTGCGAGTTGCTATTGGCAACGAGGAAGGCGCAAGGGGAACACAGTGCACCACGGGAAACTGAGAGTTTACCCATGGCGCTTTGCGTTCCTTTCCTTCATCCCATGATTCCAAGCGCCGATTGAGGGAAAATTGAACTGTGGGATAGGTGCCCAGAATTCATTGCGCTACACCATGATATTGCAAAGAATTCTGTTGCGTTGCAAGGAGCGACATGTGTACACACTATCCCGCAATAAAGGTCAGGTGTTTTTTATAGCGTGATTGCCATGTTGCGCTTTAATCTGATCGTGTCTGCATAGCCTCAGGTTAACAATCATACCAGACCCACCCAAGGACAAGGATGCTGTGAACAATCAGTAAGGCAGTGGCCAGCTGCCTATTGAGAAATTCTGGCTTAGATGGGAACAATACATTTCTGACTAGCTGTAAGGACCCTCCTCTCCATCCCAGCCTCCCACCCCACCCTAAATGTAGCCATTGGGCCTTTAATGTAATTAAAGTGTCTCTGCATCGGTCATTATCACCTCTGTCCTCTCTGGGTGGAACAAGTCTGTACTTGTAAGTAAACAGGTAAAGAATTCCAAGTTGATTATGTAACTGACAAAGAAGCATATATATTTGACCAGTGTAACATCACCAATTTGAAGCTGTCCTGTCAGTCTTCCTGGTATCGTGAATAAACCTCTTCAGTATTATCTATGCTGCCTGATTCTTGGGGAAAGAATCTTTCTGGCTTAACAACAGCCTAAACTGACCTCTGCCTCAGGTTGTACATATACATGTATACATTTGCTCTTGCACCCAGCTTATGCAAACTCTTGTTACAGTTTCTCACACATGCACATACCCTTAACACTCTCATATCTGTGGTTACAAAAATGTTGGCATGGTTTGCTGGTGTAAAGTTTGTGCAGGCTAAGATGTTTGATTATTTAATTTGATTATTTAAATGGTACATACAAGTGTTGGTGGCCTGCAGACCTTTACGTCTGCAAAATGCACGTGCAAGTATGTGCCATTGCAGTTTTAGGCATGCACCAAGGAGAAGACATTTTCTGAAAGAATCAGCTCCACTTCTCACATCAGTTGCTCAATTTACATATTGTGACAGGCTCACAGAACTAGCAGCCAAAAGTGATGAGCTGTCTCAACAGATTAAAATGTAAATTCTGCTGAAGAAAACATACAAAATTCTGCTTCTGAATAATCTGTGTGATTAAATGTTACTTGTTTCTAAACTAATGTTTCTGTCACTTTCAATTACAGCTCTTGGAGGCTTTATTCCACATCATTTAACCTCTCTAAATAACTCTCTCGTTCACTCTTCTTATAGGAATCTACATACTTAGCATGTACATTGCACTCCTACTTCAATAACATTCTCTGACTCTAATTTAGAATTATTTTAATCACATCTACCAGCGGATATTCTATAGTGCCTCTAAATTGTAAAAACAGAAGGAACACACTCAAATTCAGTCATGTTCAGTTATTTTGTATTGCCCAAATTAGATAAACTAAGCCTTAGATACAGCTGTAGTAAGGTGAGCATGGGAAGTAATATCTAAATGACAAATATTTCTGCTTAGTTAAATATTTCTAGAAAACCACTGTATGTATTCTAAAGCTGAACAGTTTGACACGTTTGGCTTTTATTGTTGCTATTAAGACTGACCAGCTTTAGAAAATGTTAAATGGGGTTAAAAAAATTCCAGTTTATTTAAGTAGTATGAAAATAAGGTAAACACTTAAAATTATGCACAAATCTTATTTTGTTTAAAGAAAAGTCTTTGAACCAGAGGCTGCATCACAAAACATGCCCCCACCCCTATATTCGTCCAAATATTTTTCCTTTGTTAGACTAAGGAAACTATGAGTTATGTGCAAAGAGGAAGCTGCACTTTTAAATTAATCAGTAACCGGAAGACTTGGAGGAAGGTATCTCTGTGATTGCTAAATAGTGGTTTTGCAAGAAAACAGATACGGCATGGTGAACTATGCCACCTTGTGGTCAGCTGCCTTCTTGTAGATAAGAATCTAAGAATGGACATGGTAGGAAAAACAAAGAAAATTTTAAAAGGAGTAAAAATCAATAAATCTAAAAGTCATACATGTTAGAGCGTTTACATATATGTACAGAAGCATTTTCTTTAATATATTCTTGTTGAATCACCGATCTTAAATAAAGCTGGAATTTTGTGTCAGTATCACTATTCCTACTGTAGTAATAACAGTTACATTACAAGTTATGATATTCCAACAGAAATGTGCAATATATTCCTAAATACCGCTCAACTTCCCCTCCTGCACCAAATAAAATGTAATAAAATAAAACTCCTTTTGTCAAAAAGGAAAAAAGTAATACTATCATCACTGCCTCTTGTCATTGCAGTTTATACGTAGGATTATCTTATATAAAGTCCCAAAGAGCTTACTTGTATCCGTAGGCTGTGAGAAAAACAATAAAAGTCCTGTGGCACCTTAAAGACTAACAAATTTAATGGGCAGCAGTCTAAAACCCTGAGAAAGATAGGTAGATAAAACAAATGTAATTCTAATTTGTCTGTGGTCCAAAAATCAATGCAATCATATGCTGTTCTCTCACCTCCCTACAGAGATCAACAGTCTCCGTTTGTTGTAACTGTGGAGGGTTGTTGCTAAACCAGCTCATTCTCTGAGGAGCGTGTTAATTTGCAATTTTTCTGACAAAAGTCAAAGGCCAGACAGATTTCTCCATTGTCATAAAACTAGGTAATCTTGCATGTGTGTGTAATTTAAAGCTTAGAACAAGCCTAAAGATGCTGTGTGCCACTATTCAATCAAACATTTAAGCATGTGCTTAGCTCCAAGTACACGGTAAAACATGCACAATTGCTTTGCTAAATAGTGGAGAGCTTAAGCAGGCGCTAAAGTAGTTTGCTGAATCAAAGCCCTAGTTTCTATCTGCTCTCTAGTCTGTGAAAATGCCAGTGTATTACTCTGGTTAAGATAAACTGAATTGGTTGTTAGATCTGGGTTATTTGCTGAGGAATGTAAAGAGAATATTATCACTGTCTTGTGAAGGTAGGTAGAGCAAGACTAATGGCACAACCTATGTACTGGATCGAAGGGTGCGTCTACACTTGTAAATTAAGCAAGCTTAAGTCGACTTAATTTACTCTGTGTCTACACTACAGTTTCCTTAAGTCGACTTAAGGAAAAATTAAGTAGACTTTGTAAAACTTCCTTTTAAGTCAACTTGCTGCTTAAGTCGACTATAGAAAGTCGACTTAAGCCAGTGTAGACGTAGAGTAGCCCTAAGTCGACTCTAAGTCGACTTAGGGGCCTCCAGGGCTTCCCCACTGCCCTCTCTGCCAGAGTAGCTGGCACAGCCACAGGCTGGCATGCCCCCACACAGGGCAGGGAAAAGCCCTGCCCATCCTGCCCCTATGCCCTTCCAGGGTCCCTGCCCCCCTTTGCCCCATTGTACCCGGGTACAATGGGACAAAAGCTGAGCCCCCTGGCACTTGGCAAGGGGTGCCCCCCTGCCACTGTGGACCTGGCCCAGGTCCACCTAGCCCCTAGAAGTCGACCTAGGTGTCCAGTGTGGATGCTCTAGGTTGATTTTGTAGGGTCCCCTCAAAGTCGACTTAAAATTTAAGTGTAGACATGCTAAGTCGACTTAACAAGTCGACTTTGTTAAGTCAACTTAGCTAAGTCAACTTAAATTAACAAGTGTAGACATAGCCCCTGGTACAGAAAAAGCTTCAGTGTCCTTTAGGAGTAGTGTTACAGAAGGGTGCCTGCATGGCCATGAAAACAGCTGAATTAAAATCTTTACAGAAGCATTTAGATTTTTGTTTATGTAACATAAATCTATTGCCTACTTTATCCATGCTCAAAACTTCTTTAGTAAACAAAATGTTTATCTAAAATAGCTACACAAATTCATGTGGTAAATGACATAGGGGTTGTAACTCTCTTCTGTGGCATATCTTTACATTGTTATTGTTTTTTATAGTAACCTGCTGATGTTAGTGGAGTTCTGAGATAACTGTGGGGGTGGGGGCAGGGGAAATATCACTGCAGTAGCACAAATCAGGGACACCAGACTATTAGTTCACAGTACATTTATGGCAGGCAGAGTAGAGTTCTTTGAGGTGATACGGAAGAAAGTAAAAGATTTTCTCTAGCAACTGACAAAGCAATTATTGTAATTTGTTACCCGGTGATGAAAGGAAAGGAAAACTGTGAGGGGGGCTGAGCCATTTTATTTCCTAAGGCTGGTAAGGCAGCATTTATTATAATTGTAACTTACTGCTGCCCTGCTGGTCTTTAATAGCCAGTACCATTATTCCTTGGGATGTTCAAAGTGACTCTTGACCTGATTGGCAGAAAAATGAATCTTCTCAAGGGGAAAAACATATTGTTGAAAAAAACATTGTGAAAATTGTGATTTTATCGTATCTACATTTTCTGCATTAACAAAATGGCTCTATTTTTTCAAATTTTTCTATAGCTTCTGGGATCATAAATAAAGGGCCTTAGTAATACAAATACATTAGTAATACAAATACGGTTGCTTCATAAATTTTCATTGATTTACATAGATGAAATGCACACTTATTTGAAGGCACAGCATGTATTCTGGTCATTAATTGAACTGCTGTTGTCACATCTTCATTGTTGAATACAGATGTAAGATAACAAAGGTATGGTGCTAGGGAACCCTGCCTTCCCCAAATGGCATAGCAGGGCTCTGTGGGCTGGCTTGATCCCCATACCAAGGAAGTTTATATTTGTTACTCTCTTTGTTTATGCCATCTTGTTCTGATTTGTATCTATAAAGGTTCTTTCCTGTTGAACAGAATGTACTGGTGTGGTTTTTTCTGTTTAATCATCCCACCAGTTCACAATGACACTGTGGCCGGTTTCACTCTGGGTGAAGACCCTTCCGTCTCTAGGACACCATTTAAATTAAAATCATATCTTAGCTGAGCCTTAAGCTACGGCCCTGAGTAGGAGGTCGGCAGGATATATACTGTACCAGTGAAAACTGGGGAGATACTGTGCTTCAAAGAGCTCCTAGGTGCAGTTTACAATACAACTTCCCCCTCTTTCCATGTACAGTCAGATCTGATGAGTGCTTCCTTCCGTTTTCCTTTGAGGAGGGTTGAGCCTCCAGAAACATATGAAGTGAGCAGTCCCCAAGTCCTTCAGACTACAGTTGCTGAGCTCGTCAATAGCCTTTGTGCAGGAAGCTCAGGAAGACAGAATCCTCTTTGCACCCTGCCAAATCTGTACTAGAACCAATAACTGATGTCTAACAGTTCTCCCATAGCTCATTCGAAGGGATTTCAGTGGACTGTCTCAACCTGACAAGTGACCACATCACAGAAACCACTATGATACTAACTGGCAACTTCATTCAGCAGAGAGGACAGGGAGTGAATGGGCGCAGCCACTATACTTTCTCCTCCCTAAAGATAGTATCTCCAGTTCAGGATTGAAGTGCATTAGAAGGAGCAGTGCAGAGAATGGGAAAACTTGCATGATTGCAACAAGTGCAGTATTGTTTTGTCTATGGGTAATTGGAGATCATGCCAAAACTTACCATCATTAACCTTTCACAAGCAATAATTTCACTAAAATTTAAAAATGGGTAAGTAACAGCAATTGTAGAATAAGGAGCTAATTTGGTTCCTTTTTCTGTAGATTCCTGGAGCTTAAGGCCAGAAGGAACTACCCGATCACTTTGCACCCAGTACATCACAGGACTTCAGAGTTTGCCCAATTTTCCCTGTATTGAGGTCAATAAATTGTATTTGACAAAAGCATATCTTCCAAAAAGGCTTCCTGTCTTGATCTGGAGATGTATGAGCTGAGATGGAGAATCCATCAGGTTCCTTGGTAGTTTGTTCAATGGTTAATCACACTCCACTATGACTCCTAGATCCTTTTCAGAGTCACTGCTTTCCAGGGTGCAGTTCACTATTCTGTATGAGTGGCTTGGAGTAGTTCCTCCCTGCCAGCGTCAGAGGGAGGCCACTTGGCCTCGCTATACCATCTAGCAGCTGAGAGCCAATCAACAAAGGATTAGCACACTAAATTGATAAAGAGTCTAGAAGACTTAGACTGTCGGAACAGGGCAATTAACAGTCTTTAGCTCAGCTTCCTGGCTGGGACAGACAATCATGACAGTCAGGCTGAAGCCCTGTGGGCGAGGCAGAGCAATAACTGTCTGTAGCCAGCCGTCTGCATGGGGCAGAGCAGGAGCAGTCTATGGCCCAGCTTCCTGGATGGGCAGACAGCAAACAAATGCAGTCTGTTTGGTCTAAGCTGGGTAGGCTGCCACCCTAGGGTTGGAGTTGGCAGCAGGAGATAGGAGATCCTGGGCCCATGCTGCTCCATGGGGTCTAGGCTTGGCCTAACAGTGGTAGGGAATCCTGCCACTGGGTCATCGGCCAACCTGCTAAAACATGCTGACTGTCATTTCTGCAACACAACCAGACTAATGTCTGGTTTCCCTAGGCTACTTCCTACCCCTACCTGTTCATAGAGCTTTATCACTGACAGACTGTCAGGCTCCTTGGGGTACTTGGCACCCAGCATTTCCTGCAGCTTCTTGGGGCATTCTTCCCAAGGCAGGAGCAGGTACAGGTTAGTCCCTAGTCAGGGGCCAGCAGCAAGGCAGCAGCATTCAACTCCTTTCCTGGCTCTCCCGGACCTTCAACTAGGGCCAGGTCTACACTACAGCAACGCAATCTGCATTCCGCAGAATACTTATCTCTCATTGACTTAGTTATTCCTACTTACCACGGTATCTTCACTTGTTGCCATTGACTCAAAGCCCACTCTGGTTGACGCAGCCTTACTCCACTTGAGGGGGTGGAGTAATTACATCAACCAGAGAGCGCTTCTGGGATTGACTGAGAGGGTCTACATTGCCCACTCAATTGATCCTCCTGCATCGATCCCTGAGGATCGGCGCAGTTTTTTAAGCATAGACAAAGCCTAAGCTGGAGGCCCCACCTCTTATACATCTTGTTCTGTCCCTCTGTTTCCGGTGCACATGGCAGGCCCAGCCTGGCTCCACCCACCAGGAGGCAGGGAGTGGTTCCTCTGTCAGTGTCAGAGGGAAGCCACTTCACCTCTTTATAGGCCTGCATTTCTTGATCCTAGATTAACAGGTTTATTTATCGCATGAGCTTTCATAGGAGAAAATCCCACTTCGTCAGACGCTTGAAGATCGTATGACGAAGTGGGATTTTCTCCCACGAAAGCTCATGCGATAAATAAATCTGTTAGTCTTTAAAAGTGCCACAGGACTCTGTTTGTTTTTCTGCAACAGACTAACATGGCTACCCCTCTGGAACTTGATCCTAGATGTATAATTTCACATAATAGTGTAGCTAAATACATTTTATTCGAATGAGATCTGCTATTCAAATGATCCAGATCACTTTGTTGGAATGCACTGTCCTCACCCTTATTTACCACTCTGCCAATCTTTGTAATCTGCAAATTTTATCAGCAGTGATTTTATATTTACTTCTAGATCACTGATGAAAGTGTTGAATAGTGCTGGGCTTAGTACTGATCCCAGAAGAACTTCAATAGGAGAACCCCTATTCGATGATAATTCCCCACTGATAACCACTCTTGAGATCTGTCAGTTAGGCAGCTCTTAATCCATTTGATATGAGCTTTACTGATACTGTATATTTCTAATTTTTAATCAGAATGCCATGTGATACTAAATCAAGCATGTTACAAGAGTCTAAATATATTCCTGTTCATGAAAGATATAGTGAATAATAGAGGTGGGAGTGTTACTTTATATTAAAAACACCATTATTTGTTTTAAACCAACATGTAATGTATTTTTCCCTTTCAAAACCCAGGGATTCTGCAACCATTAGTTTACAGAAACAATCCATAGGGCTTATAATGTATTTTCCTTAAATGTTGGGTATGTATTCTCCTGGCTCTTAAATGCTGACAATGACAAAAACAGCAGCATCAGCTACAGTCTATTCACCCAGCATGTTATTATTCCTGCTGAGATTTTAATTTGTCCCAAGACTGTAAATATCAGCAACTTTTCAAAACTGCAATATGAACTTCATAACTTTCATAAAGCTAAAATCCTGCCTCATCTTCCCATGGTGCAAAGGTTTCCCTCATGCTGGAATCAGCATAGTTTGACTCATCAAAGGCAAGGCACGTAGGTTTTCAGGGCTGTATGCAAAGGTTGCCCAATTTGGTGAAATCTGGTGAACGTCCAGAGAGAGGGCTGCTGGAGGATCTGCTCCTGCAGATATCTGTATATTCCCCTGTGAGATGCTGTAGTAGATTCTGTAACCAGCCAGCTTGGGAGAAAAGGGTGGAAAAAATTCCCTCATTTATACCCATTTTAGTAGACTATATCTCTTTAGTGCCCTCTTGGGGAGATGATGAGCACTGCAGTTGTCTGGGTCTGGGCCACAGCTTTTCAGATGAGCTGTTCAAGATGTCAGCCCATTTGTGGGGTGGGCAGGAAGTTAAAGAAGTCAAAAAGAAAAAAAAGTCAGTATGCCTCTGCAGCAAACAAAAAGCAGGGTCCTAGACCACCGGGAAGCCAAGGAGGAAAAAAAAGTACCTATCCTTCTCCTTCTAAGGGGGCCTGAGTGGCCAAAGCTATAAACCCATTTCCCTGGACAGAAATTCTTGTCTCCAGAAGACAGAATGCTCTGAGTTGCAGTCTGGCTCCTTTGGAGTCTACCCTGCACTGAGCAGGGATCCTTCCAAGCTTCACAAGTCTCATATGTGCTCTGGTTGAGGCCGAGCATGCCCAGAGGCTTTAACTCCTTCCTGACAATAGTGAGTGTTGGCCTATGGCAACTTTTGTTTAAAGGGGACTGAGCAGTACTGATCAACAACAGATGGAGACTCCACAGTAGCATGAATTCCCAACCTGGCCCTAGTAAAAGATTAGAAGGTCAGAACTCATTCATTTTTAATGATACGAGTTTACACAGTCAGTAGATTAGCACACCTCTGGGAAAGTGGAGTAATATCTGAAAGACATGAAAGAAATAATCTGGAAACAGAAGGTGTCTTTTGCAAGATCTAGCATAGCTGACATGCGATGCGCAGACAATGGGCCATAGTACACTGCAGCAATATTCAGACGATTCAGTGCCACATGGGAATTTGAATTCAAGATATATTCCTGTGGGTACCACAAAAGCAATAGGAAGGCAAAGTCATCAGAAAAGACAGTCAAGAGACCGATACCAAAAGCAAAACAGAGATGAAAGGATCCCTACCAGGTGATGCTGGACCATTGTAATACATCTTCCCAGGGACTAAATACAAGTATCCCAGCACAAGGTCTATGGGCAGAGAAAAAAACTCAGCTTCCCATGACAGAAACAAGATTCTGCTTTCCAGCCCAATGGAGGAATGTGGGCTAGGACACAGGAGCACTTAAAGAACATCATGTTAAACAGGCAGCACACTACAACACAGGAGCCACTGCTCAAAGATGAGCCGATCTGGATCCAACCATCACATAGCCGCACAAAGCAATGGCAAAAAGCAGCTATCCAACCTGTAGTGGGATGCAGGGCATATGAAGTAGCTTCAGACTCAGTCAGTGATGAAGATACAACCAAAGACTATGTCTACACTAGAAAAAGTTAGGTCAACTTTGTTAAGTCGACTTAACAAAATGGTTATCCTGAACAGGTACTTAGTAAGTCGACCTAACTGCCCTTAAGTCGACTGAATAAAGTCAATTTAAGGGTTAATCCATGTCCACACTGTGCTTAAGTCAACCTAAGGAATCAACTAAAGGGTTAAGTCGACCTAACCAGCAGTTCTTACTAAGTTGACCTAAGCTTTCATTAAGTCGACTTAAGGAATTTCTTAAGTCGACTTACTGAAAGTCCAGTGTGGACAGGGAGTAATTTAGGTCAACTTAAGGCTACTTTAGTCAACCTAAATTGCCAGTGTAGACATACCCAAAGACAACTGCAGAGTAGTGGCAGACAGCTTGTACACTTGGACATATAAGGCCAAGAACAAGGATCAGGGGACTTAGGAAAAGCCTCAGTCATTGGCTGGCCTGATGTAAGAGTCAGAAGAACAAGGTATATGAGTGACATAGAGAACCAACAGAACACCAACCAACAGAATGAAGGCAGCAATGAGATGGGCAATGAGATGGAAGAAAGTCCTCCATCAACAGCAATAACACAAACAAGAAGGCCCAATTCCAGTTCCTCCAGTAAATCTTATTGAGGTTCTGGCTGCACTTTTCCCTGCACCTCCTCAACCTGCTACACCCCATCTGTGGCCCTACAAAGTCATGGGACCTTCTTGTCAACATCCTGTGCTGGCCAAAATGGTCATCTATCAAAGCAAAAGGAGGAAGTTGGACAAGCGGAGGCGGGTACTCTGTGATTACAAGGCCTGCTTCTGTTCCCTTGTTCAGTCACACCCCAAGCACAGTTCCTCTGGGCAGTGTCCATTGACTCCTTAGGAGAATTGATCACTGTTGAGAGTTCTCTGCTCCATGTATCTTTTGGTTACCTGATTTTTGCACTATGACCTACACTCCTTTTTTTCTGCTTTTTTATTTGTTGTTCCCAGTATTCTATTGTGGCTGGCTTCACTGATCCCTCCCCTACAACTAAGGGGGAAGGCCTTTAACTATGGGTGGTTGAAAG
The DNA here is from genome assembly GCA_007922175.1 of Pelusios castaneus. NCBI lineage: Eukaryota > Metazoa > Chordata > Testudines > Pelomedusidae > Pelusios > Pelusios castaneus. Next base: position 5,412,788 of record ML685874.1, on the reverse strand, counting down.
ACTGCTGTTTTCCCAGAACCACATAAATAGAAAACTACAAACAAGAAATGGGAGACTGATCTGAGAACCATGTGCCTGAAGGACTATGAGGCCTGTGAGGAGGCCACGCACTAGGGATAGGAGGGTTAAGGAAAGAACTGTGGACCCAGCTGATCCCATCCTGCTACACCTGCCACCAATGTAAGCCATGAAGAGGGGAGATAAAAGTCAGTTCAGGGCTGACCAGGGAGAAGAAGAGCTCTTGCTATTGCTCTCTGGGAAAGAAGTGTGGTTTGACCTTAAGCTTGAAATAGCCTGTTACTGGTAGGAAAGATTGGACCCAGCCTAAACCTTGAGGCAGACTGCTACCTGAAGGAGCCTTTTAGTAGAGGGGACAAATGCATCCAGGGAGACAGTCCAAGGAGACTGGCTACACAAACCCTTGAGCAGAAGGCTAAGGTGTCACCAAAGATTCCTCAGATGATCCTGAGTTTTTTTGAGTTCACAATTTGCCTTTGTTCTTCTTGGACTTCAAATACCCAGAAAAGATTGGACTCAAGTGTGCTCACCTATAGGGCAGAGGTATTAATATGCTGGATGAGAGAAACCTCCATTGATTGTCAGAGACCCACAACTTGGTGAGTTGTGCCTTAATTGGCAGAAAGAAGCTTAGTCAGCCCAGTTACAGGCCTAACAAGCTGTCAGTAAAGGCTATGTCCCTAGAGTACACTATGTGCTAGTACTTCCTCAGCAAGTAAGCAAATGCTTGCACCAAAAAAACAACAATTGTTAAAAGAAAAGATGTAGCAAACTGCTTGGAGGGAGGAGCATGGGTTGCAGCAGGGAAATGTTTGGAGGAAAAAGTCGATTTGTTTGCATACGGCTAGAATGCTAGCTACAGACGCAGCATCTCTGTAGTTCTCAAAAGGGCCAATTTAATTTTAGAAATATAGAGTCCTCTCAAATTATGATGCAGCATGTGGTACAAAAAACAAGCCAGTTACTATACCCCAAAGTACTGCTCTGTGCCTACATACATAGAAAGGCAGAATATTGTTAAGAGATCGAAGAGGGAAAACAGCACTTATATACCACTCTATATTAAGTGTACTCTGTCCTGGACTCCTACCACATGCTGCCAGTATAGTTTTCCACATGAACACTTTGAAAACAAACTCCTAAACATTAGCTGCTGCATATCTGAAGACAAAATAGATCCCTCAGGGCTTAAATATCATAGGGTACGTCTACACTTACAAATTAAGTTGACTTAAGGAGGCTTAAGTCAACTTAAAATACTCCGCGTCTACACTGGGCTTTTCTTAAGTCAACTTAAGCTGCTCCTTACGTCGAATTAAGGAAAAGTTATTTCAAATTAATAAGACCTCGTTTCAATTTGAACTAGCATTTAAGTCGACTTTATTAAGTCGACTTAAGCCAGTGGAGACGGGGATTAGTGCCTAAATTGACTGTATTAACGCGACTTAAAGTGTTAAGTCGCCTTAATAAGGTTGAAAAGGGACCACGTCTACACTTGAAAAGTTAAGTCGACTTTATGAAGTTGACTTAATAAGGTCCACTTTAAGTTGAATTAAAGTCGACCTTATTAAGTCGACTTCATAAAGTCGACTTAACTTTTCAAGTGTAGACATAGCCGTAGTGTATTCAGTTGAATCATTCTAATGACTGAAAATTGGGCTGAAAAAAGAACTGAGAAAAATCTTCACTATAATTGTGGCAAACTATTCGTATTAAAATCACTAGGAGACTCCCTTATGGATGTTTAGGACTCAATTGTTCAATGTAACAAATCCCTGGTATAGTCTGAGAAACCTAAATTAGGGCAAGCTTGAGGTAAAGTGATACTTAACACATTACCTTAGCCTGGTCGTTAAATGCAACCGTGTATGTCTTGATAAAGATTTCATTCATTTTAATGTTACAGTAGAGTAGCACATGTCCATAGTGACAGAGGTACCATCAACACTTATTGCCTGCTCCTGCTTTCCTTAGCCAGGAAAAACTCCGGCTAATTTCAAAGTGAGTTTTTCCTAAGTAAGAGCTGCAGGATGGGAACCTTTAGGCATTATGTGGCAGCCTTCTGACATAGGATCCTTTTTTCTGGCAGTAGAAATAACAGTTTGCTTTGTAGCAGTGCAGATTCACAACTATAGATTCATTTAATCATCTAAACTATTCAGAAGGTGAGAAATTCATTTAATCATCTAAACTATTAGCTCTGCTGATAAAGCTTCTCAACATTAGAAGCTCTGGGATTGTGGTTCGTTCCACTTCCAATCAATAGTAAGGTAACTGTAAGAAAAGTTACATTCATATTGATTTTACTATAGCTCTTCATGTTATCTACTATTCTTGATAATTTTCCAACACCACCATTCCATGTCAGTGCTGTGTACTGACCTGTTCTGGTTACTGAAGTTCAAAGGTAGATGCATCTATACTAAACATTTTCCAAAATTATTTTGTTAGTTCAGTTTTTTATTACAAACTGGATTTCCATTACAAATATGATCAAGCAATAGGCATATGTACATATGTAAGAGTAATATGCACATATGCAAAACAATATGCATTACAATATGCAGCATATGTACAACACTGAGTTGTTTTTACATATATTTACAAAACAGATACCTGAATTTTCATTAAAAGTTTTTAAATTATTTATTAAAACAGCTTCTAACTAAAAAAAAAAAAAAAAAGAAATTGTGGGGACAAACTGTGATTAGCATAATATCTTGCATAATTTTACATTTAGATTTCAGTGGTCTGTTCCTGCTACCCACTTAATGCTATTGGAGATCGCCACTGACTTTAATAAAAGCAGGACTAGGCCTTAGATTAATAAACATGCCGAAAATGTTAGAACTTGAAAGACAATAAAACTTTTCTGAAACTGGCACTGAACTAGATATAAAACCTCTTTCTGAAAATGAATCTCTCCTATATGAAGAAGGGTTTCAGAAGAAAGTGGAAATTCAAAAGCTTCTAGACGTCAATTGATCCAACAAAAATGTAATCACTCCTCAAGGGAAAAGTCAAAGTAGGAGACATGAAACAGTGTCATGGCCCACAGGGAAGAGACCCTGCTATTAGAAATGGTATGCACTAGGAACAGAAAAATGGAATTAAGATGGTTAATCCTTGAATGTTTGGTGAGTTTATAAAATGTATTAGATACCATAAAACATTCAGATTTTAGTAAATATATGGAGACTATTATCAGGGAATACTAATGTACTGCTAATCACACAGCATGGATGAAATTTGAAGGAAAACCACTGCTTTTTAGGAATGGAAGAGAAGATTCACTTTTATGTCATACATTGTACTTTAGCCTTTGGAGATTCACTAAGACACAGTCAAAATGTTTGCATGTCAATCTTCAGGTGTAAATTTTTAATTTCTAATTTTTAAAGGAATTGGATAATTCATCTACAGAAAAAGTTAAAAAATATTATCACATACTCTACAAATCCAGCAAAATCCTATTTTATAAAAATCCTGTATCATTCAGAATATCACAGTCTTGCATCAGCCATTGCTTTGGTATTTGAAAACACTGAATTATCCCAAAGGGGCTCCTGATTAATTTCCAAAAAGAATTTGGGTATTGTATTTGGGAAACGTGAAGGTGTGGTGGAAAAGAGGACTGAACAATGTGAAATTGGAACCTTATTAATGTATAGAGAACACCTGTCTTTTCTATCCTGCAATCCTTTTGAGTGAACACAGCTTCCTTTGTCCTTGTGTTACTACGGAGTGCAGGCTGAAAGGAAATAAAAGAACACAATTGTATCTTTTAGTCAGTGACCTTGAAGATCTCTGGGGGAAAAAGCTAAATTAAGAATCAAAGTATCCTATGTTTTCATCAAAACCTTCAGTAGAAAATAAGCACTTAGTCAACATAGCTGCAGTCCATCTGAAGAAAGGGTTTGTAACTCTAAACATTCTAAAAAAATGTGTTTAGATTTATGTTCTGAACATTTAAAACATTTAAACTGTCAGCTTACATTTTTCTAATCTGATTACTTGTGCTGCAGTAAATCCTACTTAAACAGATAGTTTGACAATCCCTAATGGTGGAAGGAAAGACCTTTTGCTTTGCACAACCAAACACAATTGAGACCAGGGCGTGATGATAGCAGTGAAGTATATCCCATCTCCATTTCTTCTCACTTTACAGGCACACTAGAGAATGGAGAACCTGAACAGGTCATGACTCTTATTAATGCAGAGTTGGAACCTTATTATTGAGAAGCCTGGAACCTTTAAAGAAATACACATTAAATCAGACCTTTCTGTAAAATTGCCAATTGTCCCAAACAAGGAGAAAAACTCTCCTTTTTTTCCTATAAATGCTTTGCCTCTTCTGTATACAGGGAAATACCTTTTACATCTCTCATCCCAACACATTTTAATAAAGGGCTACTCATAATCTTTTCCATGTCAAACAATGCACCTAGAAAGCTTGTATGACATTGTACGGCTTGATGTCCCATTCAAATGGCAGGAAATTCTGTTGTCGATTGCTACCTGGACTTATGCTCTATCCAACAACTGGGATTACATCACATTGCAAATTCTCTCCTCTTGTATCTGTTACCAGTACTGTTCCACATAAAGGTATTTTTTTATCTTTGTTATTGTTTTCTTTTACGTGATTACATGAAGGGATGTAAGATACCCTGTCCAAATGGAGAGGGAAAGAGGAGCTCTTGGCTTTGAAGTACTCAAAGAGCAGGTGCTGCTTTAGTGCTGCCTCCTTGGACAGAATATTTTTGTTGCTGATGTTTTTAAATTTTTATTTGGCAAGCACCGCTAATGTTGCTCTTTTCACTGTCACATTCAATCTGGATGACATCAGCCTTCCCCACCAGAACAGCTGTCAGTTTATTAGGCTCAGTTTGTTCTTTGTAATTAGCTGCCCAACCTCTCTTAGGCATGCTATAAATCACTGGCAGCCATACTGCCGTTGTGGTAGGAACAGGGTGACATAACTTAGAGTGACAGCTGACAGAATGGCAACAATCTACTACAATATTGGAATGGGAAAAGGAAATCCATTTTGCAGAGCAAAATGGCCTTAGAGATCAAAAAGTATTACACAATCTTCTATATGAAGAAATAAGGCCACTTTTCAGAGACATGGCCCTTAGGCCTCTTGCTGGTGACAGCCATCTTGCTGAAAAGGTATTTGGGAAATCAGAGTAACAAGTTTCTAATTTTCTTTAGTATTATTCTACCAATGAGAAAAAAATTGTTTTAAACCCACAAAATTAAACATTTACATTTTTCTTTTTTGTAAGTCTTATAGTAGTCTGACCATAGAATGGAGACTTTTATGCATGACATGTCACTTTTCAGCAACATGGTTGGTGGCAGCAGGGGACTCAGAAATGCCATTTGTAATTAAAATCGTTATTTTTCAGATAGATTCCACAGTTTATTCATGCAGAGAAGAACATTTTACCTTTTTGAACTTTCTGCTGGTCTGAGCAAAATGGGTGAAAATTATTTTAATAGACATTTGGACTGGAGTGAGTTCTGATAATAGTAATAGAAAGTACTACATACTTTTGTAGCATTTTTTCCTACAGTACATGATCCTGAACCATGAATTTAATTAATTCTTTTTTAACCCAGTTATACTTTTGGCCAGTTATAATCTTTGTTGAGATGGGACAAACAGAACTGCATGCAGTATTCAAGGTGTGGGCATACCTTGGATTTGAATGGGGTCATTATGATATTTCTACCTTATTATCTAATCTTTTCCTGTTAGCTTTTTTGACAGACACTGTACATTGAGCAGATGTTTTCAGAAAATCATCCACAAGGACTCCAAGATCTCTTTCTTGAGTGGTAATGGCTAATTTAGACCCTACCATTTTGTATGTATACTTGGAATTGTGTTCTCCATTGTGCATTATTTTGCATTTATCTATATTGAACTTCATCTAACATTTTGTTGCCCAGTTTTGTGCAATCCCTTTGAAACTTAACTCTCCTGTCAGCTTTGAACTTAATTATCTTAAGTAATTTTGTATCGTCTACAAACTTCACCACCTCACTGTTTAGTACTTTCCCCATATCACTTACAAATCTTTTGAAGAATACTGGTCCCCGTCAAGGCTGTCCCTAGGAGGGAGTGGGGCCTACGGCCAATTGGCCTGAGAGGGCCCCTACCCCACCCTGGAGGGGGGAAGGGCGGGCTGAGCCAGCCTGCTCTGCCCCCGGGGCCCCGGCTGCCACTGCTGCCCCGGCCCCAGCCCCCCGCTGGCAGGAGCTGGCCCCAGCCGAGGCTGCCCCGGCTGTGGCTAGGACCCCAGGCTGCTGCTGCCAGCGCCCCAGCTGGGGACTCAAGACCACCGCCAGGAGCTGCCTGGCCCTGGCTGGGAGCCAGCCAAGGCCGCAGCCCTGAGGCCACCCGAGGAGCTGGCCCCTGCTCCACGTGGGGCAGGCTGGGTCACTGGGCCCAGGCCCCAGAGAGGCCTGGGCTGGCCCCGCACCTGCCCCGCCCCTGGGCCTGCCTGCTCCGCCCTGGGGGTGGGGAGGGCCATCCCAGAGGCCAGGCGAAGGGCTCCCGCCCTGCCCCGCTGCCTTCGGCTCGCCGCCGAAGGCAGCAGGGAGCAAGATGAAGCACGGCCGTAAGGGGGGCCATGGTGTGGGCCCCGCACTGCTCTGTTGGGAGTGGGACAGCGCGGGGCCCACATAACCATGGGGCCCAGGGCGATCACCCTGTTTGCTCCCCCCCCCCGCCCCCAGGATTGCCCTAGTCCCAGTACAAATCCTTAGGAGACCGTGCCATTTACCTTTCTCCATGGTGAAAATTATCCATTTATTCCTACTCTTTGTTTCCTATTTTTTAACCAATTACTGAACAATGACAGGACCTTCCCTTTTATTCAATAACAACTTACTTTCTTGAGAGCCTTTGGTGAAAGTGTAAGGTCTGAGGCCTTCTTTTTAGGCTAAGCAGTTGCAGTCGTATTAGGAGTGACAGGAGCCATAAGCTACGTAGCATGTAGTCATATCTTCACATTCCTGAAATTACTTCAAAACAACGTAATATCAGGCTGTAAAGAAAGTAATATTGTCCTAATATTGTCCAGATAAAGAAACAGATCTTAAGATGCTTAAAGAAAACTTTGCTTGATAGCATTCTCTCTGAAAAGGAATGACTTAACAGTTGTGGTTATAAAATCTACACTTATTAGTGTGTCTTTATGGTACTCAATTTTCTATTGTTTATCTGAATGAGCTCTACCTGATTCTGTGGTTCTTTCTGTCTGTTGCATAACTAAGCTTGCTCTATTTAAGTCAATTAAGGTAGTGGGGATATGATTGATTAAAAACAGTTTTGTAATGGGCTAGAATTGGTATACTTTAGTTTAAAATGGCCAATTAGGATATAGCTAAGCAGGACTCATGGCTCACTATATAAACTAAGGTCCAAAAGAAAGTTCCTTGGAACCTATTTCAAGGACACAGCCCAAGAAGATCAGAGCTGCCAGACCTCAATGCCCTGCCAACTTTATTTAGAGACATTAGAATCCCCAGATGATCTAATTCTGATTGGCCAGCAGAAGAAGCTTGTCTGCCTTATTGGGAGTGATGAGCATTGTATGCTTAGCACGTGTATTCTGTTTTAGTAATTGTTAATAAATAGAGAATAAGGATATTACTATGTAAGGCTCCTTCACCGGTAAAACATCCTGCAAACTTGCAGAGAATTATACCCGGAATCCAATGGACTAGGAAAGGGTGAGTACTTCAATTAACCAGATTACGCCCGGAGCCTTACCGCCTGGGAAAGGTTGATACTGAGCCCCAGAATGTGAATTGGGTAAGGGTAGGTGCCTTTTCCAGGAGCCTTATAGATTGGGGTAAAGATGGGGTGCCCTAATGTGTGTGGGTAAAAATGGCCACCAAATTACAGACCCGATCCTATAAACACCCCAATTTAGCAAATGATTTAAACATATACAAAACTGATTCCCTCTAAGACCTTTTTTTCACATGGCTTATCCAGAACACCTCATCCATTTCTAGGAGAACACTTTGTATAGTTCTCTGAAATCCAACAAATCAGTTCAACTCTGGATTCATCGATGAGGTTTCTTTATTGGCATACACTCAAACTACACTTGAGTTGATCAGGCTCAAGTAGTGGGGAAGGGCACAGGGTACACCACACACCCGAAGTACAAGATTAATCAGCTTACATAAACATTTATATCTGACTATTGATAAAAAAAAATCATATCACACACTTTATGAATGGTCTACTTTTTTTTATAACTAATCCCCGTACAAATAAGAACATACAAATGGCCATACTAAGTCAGAGCAATGATCCATCTAGCTCAGTACCCTGTCTTTCAACAATACTGGCCAATACTAAGTGCTTCAGAAGGAATGAATAGACCAGGTAATCAAATCATCAAGTGATCAATCCCGTTGGCCATTCCCAGCTTCTGGCAAACAGCAATCCTTGCCTGTCCTAGCTAATAGCCACTGATGGGCCTAGCCTCCTTGAACTTATTTAGTTCTTTTTCTGAGTCTCATTATAGTCTTGGCCTTCACAACCTCCTTTAGCAAGGATTTCCACTGACAAAGAACTGTCCATGAACTGCAAGGTATGCTAGTAAACAGTGCTTTTTTTCTTTTTTTTAAAAAAAAGACCCAGTACGCTGGCAGGAGCGGTGGGGGGGGAGGGCGGGTGAGGTGGGGACTGAGGGGGGGTGTCAGAACCTTCCACCACCGCCACCCCCGGGGACCTCTCTAAACCCCCCGCTCCACACCTTCAGCCCCCCAGTGGCCTTCCCAAGCTCCGCCTTTCCCCCTCGCTGGCTCCCCAATCCCTCTAACCCCTTCCCCTCCCACCAGCTCCCCTTCCCCTCCCGGCCCCCCTCCTCACTCACGCGCTGGTTCCCTGACCCCCCAGCCCCTTTCCTGCTCCTCTCGGCCTCCCCTGGCCTCTTTCCTGCCCCCCTACCCCTTCCCCACCTGCCTGCTGGCTCCCTGACCCCAGCCCCTTCCCCACTCTTCTCGGCTCCCCCAGCCCCTACCCAGCCCGCCGGCTCCCTGACCCCCCCCCGGGCCCCTTCCCTGCCCACCTGCTGGCTGCCCACCCCCTAGGTCCCTTTCCTGCTCCTCTCGGCCCCCCGAGCCCCTTCCCCGCCCACCGATTCCCCGCTCCTCTTGCCTGGCTCCCCGACCCTGCTGGCGCCCTCCCCGCTTACCTGGCCAGAGTGCTGCAGGGTGGCCAGAGTTGCTCCCCGGCCAGGCTGCTCCCACCCTGAACCATGCATCTGAGCATGCTCAGGGCAAGAGATTTGAAAAAAGCTTCAGCTTGGCCGCAGCTCCCAGACGTCCACGGGCTGGATTCTGGCCCGTGGCCTTAGGTTGGACAAGCTTGGGAGCACACCTCTCCTGGCTCCTGCTGGCCCCACTGCCCAGCTGGGGGCCAGGGTCAGCAGGTAAAAAGAGACCCGCTCCTTTCCCCTGTTGACCCCGGCCCCCAGCTGAGCAGCAGGCTCACCAAGAAAAAATAGGTGCTGGTACGCTGTACCAATGCTTACTGACTCAAAAGAAGCCCTGCTAGTAAGCAAAGCTGCAGATGCAAACTTACCACACATTACTCTTTTTACTGTTTACCTATTATCTAAATGTTATTTACAAGGCCACTTGAGAGTTTATTCTTTATCCATTGTTAACATCTATTTCCTTGCTTCTCTTTCTTTTTTCTTGTATTGTTTACATAAGTTCTACAACTTCAAACATATGCTTAAGGCTTTGCAAAACAAGGATGGACTTTTGTATAAAGGTCCTCAGTGGGCCATGGGGCCTACTGGGTAGCATCTACTCAGTCATGGGGCAGTGGCAGGGAAACCCAGGCCCGCCCACTCCACCAGGCTCCTACCCATGGCCATAGGAGAGTCAGCAGTGTTTGGCCTCCAGAAGGGGCCCTCTGAATTACCTTCTTTGGGTCACTTCCTACCACAGCTTCCCTTCCCAAGCTTCTGATCGCAGAAAAGGAGAAAAGGAAACCAAATTGCTGGGCTTTGCATACAGTCCTGTTTCTTCAGGCTATCAAGAATATCCAAAATTGTCATAATTAATTACAATATGCATTTTGAAAGGGATATTAATCATTGTGCTACGTTGCATCGGCTAATCTCTGATTAGTGGAGAGCAGGATGAGGTAGGGATAAGGATGTCATTTCAAAAAAATTCAGGGAGTGGGGGACAAAGTTGTGTCAGCGTATAGAACATCATACAATGTATGTCATCATATCATCCTGCAAAGTCAGGTGTGGGAGGAATGGAAGATGTAATGGAACATATAGACCTATGGAAAGTCTCGGAAGAATCCCTGCCCCATAGCAAATGATGCGTCTGGATTGGGAGTGGAGATGACTCCATATATCTCTATTTTAGGGGTCATAGACCATTCTCTGAAGCATCTAGTTCTAGCCACCACTGTGGAACACAGGATATTAGTCTGATTTCACATAGCAATTCCTATGTTCCTAAAACAAAGTGCAACTTTCCATGGGAAATGTTATGAGCATTCTGTTGATCTGTCTACACTGTGCATATCAGGTGATAGTAACATGTCCTTAGTCAGTGTTTTAACTCATAAGGTCCTGCCATGTTTTTGTTGCCATTTCTGCATTTTCTTTTCATCCTGTGCCACAGCAGTCATTTAAGAACATGAGGCAAATTGGTTTACAAGGTCTATTAGGTGATATCAGTTGATACTGATGTCAGTGGGCTTTGGTTTGGATCAAGACCTTAAACTGCAAACTAATAAGGAGAATTAGAGAGACAAAGCAGGGGAGGTAATATTAGTTCAATAAAAATATTACCTCACCCATCTTATTTCTCTAATATCCTGTTACCCACATGGCTGCAACTACACTGCATACAACTAATGAGGATAACACTTGCATATGAAATAGAGAAGCAGTTCTGTCACATGGAAGTACTTAATTCCAAAGACAGTGGGTGCACATGTATTCTCAGTACTTGGCGCTCCAAGTGACTTTGTGCTCTCAAGTTCCCCAGCACAAATGATGTACCTATTGCAGAGCCAGTGGGATGATTTTTTTAAAACCGTGTTACCCAGAAACAGAAACCAATTTGTGAATAACGGTAAGAGATTCGTTGACCACTTTATAGAACAGTGAGACAATGTCCAGATACCTGCCTAGATCGCGGTGGAGCTGCTGTGGGCCATCAGGCTGTGGTAGTGGGAGGACAGGGCTCTGGTTTGCAAGTATTTTGAAGCTGTGGTGGCTGAGGCCTGGTATGCTTTTGGAGCTGCAAGGTGTTGCGCTGTAGTGCCGAGTGCCCCAGTGTGGGACATGGGGCTGGCGCGCTGTGCTCAGCTGTGTCGCGTACCGGCGCTGTGGGGCATGGCGCGCGTGCTGCGGTGCAGCAGATTGTTGGACCACGCGCCAGCTGCTGCTGTGACGCAGGGCCGCGCGGGCGTCAATTCCCGCGCGCGATATAAGCGGGGTCAGTTTCTGCTGCCGCACGAGCCAATCCCCTATCAAAAGAAGCCCAACCCTCCGAAAACAAAGCAGGAGGTGGGGACCTTAACGAGATTAGCGCGCTCATTGGTTGCTTGGTGTGTGACATCACGATCACAGCCACGCCCCCACGAGCGGCTTCCGGGGACGCCGAAAAGCGCGCGCGGTTTTCGATCGCGGCGCAGTGATGAGCCTGTGGGTGGACAAGTACCGGCCCTGCGCGCTGGGCAGGGTGGACTATCACCGCGAACAGGCGGCTCAGCTCCGTAACCTGGTGAGCGAGACCGTCCTCCCCGCCCCCGCCGTCCGGGGGGAGCACCCCGCCCCCTGGTAGGCCCTCCCCCAGCACCGCTGCTCCGCCGGCCCCGCAGGAAATGGTTTCCGTACAGTCCTGGGGGGCCTCGCTGTCCCCATTTAGTCCCTGCCGCGGCGGTGACCGGCGCTCGTTCACCTCAGCCGCCAGCCGGACTTAACGGAGAACGGGTGTAGGCCGGGCGGCACCTCGCAGGGTCTCTTCACAGCAGCGTGGGCTCGAGGTACAGCTGGATTCAGCTTCCTTTCCGCCCCCATGGCCCCTAACTTGCGTTGGGGTGTGTGTCTGTCCGGGGGAGAGCTGGTGCTCCCGTGCTTTGGCTGGAAAGAGCAGCGAGTTCCAAGTTACTCCTCTTCAGTGCTGCGGCTAACCCTGCCTCCTTTCTGCTGGTCAAGTTGCTCTGGTAGTTTGAAGGTTGTTTCAGAGCCTTGGTCTACACTTACCCTGAAATTCAGTGGAACTTGAGGGCAGGGCTGGCTCAAGGGGTTTTGGCACCCTCGGTGAACTATTGCACCCCCTCCCCATGTTTGAGAGAACTTTTTAAAAAAAATTCACTTCCATTTAATTTGGTACCCCTTAAAGCTTGGTGCCCAAGGTGGCTGCCTAATTCACCTATATGGTTGGACCGGCCCTACTGGAAGGCAGTTACTAGCTTGTGTCACTCCTCTTCTACGGGGCGTCTTCAATGTGCCGCACTGACAGGAAATGCGTTCCTATTGTGGCAGCACTATGTTTTGACGTGTTGACATCTGGATCCATTGAGCAGGTCTTCACTGACCACTAAATAGATCGCAAAAGATGGATCTGATGGTGCTGAATTTGCTGCCATCAGTGAAGATGTGCCACAGTGTGATCACTCTAAGGCGTGGTCTGCTACACTAAAATTACGTTGGCATAGCTGTGTTGATCAGAGATGAGGGAATAAAACCCTGCACAGCCAGCATAGCTATGCCAAAAAAACCCTCCAATATGGCCATGTCAAAGGAAGAGGGGTTCTGTGAATATATATGGTTTTGAGAAATGATGTGAACCTTCATTGACTACTCCTGTTGCAGGCTGCATCTACAGCAATGAGTTATGTTGGCATACATATGTGGACATAGCCTCTGTAGTGTAGAACAATGTTTCTCAACCTTTTTGATACCAGGGACCGGATTGCTGCCTTCCTAAACTGTGTCAGGGAAATCTCAGGGACCAGTGCTCGTCCACAGACTAGTCATTGAGAAACTCTAATATAAACGCATACCTTCACTTGAGCTAGGCTGGCAATTGATGTGTGCTAAGTTGCAGTGAAGACGTACTCTGATGCGTGTAGTGGAAAACCCTAAACTTTTCTGTAGAATGCACTTCATGCAAAGGTTTGCAAGCGTTATACATGTGTTTACTGAATTAATTTGTACACTATCACTATTACCATTAAGCAGATGGGGGGAGGAAAGAAGCACAAAGATTCATTAGCATGGTTTTCAGAAATGTAGATAACCCACATCACCCACTAACTTCTTTGGAAGCTGTTGGTTTCAGAGACATGCTGGACATCATCAGACCATAAATGACTTGGTCACATGCTGGACATCATCAGACCATAAATGACTTGGTCAAGGCCACAGAGATTTTCATCAAAGATGGGACTAAAATCCATGGGTACAAAACTGAGTACACGTTCAAGACCCCAGATGTCCTCAGTTTTACCTAGATTGTCTCTAATCTCTAGGTTCATTCTTTGAATTCTACACTAATGACACCATCATAGGACCTAATCAAAACCTGCTACTCCATCAGGGTCTCATTCACCTGCTCTCTCACCAACATGATATACGCCATCATGTGCCAATAAGGTGTCTCGGTCTTATACACTGGACAGTCTCTGCTTGGAAGAATAAATGGACAAATCTGATATCAGAAATGCCAACATTAAAAAAAATAGATCTCTTCACTCTCCCTGTCTGCTCTGTGAAGGACTTACCTGTGGCTATCCTTAAACTGGTCAAGGCTTCAAAGAGAAACTTTAGCATTAGAATTCATATGCAAATTTGATACCATCAACTTGGGTTTGAATAGAGAGATTTCCTGGCTTTCTCATTATAAACAGAGTCCTGTTAGTCTATTGTACAAAGACAACAGAGTCTTGTGGCACTTTTAAAGACTAACAGATTTATTAATCGCATGAGCTTTCGTGGGAGACAATCCCACTTCATCAGATGCTTTGAAGACAAAGTGGGATTTTCTCCCACGAAAGCTCATGCGATAAATAAATCTGTTAGTCTTTAAAAGCGCCACAGGGCTCTGTTTGTTTTCCTGCAATAGACTAACACAGCGGCTCTTTGAATTCTGTGATTCTTGGTATATCTAACTAAAACTAGCTTGGAAACTATATTTTTTAAAACTACTGAAGAAACGCTCTCAAACCAATTGGGTCTATCGTTTTAAAGAGACTCAATTTAAAAATTGTGCTTTTGTTTGTATACATTTTATATTTTTAAAAGTAATACTTAAATTATACTCTAACTGAAACAGAGCAGAGATAATTGTTTTCTCTATTTTTAGTTTATTTTGTGTATTGTTTTGCTGTTTCCCTGTGTCAGTCTATTTCCCATTTGTGAAAGCTTTTCACTTGGCAAAAAGGGAGAAAATCATGTTTTAGAAAAGATGAAAGTGATTATGTTATCATAAAAATTGGCATGAACCTCAGGAGCAAGTGTAATACCTGAAAATACTTCAAACTCTTTAAAAAAAAAAAAACAAAAAACAAGAAAAAAAAAACCTCCCCCAAAACTCCCCACACCGTAAACTTTAATTTTCACAAGTGCACAGCATATATGATGGAAGTTACACATGGAAAAAAGAAATTCAAGAGTCACTAATTATTAGCTATATTTTAAACTGAAGTACAGTAGAATTGTATATGACAAATTATTTAATATTAAGGGCTTTTCTTACAATATTATCTAGTGCAGTGTGGTGGTTTCCTAGGCTAAGGAAAACATTACTGTGATTAGTTTTATTACTCTGTTGGCAGGTTCAGTGTGGTGACTTCCCTCATCTGTTGGTTTATGGACCATCAGGAGCTGGAAAAAAGACCAGGATAATGTGTCTGTTAAGGGAGCTGTATGGTGCAGGAGTGGAGAAACTGAGGATTGAACATCAGAGCATAACAGTAAGAAATTTATCATGTGCATTTCTTTTTTAAATAGTCATTTTGTATAGATAAAGCCTCATGTACGAGCATGCTGAGTATGTATACCTATAGAGAGGGCAACTGTAGTAAAATGGTCAGTTTAATTCCTAAATGTTCAGATTTCTTCACCTTGGTAAAAAGTTCCAGCTCACTTATAAAGTTAGTCACTTTAATATTTTATTTAACTAAGTAAATTTTAATATGTCAGTTTCCCACACACTTTTATTTTATGGGCAGGCTGTATTTTGTGGGGCTGGGCTTGGGGCTGGCTCCCCGCACCGGCAGCCTCGGCCTCCCGGCCCGGGGCCGGCTCCCCGCACCAGCGGCCTCCCGGCCCGGGGCCAGCGCCCTGGGGGGCGGAGCAGGCCAGTGGGCCCGCCACACTCCCCTGCAGCGGGCTGGGGACAGGGCCCCGCCTATACCAATTGGCCCAGGGCCCCGCTCCCCCCCCCAAAGGACAGCCCTGGATCTGCTTCAGTAGATAGCTGCCTAGGGAACAAGGCAGCCACATGAAATCTATTGTTTTAGATCAGGGGTTGGCAACCGCTGGCACGCGGGCTGAGCCTGAGCGGCACACGCCGCCGCTCAGGCTCCCCCGCTTGCTCTGCAAGCCATACGGCCAGCAGCTGCGGCCTGCGGCTGAGGGCCCCTGCTGGCCCCACTGCCTGCTGAACGGCAGGAGGGGAGTGGGTCGTGTCGTGTCCTCCGCCCAGAGCTGCGCTGCTGCCGGCAGGGCAGAGCCGGCCATGGCCAGCAAGAGGGTGGGTCGGCCCGGCCTGGCCGGAGCCACTGCTGCCAGCGGGCGGTCTGCGGTTCCTGGCCCTGGCTCCTGCCAGCAGCAGTGGCTCCGGGTGGGACCAGCCGACCTGCCCTCCTGCTGGCCATGGCCGAGGCCAGCTCTGCCGCAGCGGCGTGGCTCTCGGCCAGCCGGGGGGGGCAACATGACCCACTCTGCTCCTGCCATCCAGCAGGGACCCTTAGCTGCAGGCCACCCTGCAGATGGGAGCCGGCCCCTGGCCAGAAACCGGAGGCCACCCGCCAGGGAATGCCGGCGTAGGCCCCAGCTGGCAGGGCACTGGAAGCCTGGCCCCGCCCGCGGTTTTAGGTTGCCAACCCCTGTTTTAGATGCTTGTTATCAGTGAAATTCCTTTTTGGGAAAGGAGTTCTACGGGGTGAGTGGATCAGTTCAAATACTTGGGAAACAGACATCTGATGATAAGGGTGTTGTCAGTCCAGCAGATAAAGGTATAACAAGCTCCAGTGGCTAGAAGTTGAAGCTAGACAAGTTCAAACTAGAAATAATACACAAATATTTAACAGTGTGGGTAATTAGCTCTGGGAACAACTTCCCAAGGGTGGTGATGGGTTCTTTACCACTTGCAATTTTTAAATCAAGAGTGGACTGCAGAACATATCTTTTAGAAAAAAACATTCAAATGGAAATTAATTCAGGGAAATTCTGTAGCAGGTTGCAGGCATAAATTATTTTTTTCAACTGGATCCTGGCTAAAAAGAAGTTTGAAAACCACTGGACTAGATGATCACAGTAGTCCTTTGACTACATAATGATAAATCTGTTAATCAGCAAAGTCATCAGAGGTATGCAAAAACTTCATAGTATTGTAAATAGAATTTCTTCTGTTTATTACTAAATTTCTTCAGTGGTGGTCTGAATATCAGATTTGGTATGTTAGGTATGGCATTGCTAGCTGATTCTCGCTCATCTTGTTACAGGATAGTTTTTCTCATTTATCGCTTTATTTAAAGGAAATAATTTAGTAGCCATTACATCTATAATATCCTTGCCTGTTTACTTGTTTCCCTCTATGTTCATATAGGCACCAGGTGTATGACTGTGTAAACAAACTAGTAGAATGTTCTGGGTATGAGGATAGATGCACCAACTATGTTATTTTCTTGTCACTCATCTGGAAAAGAGAAACAGGTTGTGGTGTTTATAGGGGGGAAAAATGATCTATTTGTCCTAGAAAAATTTTCTGATAAGTCTCTTGTATTGGAGGAGAGTCAGTCACCATAAGAGGAAGAAATACAATTAAACGTTCTGTACATAGTGAGAACGGAAATATATCCTGTTAGAATGCTAGAGATATACCTGTTTGGAGGGACATGAGGGAGTTTCTCTCAACACATAATTAGAAATCTGTTATTGGTGTAATTTTCATGAACATTTATACTTCCTCTAAATTTGAATCCAGTTCCCCCTCAAAAAAATTCATGGATAGGAGAACTTCCAGATGTCTGCAAGCTATTTCCCCAAAGTGATTGTTTGAAAGAGAGGAGACATTATCATTTCTGGAATCTATTAATTCTGATAGCAGGATCAACTCTTGTAATAAATAGTCACCATTAGCTTCTTAGAGGTTTAACCACCTCCTAATATTCCTGACCACTCATATGGAGAGAGACGTATGAAGTTGACCCAAAATCCAGGTCCTCTCCTATAATGTTGCTGCCAAGCTACCAGATCTGCCAATTATATGCTTCAAATCCAAAAATCAACTTTTTTTTGTTAAAGTAAGATGCTTTGAAATCTAACCCTTATTTTCTACACAGACACCCTCTAAAAAGAAAATTGAAATTAGCACCATTGCAAGCAATTATCATCTTGAAGTTAACCCAAGGTAAGTTTAGAGTAAAAAGAATACTTAAGATATTGTACTTGAATAATGGCCACATTTTTAAAATGGCTTTAGGCTTGATGTCTAAGGACTCAACCTCTTACTCATGTAAATAGTTCCTTTGAAGGAAAAAAAATTGTTTATGGGTTTAGGTCTTAAATGTGTAGACTAGGCTTCTTAAATACATGATTTTGGATGATGAATACTTGATTTCCTATGTAAATTCAGTAGTTTGTTGTCTAACAAGCAGCTTATGCATACAAATGCAAGTGTTGGGACTTGCAGATGTGTATCTGCAAATTCAGATGTCAAGACAATTTTGAAAATTCAGCCGTGAATGATTGGGTCTTTTTTCATGGTGCACAGTATTTTGTAATTTAAAAAGCTCTGTATTTCTGATCTAAAATACAGAGAATGATATGAAAGGTTAGATGTGAGTTTAAATGTCAGATGTTTTAGTGGTGGTAATGATTATATGGTGTATTGTATGTCTCCTTAATTCATAGTAGTGAAATTGCTAGTGGTATTTCAGTGACCCAAAGTAAATACAGGTCTTTTACCTGAAACACTTTAATACAGTTTAATCCTGCCAGGGAATGGGATGTCATGCTAAAAGGGCTTGTTTGGTTATGTTGGCTTCATGCTTCTTGGGGAACAATTATAGGAGAATAGTGCATGCCCGGAAGTAAGTCACCTTCCTCCACATGTAGCTCTGTTTTTCTCCATGCTGTTCTGTTCATTGGTGCAGTCTTCTTTTTCTGTTTGTCTATATTACTGATCTGCCATGGCAGTATCTGCTTATACTCTAGTGCCTTGCAATTAATTGTTGGGCTTTTGTGCCCGTCCAGCAGGGCTGTGAATTCCTTGGTTCAGGGACTTATTTATGTTTTGTGTTTTTTAAAAAAAAAAAAAGTGCATCTCTTAAGCTATGTTTTTCAAGACTACTGCAATTACTATAAAAATTGAAAAACTGCTGCACTTAAACATGCATAAAAATGCTCCACTAATACCACAATTCTGACTTTATAATTAATTTATGTAATTTTGGTACTGGTATCCTATCTTCTGGTAAAATAAGCTGACTTTCTCCAAATGCAAACATCCTAAAATGTAGAATAACTACCTATTAAATGAATACAATATCAATGCCGATTTCAGTGTATTTTTATATATCAATGTTGTTGAGTATCAAAGTTGTTAACCCTTGTACTTTATTGATCTGAGGTAAAACCTAACAGTTTGAATAATCGTATTTTGAATTGCATGGACATCAGTGTCTCTTCATGTGTATGTAACTGAACAAGCTGTAGATAAATCTCTGTTCTGCTAATGTTTCTGAATGTCAGTCTCATTACTGCTTGTAGAATTCTGATTGAATTATAACTCCATGCTCAGTGAAGCAATATGGTACATTTAAGTAATATGAAGTACAGTAAAAGGTCAACAGGGAGAGGAAATGAACTTAAAAGAAGGAGGTGGAACATGCAGGTGTTAAATCTATTATAAATCCTTGTTAGACAAAGCAGTTATATTTGCTCCAAATTATTATACAGATTTCGTCTCTGACTTACGTAACTAGCAGGCAATGCCCTGAAACTTGCTGTGGGCAGATACTGGTAAGTGGAGGCCTTGGATGGAAAAGGAGAAAACAATATATGCTTGAATTATAACTCTTTGTCTAATCATCTTCACACTGAAATGTTTGAAACCATAAAATATCAAGCTTAGCCTATCCCTTCACTCATGAAAGTATTAATCTGACTTTCCATTATAGTAGAGAAGTGCCTGTATTAAAATTTTAAATAAGTGTAGTGTAATCACTAAGAACTTGAGAAAAGTTGAGTCATGGGTTACATTTTGTATTAAATTGCACTTAAATTTCTGTACGAGATATTGATGAAGCATCCTGGTAGGATATTAGTTTCAAAATGTTAGGATAACTGCTTGTCAATAGCCACTTCATTTAATCTGTTCATTCTAAACTCTTATTTAAAAAGTTACATTTTGGGCTTTTTTTTTTTTTTTTTTTTAAACCTGTCTGAGTTGCTACTTAGAAGAAGATATGGCGTGGGCACTTTAAACAGAAATAGGTAATAACAAAATTAATTTTTATCTTGCCTCTTTATACAGTGATGCTGGAAACAGTGACCGTGTGGTAATTCAGGAGCTCTTGAAGACAGTAGCACAGTCCCAACAACTCGAGACAAGTACTCAAAGAGATTTTAAAGGTTAGTAAAATAAGTTAAATGTGGGGCCATAACACTGGAGGAGAAAAACCTCAATGTTTTGACTAGGTCAGAAGATGCACATGAGAAGTAAACACTTCTGTCTTATTCCTTATATCTTCACCAGTTGCCTCAGACATTTATCTCTTTATGGTATTGGTATTTGAAAGTGAAGAATATCTCTTTGATTGTAGCAAAATGTTGATATCACATAGATGCAACTCTTGATTTGCTTATTGTTACTGTGAACCTTGTATCAGCTTTCCCAAAACTTGGTCAATTGTCATGTTTCTTTGTTGGTGACCATCAGCCATTATGGATGGATGTTTTATGGGTGATAGTCCATTTGTAGCAGCCTGTCTCATGTGGAGTTGGTTGCTGAGGGAAAGTAAGTAGGACTAAGTGTAGTTGAATGGGTAAACTAGCAATATATGCCTATTATTTCTTTCATATACGTTTGTCTTTTTCAGTTTCTTTATGCAATTCTATTATGCATGAAGTGTTCAGTGCATAGAATCATAGAATATTAGGATTGGAAGGGACGTCAGGAGGTCATCTGGTCTAATCCGTTGCTCAAAGCAGAACCAACCCCAGTTAAGTCATCCCACCCGGGCTTTGTCAAGCTGGACCTTAAAAACTTCTAAGGATGGAGATTCCACAATCGCCCTTGGGTAACACATTCCAGTGCTTCACCACCCTTCTAATTAAAAAAAGTTTTCCTAATATCTGACCTAGACCTCCCTGACTGCAGCCCTGAGATCACTGCTCCTTTTTCTGACATTTCTACCACTGAGAACAGTGTAGCTCAACTCTCCCTGGAACCCTCATTCCCTCACCCAGGTAGTTGAAAGCTGCTATCAAATCTCCCCTCACTCTTCTCTTCTATACACTAAACAAATCTAGTTGCCTCAACCTCTCATAAGTCACATGCTCCAGCTCCTTAATCATTTTTGTTGCCCTCTACTGGACTCGTTCCAATTTGTCAACATCCTTTTTATAGTGAAGAGCCCAAATCTGTAGAGCCCTGCATAGCCACAGGTATCCGCTGGTATCCATGGATGTGGGTGCAGCTATCTGCAGCCCCATTGTTGCGGATTGGCCCGCGGATGCGTATTCTATTTTTATCTTCCCAGGGTGCAATCGATTGTTGCAGCTGCTGCTCTCATCCTGGTCAGCAGCACACAGGGGAAACAAGGAAGTGCTCCTGTCAATTCCAGCTCAGCTCAGAGTGTGATCTGCCAGCCAATCAGCATCTCAGTCACAGCAGGTTGGGGCTTGGACAGCCACTGCTCACTGTCAGTCAGCATTCTGGCCTTTGATTGGCTGATTCCGCATGCCTTTCCTGCCCACTTTTTCCTTTCTTGTTTGCGGTTCACATGCCATGCTGTCAGAGGTTTCATTGCACAGCACACAAACCACAAACAAGAAAGGAAAAAGTGGGTGGGACCCATGTGGGGAATGAGCCAATCAAAGGCTGACTGAGCCCAAGCTTGGCTGCGGATGTGGTTCTGGTTACACACAAAACATGGCATGCGGATTGTGGATTGGATAGAGACTGACACTGATTGGATGCAGATTGGTTCCAGAGCCACATTTTTGTATCCGCGCAGGACTCTACAAATCGGGACACAATACTCCAAATGAGGCCTCACCATTGCTGAATAGAGGAGAATAATCACTTCCATCAATCTGCTGGCAATGCTTCTACTAATGCAGCCCAATATGCCATTAGCCGTTTTGGCAATAAGTGTACACGGTTGACTCGTATCCAGCTTCTTGTCTACTGTAACCCCCAGGCTTTTCTTCAGAACTTCTAAGCGGTTGGTCTCCAGTCTGCAACAGTGCATGGGATTCTTCTGTCCTAAGTGCAGGACTCTGCATTTGTCCTTGTTGAACCTCAGATTTTGTATAGCCTAATCCTCCAATTCGCTAGGTCATTCTGTATCTGATCCCTACCCACCAGCATATCTACTGTTTCTCCCAGATTAGTGTCATCTGCAAACCTGCTGAGGGTGCCATCAACCCCTTCATTCAGATCATTAATGCAGGGCTTGACAAAACATGGGCACCAGGTTGCCATGGCTACCAGAGTTTGTAGCCTGGCACCTAGCTTCGCTGTGGAAATGCAGTGAAGGAGTGCCCTCTGGCAACCAAAAATAAAACTGCCGGCGCCTAGCTGGGAACCAATTTTGTTAAGCCCTGATTAATGAAGACATAGAACAAAACTGGCTCCTGGACCAACCCCTGGGTCACGCCACTTGTTACTGGCTGCCAACTAGACAGCCATTGATTACTACCTGTTGAGCCCAATGATCTAGCTAGCTGTCTATCCACTTTATAGTCCATTCATCCAACCCATACTTCTAACTTTGTGATAAGAATACTGAGAGAGACGTATCAAAAGCTTTGCTAAAGTGCAAAAGCACTTCACACATGGTAGAGCTACAGAGGAAAACTGGCTGCTAATCGAAAGGATAAGAAACAATTTTCCTCTGCTGTTTCTAAATAAGTTGCTACAGCTGTTTTCCTCGCAGAAACCAAGAAACCCCAAAACCAGAGAGAAATGCAAAGACAAACCTGAGAACAGAGTAGAAGTAACGTAATAGTGGTCCTAGATTTCATATGCCATTTTCTTCACAGTTCTCAGGGAAACATTAAATTTGAGCCGTTACCAAATTTTCACAGACTGCTACAAGCCAGTAAAGTATGCCCACAAACTACTTTGAAACATCTTTGGATAAATATGAAGAGGAATGTCTCCAACCTTCACCTCACTGGGTTTTCTACCTCCTCACCCATTAAATTAAAGTATGAGTTTGTAAACATAAGGAATGTACTGATAAGTTATTTGCTTAATACTTCCTTACATCAGAAGTTCTAAGAAGATTCAGCTGCAACCCATTCTTAAAATTCTTGGGACAAAACAGATAGCTACTGCATTAGCCGTATTACAAGTAGTACAGTGGCTGTCTTGGCCTTCAGCACCTAATTTGATTATTCGTGTCACAGTAGTACCTACAGTCCCTGCCCTGAAGAGTGTAACATGTAAATAGGCAAGATTGATGAGGAGTAGGGGATAAACAGATGCAGAGGGTAAATGGTTTGACTAAAGGGGTCTCAGCAATTTGGTGACAGTTGAAAATAGCACCCAAGTCTTCCGAGTCCCAGTGCGGTTCCCCATCCATGGGATCACACTGCATCTTCCTTCGTCTTTCTGAACTTACTTAAACAAAAGATTACTTTTAAGTTTACTGTGAAATTCTTCTAACAAAGGTAACTTCAGCCTTTTTTCCCCCTGCTGCAGTGGTGCTGCTGACAGAAGTTGATAAACTCACTAAAGACGCTCAGCATGCATTGCGAAGAACCATGGAGAAGTATATGGCTACCTGCAGATTGATCTTGTGTTGCAATTCCATTTCAAAAATCATCTCACCTATTCAAAGCAGATGTCTGGCTGTGCGAGTGCCTGCTCCGAGTATTGAAGACGTAAGTTTGGAAGCAAAACTGAGCCTCTAGTTACTGCCATCTGCCAAGTTTTAATTGTTTGTAAAGTATATTACTGAAAGTGACCCATCTCTGTGATCCATCGCTTGCTTTGGATCAGCATGCATAGTATCTATTGATTGGGCAAACTGGTGCTGCTGACTGTTGAAAAAGGTAGTGGCTGTTCTAGAGATGCTTAACCCTGAAAACAGTCTTTGGACTATGAACTCTCTCACTAAAGAGAAGTCTTCCATATGTTAGCTATTAGAAAGACTAGGTGGATGAGGTAGTATCTCTTATTGGACCCTCATCAGCCTTGTCTTTCTAACATCCTGGGGCTGATCGCTATAACTATAATACACATTAGCTATATCATCATGCAACTCTTTTATATATAGATCTGTCATGTGTTGTCCAGTGTGTGTAAGAAGGAGGGACTGACGCTTCCTCAGGATTTGGCTCGCAGGCTAGCAGAAAAGTCTGGCAGGAATCTTCGGAAGGCACTTCTGATGTGTGAAGCCTGCAGAGTCCAGCAGTAAGTCATGGGGAAATATAATATAGGTTACCTTTTTGTAGGGAAAAAAAAAAGTTCTCCAAGCTTATTGCCAGAATATGAGAAATTATTTGTTATGCAGGTATCCTTTCACTTCTGATCAAGACATCCCAGAGACAGACTGGGAGGTATATTTGAGAGAGACTGCAAATGCTATAGTCAGTCAGCAGACTCCACAGAGGTAGGTGGAAGTATTTGGTTCTAGGTGTAAATTATTAGGTTATCAAAATACTTGTGAGCTTAAGAAGTGTTTATTAAATATTTTGTGGCATTTTAATAGCTTTGTACTAGAAACCCTGTGCTTTGCATCCAAAGGAAGAGTGTTTAAAGCAGCCAGGAGATGGTTAGATTGGATTTCAAAAAACCTGGTAAGGTTAGCCTCTCACAAAAATAAATAAGCAAAATGCACTGAGTGTATGTGATTATCATGGATATATACATTCAAAACACAACTCAGGTACTCTGGTCCGTAGCACTAGTCTGAATTTGGAAGCTAGTTCTGGTTTGTTTTCCTCTAAACGAGAAGGTGGTCAACAAAAAAGTTACTTACCTCACAGTATTTAAATCATTACTGAGCTTTGTAACCAAAGCTATATGGTAGACTTGGAGAAAATATTCTCATAATTTTCCCACGGGCACATAAGACTTCAAATTGGGTTGTCCAATAAAGTTGTCCCAGTTTCTGGATGTGGTCTCATCTCTTAGATAAAGTGAAATAAAACGTTTCTACTGTGATTGTCTAACAGTTTCTCTGTATTCTCCTTATTCTCTTTTGGATTATTATGGCATCGTTTCATTTTGTTCTGACCCTTATTTATGTTCCATTCAATTTGTCCTCTACTTAATATGCATTAAAATGCCACTACGACCACCAGTCAAACAATCTAGTGCTGCCTGATATTAAGTAGTTGCCCTGTCTCTGAATGTTTTGTTACTCTTATTGACCTGAAAGGAAAGTAGGATCATGACAGAGCCAGAAAACCTCTTCACTTGGGCCATTAATATGTGCATAAAGTTGTGGAGTGCGTTTTACTTCTTTGGGCTTGTTTTAATTAAGCTGGTTGGGTAAAACCCGCATTCTACCACTGCAGTTTTGTAGGACAGTGACGACAGCATTTCCACTAACTGCAATATATCCTGGAAGGCCTGGTAGCTAAAAGTTTTAATCATAAACGTGTACTATTATTGTGGATTTGATACTGATGTGAAATTTTAAGATGCAATCACTGACAAAGGGTATTCTCCTTTTTCTTTCTGATTCAATACCTGTGTAAAGTTATCTAGAAGATTTAAGCTTGTACATTGTAAGAATGAGCCAGTTTTTCTTTCATCAAGCCATTGTGTAGAATCAGAGCATTGAAACCATATGAATGGGCAAGAATATATAGCCTGGGGAATCTCACACTGATCTATTAAATGGCAACTTCTAGCATATAGATCTGATTTTTCTGCAGCATTATCTTTAAAGACCCCA
>ML685874.1:5318014-5386980 GCA_007922175.1 Pelusios castaneus | reverse complement strand
TAGCATATAGATCTGATTTTTCTGCAGCATTATCTTTAAAGACCCCAAAATGTTTACCTCTTCAAGCCTGTCATCTAAAGGCACATTTTCCTCCAGACACAAGGAAAAGGGTTGTCTTTTGTTCTTGAGAGTTCCAACTTCTCGTTCTCTGCTTCACAAAATATCAAACCAGATCTTTTCCTGGAAAAGTTACCCTGGCAATTAAATCCATCACCAAGTGCAATGTGCCCAAAACTTTTCTTATCCTAATCTTCCTAAGGCTGTCCCTAACTTGGGCTGCATCATCCCCTGGTTTAATTTCTGCAGTTTGTTCCAGATGAGTGATAGGCAAATGATGGTGATTTTTGAACTTTCCCTGCAGTGCTTTGGGTCGGATGGTAAAATCCATCATCTACAGCCCAAGTGAGCCCATCAGCAAACATAACAAAAAACTGGTAGCTGGCTCTGTGGCAGTCTGCCAGCAGGGTGCCTCCTGGTGATGGTACTGAGGAATACAGCTCAAGCAGTTCCCTCCACGTGGTCAGTGCTCTGCCTTTTAACGTGCCAGATTCTGCTTCTTGGGATCTCAGCCCTCTGGCCAAGCCCTCAGGTCTACCCCTTTCGGGGTATTGTCCGGCTTGCTTCACTACCAGCCACTAATTATAAAAATCAGTGGCCAGCAAGCTCAGGCCTCTCCTGGCACACTGGGGAAGTGGCAAGGGTCCTGGGCCCACCCACTTCTCCAGGCCCCAGCCCAGGGACCCTGTGTGCCCCTCCTGAGGCCTCCGCCTTCCTCCCAGCCCCTCTACAACTGTCACTTCCTTAGGCCACTTTCCCCACAGCCCCCAATCCCAGGTTGCTCACTGTTTCAGAGTTCAGTCACCATCTGATCCTTGCTCTCTGCCATTGGACCGCTGCTCCAGCCACTCCTGCAGGCTGTGCCCTTCTGCTCCTTCAGGAACCCCAGCTCCTGGTCAGCCCCCAGCGCAGTCCACACTTGGAACTCTCCAGGATGCTGGCTACTGCAGCTGGCCAGCTGGGAAAAGGACCTTCTCCCTTTAGCTCTCTAAGCAGACTGAGACACTAGTGCAGTTTCTCCCTTTTTTTACTGGCAGCCTGCCCTCTGATTGGCTCCCAACTTCTAGCAGCTGATTGGCTGCCACACCCAGGCCTTTACACACACCCACCCCATGTATACCATAGCAGAGCAACAGCACCGCCACAGGCTCTTTTGTGGCTCCCTTTGTCAATTGTATGCATGTTAATTTTTTTTTAAGTATTGATTGACTGTAGGGATCACAGAAGAAATTAACTGAAAAATGGAATTGTAGATAGCTATTTTTGGTTTTGCTGGATCTAGAATAATTTCAATGTGTGCATATTCTAATGAGGCAGGGTGGTAG
Organism: Pelusios castaneus; assembly: GCA_007922175.1. Lineage (NCBI taxonomy): Eukaryota > Metazoa > Chordata > Testudines > Pelomedusidae > Pelusios > Pelusios castaneus. Next base: position 5,385,598 of record ML685874.1, on the reverse strand, counting down.
ACATGATCTTAGTTTCCAGATTGCTCTTTGTAACATCGAATCAGGTACCAAACTCTATTTCCTGCTAAAGCTGATCGATGTGGTTTTTCTTTTCCAAAATACTATACAACTTTTCTTTTTAGCTGTGAAGAGCAGTAATGTTGGCACTAGTTCTTTGTTGCTCTGGTGCATTTTTGGTCACTGGCAAACAGTTTCCCATTGTAAAAATATATAGCGCAGTCAGAACTAGAATTACACTATTTTGAAGCCCTAATGGGAGGCCTTTTCTCTATGATTCTGTTTTAAACTCAAATGCATAGTCTTCTCCCTGCACCTTTTTAACTTGTCTAAATTAATATATTCCATTTTTCCTGTGTGTGTGTGTATGTATGTATTTTTTTATTTTTTTTTTAAATCACATTTGTCAGTTTTGGGAACATGAAGACAATTGTATAACTTCCTCCAAGCTCTCTCTACAGTTTTGGGGGAAGAATCCTTTCTTTTAAGGAAAAAAGTGCTTGTGTTGTCGCCTGACTGTCATAAATTAGATATCCACAGTAAATGTAATGGAGTCACAATTATATTAAAAGAAAAGAAAAAACAATCCAGGAGGCTGAGAACACAAATAAATGACATAAGGGTTAAAAACAGATGTAAGTGCTGTAACATCATGTTGTCTTTAATACATTTGCTTTGTAAAGGACAGGCTTCTTCTCTCATTTCCTCTACCTATTCACATCCGTCTTCCCAACCTTCCTTCTTTTTGTAATGTAGCATTTTTTTCCTGTGATCTGTGTCATTGCTGTACAGAGAAGAAAAAAACCGCAGTCAACCACAGTAAGTTTTAGCATTTCTGGGGATGAGACTTCAGATAAGATGAGACAGAGTGGTTCTTAAGAGGCAGTTATTGTCAGAGGAGAATTTGGTAAGAATTAATCACTGGCGGTTGTTCAGTAATGTTGAAAAGTGTGGGCAAGAAGACTGAAAGATGCAAACCAGCAACATAAAAATGAATCCTGAGTTCTGATCATTTTGTAGGAACTTCTCATTGGACTTGGACTAAAGTCATACTGAGAGTTTAAAAAACATTAATGAGGCCAAGAACAGCATGTCCTGAAGCCTTATATCTTCCAGATTCAGCTGAGAATGTCATTACTGTATAAAACTTTCTTAACCCCCTCCCCACTCCTGAGTTTTGTGTAACGTGCATGCTGAGACTGACTTTACATTGGGGTAGTAGTGCAGGTTGCTTAATGTTAGAGGAAGGCTTCAGACTAAGGGAACTTAATTATGCTTGGCATTCCATATCTGGTGTTTTAAGAACATTGTTTAAAAATAGACCAAATTTTATTTTTGGAAATATAAAACAGGCTTTGTGACATTACTGTAACAGTTCATGATTTCACTCCAACAGATTACTTGAAGTTCGTGGACGACTTTATGAACTCTTAACCCACTGCATTCCTCCTGAGATTATAATGAAGGTAATTTAACTCCTTAGCATTTACTATGTTCATTGCAACCAGAGCTAGGAGAATCTAAACTTAGGGCAAAAGGATTAAAATTATTTTTTTAAAAAGGAGGAAAAACCAAGTAATAATAGTCAAGCACATGCTTAACATTCAGTTTTCAGGATCTTGAAAGGGTCTTCTTAAAGTTTAGCACATGCCTAAGTGTTTGCAAGATCAGGCCCAAGATTGTATATTTCTTGGGGCACAAGAACGTAAGAATGGCCATATTGGGTCAGACCAGTGGTGCATCTGGTCTTTTGACCACGGCCAGTGCCAGGTGCTTCAGAGGGAATGAACAGGACAGGACACTTCTTTTTATTCTGGAAATTGCCTAGCACATCACATGGTTCAACTGTAATCTAAATAATTTAACATTAACAACAGAGCAGATTGTCTGTGAACCAGAAGTCTTCATTACTCTGTTTAGTTCGAATCCTTTTACTTAACAAATGCGTTTAGTTACATAATATCTATGTGCCAAAGCTAATGACAGCTTGATTGCCTTTGTTAGATTGAGTTATCCAAGTTTTGGTGACTGGGCAAATGAGTTTAAAGCTTGACTAACTCGGAATGCTGAGAGTGTTAATTTACAAGATAATCTCCATTTTTCTCAGATGAACACACACACACACACACACACACACACACAAAATAGGCCTCTTCGACTGTACCTGATAATAGCATGCTAGAAGGCATCCCCATGTTTTTCAAACTGCTGATTGGCTATTAATTATGGGGTATAATTTGGGAAGCTCCATAATTCACAGTGTTCTTGCCACAGCACTTTGGAGGGGGCAACTGCAAGCTCCAGCAAAGATTGAAAAATACATACAAGGTCCGTATGGACTTGGCCAGAGGAGAGGGTCCCAACTTGTAAGGGACATGGATGGTTGCCTGAAATAGCAAAGGTGAAAGACTGAAATGGGAGGGAAGGGGAATTCTTTATTGAAAGAGGGAGGTAACATCTTATTAAATCAAGATCATTCTTTGAGTACCAACAATATGCTCGGAGCTGAGCAAACACCTTGTTTCCTTGTTTGCTCTCTAAATTAGAGGCAGACATTAAAATAGATGTGATACATAGGTTGGAAATCAGCTACCAGAGTGCATGCTTTTTTTGTAAGTTTAAATGCATTGAAAGATTTCATGAAGGGAATGTGACATTTTAAGGAAGCAGCAGTTGCTCAAACATAGAGGTTGCCATGGGAAATGGAAACAAATGGGGCAACCAGGCAGGAGGTGTGAATTGTAGGTAGCATGAAAAGATTCTGGAGAACATGAAGGCAGAACTGAGATTAAGATAATATTTGGAAAATGTAACAACAGCATTAACCTTTATTTACAGTGACAAAACACAGCTTTAATTAAATTGTTAAAAATCCTTGACAGACCAATTGACTTGTGCATCTGACATATTCTGTTAAATTATGCTGGTCCTTGTCCTTTTCACCCTACTAAGGGCTAATGCCACTGAGATGCTGAGTTGTCTTGCTGTGCAGTGCTCTCTGTCTTAAAGATAAATTCAGATATCTATTACTAACTTCCACTTTATGGGTTTGAAGATACCAATGTTTGGCAAAGAGTCCTTGAGCACTTAAATAAATTCTCTATATGCAGAGCTGTTGCAGTCGTGTTGGTGTCACCCACTTTGTCTCAAACTTTTGCATTAGAGCTGTTTCTGCAAAGGTTTATCCCCTTCTTCGCCTCAAATATAAACCATTTTAATATCAAGTCCTTTGTCATTTTTGTGGTAAAATATCGCAGTAGTCTTATTTATTTTTTAAAAAGTCATTCTGTTGAGATGTGCCTATTTACATTTATTCCTGATGATTACTGTTGAGATTCATGTCACTTGTCAAATAAAGAATCCTTAAGGCAATATACTTATTTGCAGTTCCCAAAGACATCAGGAGGGCTGGAGCATGGTCAGTTTGTATTGCCCTTAGTGAGGCAGAAATTGGTCAGTTGCATTATTGTGGTTACCTGATTTTGCAGAAAGAGGAATTTATCCTGAGAGAGACGTTTCTGAAAAGACAATGTTCCACAAGTGTTTATGCAATTCAAAGTTAGTACTATTGGATAGATAATATGATAAACCTTGAAAACTTGTGCTCTGCAGGATTACTGAGTTCAAAATCATGATGTTATTTGCTCAGCTATTTTTAGAAGAGTGGCAGTTTTGATTAATAGTTTAGCTGATTGATTTTGGTTACAGTTATGGTTTTTAAGATGTTCAAAACCAAATAACCACGCTCAGTTTATTTTTTATAAACAAGACAGCATGATAAAGGGAAGAAAGAGTTGTTAACACCACCACCAGTCCTTCCGGGAAGCAGGTTTTTGCAGTGTGTCAGTAAAGCACATTTTGCAGCATTTTCAGTTCACCTTACAGGGAAGGCATGTTCCCAAAAATACACCCCCAAACTGCCTGTTTATAATGGAGCTGTTCACATGCTAAAACCATCTGTACAGCTTCTAAAATACCACTTGTTTTCTGGTACCATGGCATACCCCTCTTTCTTTTTGTTTAGGATACAGCATTTTAGGTACTAACATGTGAAGGCACCTCTTGAGATTGTACCGAGAGGCAGAGCACTAACGATAGTTTGTCTTTAATGGGTTTCCTGTTTTCTAATGCTAAAGCTGACTTCATCTTTGCAAAGTGTTGTGGGATGCTTGACAGGAGAGAACAAAATTGTGGGAAGACCTTAAAACATTCAGTTGACATAACTTCCTAATACTTCTCCATGTACTACATTCACTGGTATTACACCCAATGTATGCCAGTGGTTCTCTAAATGGAGCCCCTGGGGACTTTTGTGTAACACTGGTTTCTTCCCCTCCGCCCCTTCTGAGTGATGGAGTGGGGAGCAGTAGCAAGGGCGTGGGGAGCAGAGGTGGTAACAGCTGCAGCAGCAGTGTGGGCAGGAGCGGTGGGGCAGTGGGGAGCAGGGGCAGCTGCTGCTTTGCAAGGCCAGCAATCCTGCTCGTACCAGTGGTCCAGGGGCTCTAGGGAAAGCAGGTGATTTACTTCCTCTTACCAGGACCTGGTCCTGAAATAGCCGCTCAGGGATGTAGGCGCTGCCATCTCCTTCACAAGGGAGATGTGGAGAAGCAGCAGCAATGAGCAGTGCCCCGTGGGGGGCTGAAGCAGCAGCTTGCCATGGGGAGGCCGACAGCAGTGGCTCTGCATAGACCAGGAGGAGCCTTCCCTGGCCTGGAGAGCTTGGGTGGGCCCAGGGACTGGAGAGAACGGGGGATGCTGGTGGGGCTGCATGTGGGCCAGGCCCTGGGAGACATGGACCCTCAGGGCTGCTCCAGAGCAGGGTAAGGGTTAGTGGTGGGGCTGGTCCCAGCTCTGAGCTGGGGGGGGGGGGGTGTGAACCCAGTGCAGTGCTGCCACTTGGTCAAGGCCCCTTGTAGTGTCGCGATGGCTGCGGCAGGATTGTGTTAGGTCGGTGGCTGGACAGGGAGCAGGCTGCGCAGTGCAACTGGGTGACAGGTGCTGGAGAAGGTAGTGCAGCAGCAGCCGTCAGCGCAGGGAGCTGGGCAGTCTGGCAGCAAGGAGAGGTGCCCCCCCCCCCCAGTTTGAGAGCCACTGGTGTAGACTGTGTGTAATAGGACCTGTCATGCTGTCCTCTTGTAATGTATCAGCCTTTTAAAAAGTGCCATGTTCTCTCTTTTAGGGCCTTTTGTCAGAACTTCTAAATAACTGTGATGGGCAACTAAAAGGAGAGGTTGCACAGATGGCAGCCTTCTATGAGCACCGACTGCAGCTGGGCAGCAAAGCCATTTATCATCTGGAAGCATTTGTGGCAAAATTTATGGCACTTTATAAGAAGTTTATGGAGGATGGACTAGAAGATATGATGTTCTGAGACATCAGTGAATTTACATATTTTATACTATGTCATGACAGTCTACTCCTATGTGATTTGTTATACAAACCCCTGTCAAAGGCGAATAAACACTTGTTTACTTCATTGTGTTTATAGTAAGGGCCAGTTAAGAGCAGAACTTTATTCATTCTGAACACGAAGTCTGCAAGGCAACTCAGTTCTTTTTAATTAACTAGAAAATGTGAGCCTTCCAGAAAGACAGCATTTTTAGATGTTTGGGTTATCTGGCAGAATCACATTCCAAGCTCAGCAGTGTTCCATCAATATCTAGGTTACAGTCTTACCGAGGAAAAACCCACAGATGCTCTCTAAAATGAAGCTGGCGTTTCCAATGTCCTGTGATGGTGCATACACTCAGAAGATTATAAAAGGAAACAAAAAACCTGTTCTATTCTGAAAATGGACTGTAAAATGGGGGTGAGGGAGGTGTCCAACGTCCATTGTCCCTTAGTTCTCATATTCATTTTTCTCAGTTTATAAATTAAGGTGGATTTTCAAACTATCACACTTGCAAAACTTATCCTGGGATCTGAAAGTCTAGTTGGATTTTTTTCCTTGTGTATCATCAGTAGGAATAAAAATGGTGGTTAAACAATGATTCTGTGGAAATTGCAGAAACATATCTGGGGGTGTGATTTGGTTTGCAGCATCTCTTTGGCTGGTGATACAAGAGCTGGATCCGAAGCCCCTGAAGGATTCATTTTTTACTGCGGTGGGCTTTGGATAAGAGTTTATGTGAATAGGCAAGAGCTCAGCTAGACTTCCAGGTCCCCAAAATGAGTTTCTGGGGCTGGAAAACTTAGAGTCATGAGAGAGAAAAAAATCCCATAATGCCATTTCTTGAGCTCTTTTTTTTCAGAGTAGAGGCATGCTTAAACATAAGTCCTTGCCACTTCTGTGCATGGAAGAGCCAATGACAGTTTTGCAAGGGAGGTTTGTCCCAGTTTCCTGGCCAACTCCAACAACTATATTCTGTTTACCTGAAATTCCTCTAGTAGTTGATTTAAAGGTATTCTTCCTCTTCTGGAAGTTGCTGGCACAAAGTGTCTTTTGCATTTTACTCAAAGACAGCTGCATTGAAATGGTGGAAGAATAATCAGAGAAATGTAGGGCTGGAAAGGACCTCAAGAAGTTTATCAAGCCCAGTCTTCTGCTGATGCAGGACCAAGTGAACCTAAACCACCACTGGTGAGTGTTTATCCAACATATTGTTAAGAACCTCCAATCATGTGTACTCCACAACCTCTCTTGGAAGCCTACACCAGAGCGTAATAATCTATATAGTTAGGAAGGTTTTCCTAATACCTAACCAAAATCTCTCTTCAGGTTGAGCCCATTACTTCTTGTCCTACCTTTAGCTGACATAGACAACAGCTGATCAACATCTTTCTAACAGTCCTTGAAGCCTTATCAAGACCTCCCCCATCGGCCATCTTTTCTGAAGAATAAACAGTGAGCTTTTTAATCTTTCCTCACAAGTCAGGTTTTCTTAACTGGGCATCATTTTTGTAGCTCTTCTTTGGACTCTCTCCAATTTGTCCACATCTGCCTAAAAATGTGGCACCCAGAATTGGACACAGTACTTCAGAGGAGGCCTTACCAGAGCTGAGTGGAATGGGACAATTACCTCCCTGGTCTTACCTGCCTTTGTTAATTAACCTTTTTGAAACTGCATCACATCTCATTCAATTTGTCATTCACTATTCCTTTTCAGCCATACTATCACCTACCTAGTTATTCCCCACTTTGCAGTTTTGCATTCTGATTTTTTCCTTCCTAAGTACTTTCCTAGTTTACGTATGAAAATGTCATGTGGGCCTGTCAAATGCCTTACTAAAATCAAGATATATCATGTTTACTATTTCCCCTATTCACTGTAGAATTCACTGTCAAAGAATGAAATTAGATTTGTTTGGTATAATTTGTTCTTTGCTGGCTATTCCTAAGAAAGCTATTATTTCATAGGTGCTTAAAACTGATGAATAATTTGTTCCAGTATCTTTCCAGGTATTTAAATAAGGCTGACTGGTCTATAAATCCTCTGTCATCTTTGTTCCCATTTTAAAGATAGGTGTCCTTCCATACGCTTCATAAATCATTGTCATCCCTCAGGATGAAAAGTCCTGTGAATATCCCATACAAAACAAAGCTGCTTGCCCATTGCCAGCTTGATATTCTAATTATATACAGCCATATGCAAGTACATGTCATGAACAGATCTTCCTTCAGCTGTGGTCCAAATTTTATTTTTGGTTTAACTCTTAAATATTGTGTGAAATCTATTAGTAAAGTAGGTGGCTATTCTTAAAGGAAACATATTACAACTTTTGCATTACAACCACCGAGCAGCTAGCAGAGTAAACTTAGAATGGGCATGACTAAGGACATTACATTAGACTTTTATATGCCCTTAAATGAATCACATAAACATAAAGTAGGTTAATCATATAGTCCAGTGCTTCCCAACCTGTGACTCAAGGGCCAAAAGTGGCTCACGGCTCCCTTCCTGCTGGCTGCAGATGGGAGCCATTGCCTTAAGACCCAGGCAGAGCATGTTTTTGTGAGGCTAAAAGACCAGTGTAGGCTCCTTGAAGAGAATGGGAGATCAGTGTTCCCCTCCCCCATCTGTAGCAAGGAGTATGGCAAAGTGCTCCACCTAGGTCGATAGGCACTGGGGTTCCTGCTGGAGTCAGAGGGAGGGGAGCACTGATCTTCTCTCCCTTGGCTGCAGAAGGGAGCCATTATCTAAGGACTCAAGTGGAGCATAAAGGACTACAGGATGCATGTGGTTTCCCTTCTGCAGAGAGAAAGATCTGTGGGGAGGCAGCCCCCTTGCTGATCTCCTTCCATCTGGCTGCAAAGGTGGGGGGCTTGCTGGCAGAGACTGGTGGCCTTTCAGGGTTGTAAAAATATCTGAAGCCCTCGAGCAAAAAAGGTTGGGAACCACTGGCAGTCATAAGAACTGATTTAAAAAAAAAAAAAGAAGAGCCAGACTCTCAGGTAGTGTAAATCAACATGACTCCACTGAAGTCAAGTAGCTACACCAGTTGGCATTAACTGAGCAAATAATTGCACAACATGGTGGCCTAAAATAATAGTCCAAAGCAATACAGTCTGTGCTACTTTCACGGCAGTAGTTTAGATTGCCCCTGTACTTTTTAAAATGAGATAATTCTCATGAAGTATTAAAAAGCAAAACACCTGATGCAACAAAAACAGAGTCCTGTGGCACATTAAAGACTTACAAATTCATTAGTTGTTTTAGCCATAGACAGACTAAGATGCAAACACTTATTTCTATTGTTTTTACATTGCTTTTTCTTATTAGGGATGGTTAAGAGAATGAATTTTGGATTGAGTCAGGATTTGGATTGGGGCAGATGATGTGGAAAAGGCTGAAGCACTCAATATTTTTTTACCTCCATCCTCATAGGCAGGGTCAGCTCTCAGGCTACTACACTGGGTAACACAGAATGGAGAGAAGGAGAGTGGCCCGTGGTGATGGAAAGTCAGGTTAGGGCAGGGATCGGGAACCTTTTTGTCTGAGAGAGCCATGAACGCCACATATTTTAAAATGTAATTCCGTGAGAGCCATACAATATGTTTAAAACTAAATACAAGTAAATGTGTGCATTTTATGTAAGACCAACACTTTTAAATAAGTCTCTGAATTCTTTTTAATAACGTTGTTATGCTGTTGCTAACCAGTGATGAATAAAGTACTTCTTACCATTAATGCGACTTCTGGTGCTGCATGGTTTTGCTGATGGCTTTGTAGTCTGGTTGATACGTGGTGAGGTTAAGCTTCATGCAGGCGTTGAGACTTGAGAAAGAGAGGAAGAAAGAAAAAAGAAGGCAGGCAAAGAAGAGAAAGAAGGAAAGAAAAAGGAAAGCAAAGGAGAGAAAGAAGGAAAGAAAAAGGAAAGCAAAGGAAAGAAGGAAAGAAAAAGGAAGGGAGAAAGAAAAAAGAGAGAAGGAAGGGAGAGAAAGAAGGAAGAAAAGAAGAAAGAGGAAGGAAAGAAGAGAGAAAAAAAGGAAGACAAATAAGGAAAAAAGAGAGAGAAGGAAGAGAAAGAGAGGAAGAAAGAAAAAAGAAGGCAGGCAAAGGAGAGAGAGAAGGAAAAAAAGGAAGGGAGAGAAAGAAGGAAGGGAGCAAAAGAAGGAAGAAAAGAAAAGAAAGGGGAAGGAAAGAAGAGAAGGAAGAGAAAGGAAGAAAGCAAAGAAAGAAAGAAAAAGCCAGCCAAGGCCGCCGGACCCTACCGCGGCCCTGGGTAGCCGCAAGTGGGGGGGAGCTCACCCCAGCCCTGGAGGCCAATCCCAGTCCCGTGCTGGGATGCCAGGGCCGTGGATTAGCCCGGCCCCGCCGGCGCCGGCCCCAGCTCCGGCCCCGCCAGCCCCAGCTCTGGCCCCGCCACCCCCGCCGGCCCCAGCCCCTTCCCAGCCCCCTTACCTGGCCGGAGGCTGGGAGCTGCAGGGACAGCCGGCAGAGCTGCTTCTCTGCCAGGCCGCTCCCGCCCTGAGTACGCTCTGTCTGAGCATGCTCAGGGCGGGAGATTTGAATCTCCCCAGCCCGGCCGCAGCAGGAGTCTGCGCAGCTGGGAGGGAGCACTGGCGGGGACCCGAACGGGGGCGGGGCGGGGTCGGCTTCGGGCGGGGAAGTTGAGGCCGCCGGCGGGTGGGAGACCGGGAGCCTGCCCCGGCCGCGGCCACCCCGCTGCCCCGGTAGATTTGGCAGCGAGCCAGATGCAGCCATCAAAAGAGCCACATCTGGCTTGCGAGCCATAGGTTCCCGACCCCTGGGTTAGGAACTACTTAGAGAAGTTGGATGTGCACAAGTCTATGGGGCCGGATGAAGTGCAGCTGAGGGAGTTGGCCAATGTGATTGCAGAGTCTGGCCATTGTCTTTGAAAACTCATGGTGAAGAGAGGAGGTTCCTGGAGGGATTGCAAAAAAGGCAAGTACCTATCTTCAAGAAAAGGAAAAAGGAGGATCCGGGGAACTACAGATCAATCAGCCTCACTTCAATCCCTGGGAAAATCATGGAGCAGGTCCTCAAAGAATTCATCCTGAAACACTTGGAAGAGAGATCAGGAACAGTCAGCATGGATTCGTTAAGGGCAAATCGTGCCTGACCAACCTGATTGCCTTCTATCATAAAATGACTGGATTTGTGGATGCGGGAATAGCCATCAACGTGATATACCTTGACTTTAGCAAAGCTTTTGATATGGTTTCCCACAGCATTCTTGTCAGCAAGTTAAGGAAGTATGGATTGGATGAATGCACCATAAGGCATTCTGTAAGCAAAACTGGCTAGATCATTGGGGTCAGCAGGTAGGAATTAATGGTTCAATGTCTAGTTGGTAACCAGTAACGGGTGGAGTGCCCCAGGGGTCGGTCCTGGGGCCGGTTCTATTCAACATCTTCATTAATGATCTTGATGATGGGATAGATTGCCTGCTCAGTAATTTCACGGATGACACCAAGCTGGGTGGAATGGTAGACACGCTGGAGGGCAGGGACAGGATCCAGGGAGATGTAGACGAATTGGAGCATTGGGCCAAAAGAAATCTCATGCGGTTCAACAAGGACAAGTGCAAGTCCTGTCTTTAGGACAGAAAAATTCCATGTACTGCTACAGGCTGTGGACCGATAGGTTAAGTAGCAGCAGTAGAAAAGGACCTGGGGGTTACGGTGGATGGGAAGCTGGATATGAGCCAACAGTGTGCCCTTGTTGCCAAAAAGGCCAATGGTGTACTGGGCTGCATCAGTAGGAGTGTTGCGAGTAGATCGAGGGATGTGATAATTCCCCTCTATTCAGCAGCGGTGAGGCCGCATCTGGAATACTGTGTCCAGTTTTGGGCTCCCCACTACAGAAAGGATGTGGACAAATTAGAAAGAGTCCAGCGGAGGGCAACAAAAATGATTAGGGGGCTGGGGCACATGACTTATGAGGAGAGACTGAAGGAACTAGGCTTATTTAGTCAACAGAAGAGAAGATTGAGGGGGGATTTTATAACGACCTTCAACTACTTGAAGGGTTGCTCCAAAGAGGAGGGATCTAGGCTGTTCTCAGTAGTAACAGAGGACAGAACAAGGAGCAATGGTTTCAAGTTGCAGCTGGGGAGGTTGAGGTTGGATATTAAGAAAAACTTTCTCGCTGGGAGGGTGGTGAAGCATTGGAATGGGTTACCTAGGGAGGTGGTGGGATCTCCATCTTTGGAGTTATTTAAGGTCCGGTTCAACAACACACTGGCTGGGATGATTTAGTGGGAGTAGTCCTGCTTTTAGCAGGGGGTTGGACTAGATGACCTCATGAGGTCCCTTCCAACCCTAAAATTCTATGATAAATGTATCTAAAACTCTGAGGAGTTTGGATTCCATGCTCCACTTCTGAATCCTCTAAAAATTGGTGTTTGTAAAGAGCCAACTAGTTAATATCTGTACAAACCTGTTTTACAAGTTTGAAGATGCAACATGAATCCATTTGTACAACTAGTCTTCCCTCTGATCTATGCTGGTTGTTCTGATTATCTTTGTGCATGTGTTTAACCTGTAGTTTAACTTCAGATTCTATTTCCGAAATAAAATGTCGCTAAACTATTTTTTACAACAGAGGGAAGAGATGTAGGAAAAGCACCCGTCTAATCAAGGAGCAACCACTTAGCACTTCTTCAGATAGCTATTCTATTTCAACTGCTTTTGCTGAAAATAGATTTAGGCGGTTCAAGCATTTTTTTCAAATGCACAGTACTGGCCATTTGTCATTGTGCAAGGGGCTTCATTTCTTGTAGGCTGACTGTAGTAGCTCCTGAACTGTCATTTTATCTCTGTTGTCAATACTGAATTAACAGAGTAAATTAACAGAGTAAATACTGTGACAATGAATATTTCAACTGTTTTCTACTCTGGGGACAAAGAGCATGAATGAAAACAGTATGATAATATTGGTACTAATCAGTTGTCAGTTTCATTGTGCATGTTTTAATCCCCCTCTCCTCCCCTCCCCCCCACATCTTCAACTGCTGCACAGAACAGGGTGTGTAACATCAGTTTTAATTTGCATTATTGTATTCAAAATTGAAATTAATCACATAATGGATCAGTCCAGCACTCCAGCCAATCTCTGATAGCGGGTGTTGAAGGTACTTCAGAAAAAGGTGCAGCAAACACACCACTGTAGGCAGCTACAGAATAACATGCTCTTTGAAGAAATCTCCAAAACCAGGATACAATTCTCCTACCCAAAACCACACCACTCTGAGCTGAGAAGGGTTTCCTGTCTCATGGCTGTGTGCAGTATTTGGTCCTTCATAGTGCATTCCCCAATAGCAACAGTAGCCAGAGACAGGCTCGTAGAATAAGAGCAAAGTTACAGCACCAGCTTTCATCCATATTTTGCCAGAAAGCTATATTTCAGATGCCAAGTTGGCCACAAAAAGCCATGCATTCCAGGGCTCCATGCTCACTACTTAAGCATACCTCTGCGAATGCCTACGCCATGGAAAGAGCTGGCTGGTTCCAATACAGCAGTGGACCTGCAAAGCAACACAGGATGATCAGAGTATGCTGCCCTCATGCTCTAGGTGCTACTGGCTTTTCATCAAATGCTGCATCAAATCACAGGTTCTCTTCCTAAACTTAAAGGCTCTCAGGGGGGTGGGCCCAAGATGCATTTGGGCCTGCCTCTCTCTGGCTATGTCTACACTTACTAAAATTAGTTCGAATTAGTTAGTTCGAACTAACTAATTCAAACTAATTTTAGTTAGTTTGAATTAGCTTAATTCGAACTAGAAAAAGTTAGTTCGAACTAAGCAAGTGCCGTTCATGGCACTTGCTTAGTTCGAATTAGCGATCTCCATTGATTTCAATGGGCTGGTTAGTTCGAACTAAGAAATTAGTTTGAATTAACATGGCCACATTGGTTAATTCGAACTAGTTCGAATGAACCCTTATTTCAAATATCCTATCCAAAGTTTCTGGTTTGAATTAAGGAAGCCCTTCATTCGAACTAATTAAAGCCTAGTGTAGCCATGGCTTTAGTTAGTTCGAATTAAGCTTCCTTAATTTGAACTAACTTGCCAGTGTGGACATAGCCTCTGTCTATGTTGCTCAATGGGTCATGCCCAGCGGCAGCAATGGAATTGTTAACAAAGCTAAGATATGAAATTGGGAGCTGCCTTCTCAGGGGCTTGATGCCCATATCTTGCTCTTCAGTCCATAAATAACACATTAATTTTGAAATAGGGTGGGTCTAGGACTTCTTTACTTAAAATAAATGCTGCTGTGTATTGCATGTCTTGCACCTGAGTTAGTGGAGAATGAGCAGTGCCCTGCTCAAAGGGAGTCTTAAGAGTACATCCCATGGCTGGCTTATGCCAGCTGATTTGGGTTCGCCTGTCTCAGGTTAATTAAACAGGCTATTAGTTTGAGTCGGCTGGCATGGGCCAGCCACAGGTATTTAATTGCAATGTAGACATACTCTTAATGTGTATGTATATGCCTCTATTTCTGTGCTGCATGGTGTAGCTACAGTGCACAATCTATTATGAGCTGGGTATTTTTTTTTTTTTTTTTTTGCCTCATTAAACTGCTTCTGCCACTTTTTTTTAAAAACAGAAAGTGATATAAGTGAATGAGCACTGCTTTGTCCTACAAAGCTTCCAAAATCCACACAGGGTTAATCTAATAAATTTTGTTGTCTACTAAACTGGCCTGTACACTGATAAATTTGGTGACATTCATGGACTGAACTCACAAATCACTAGCTGTGCATTTACCTTCCTCACTGTTCTTCAAAACAATGCTGAGAAGTACTATCAAAATAATTCCATTCGGGTACCCTAATTTTCAAGCAGAATTACCTCTTCTAAAAAATTCTCTCCTTACCAACATCTGGTCTAAAGGGAATCCCAAAAACTTGTCTACTTATATTTCTTTGTTTTTCTTAATTGAACTACTGACAATGGGATTATACCTATTGTCTTCACTACAGAAGAGCTAGTCAAGAGCATCCTGCCATAAAGCCTGCAGACAGGGCTGGCCCAAGAGTTTTTTGGAGCCCTAGGCAAACTAAGAGTTTGGCACCCCTCCCCAGCTTATTCAATATAGGGGGAAATGGTTTAAAAAAAAAAAATAGAAGGGAAAAAAATCACTTCTCTCTAATTTGGCACCCCTTAAAGCCTGGCACCCTAGGCGATGGCCTAGGTCGCATATATGCTCAGGTTGGCCCTGCCTGTAGTTGACAAAAGTAGTAAAATAGAAGTCTAGTGACAGGAAATGTAATTTATTGGGAGAATCATGCTTTTTGCAACATGGGACTGAGGACAAAATAAAAGTTACTCAAACAAGCAGTGGGGAATCTCTCAGCTGAGCATCACTTTTAAAATACTGTTGCCAAGATTTTTTTTTTTAATGGTGCCTAAAGTTATGTTCCAAAATAAATGGCATGCTCTTGAAATATCATGAACCACTCAGCAGCTTTTCTTGACTACGGAGCTATTTATAACCACTGAAGCTGCTGAGTGCTTACCACTTACTTAGGAAACTTTGAATTTACTTAACTTTAAGCTCCAATTTTGTTTAAAAAAAATCTTGGCCTCTATTTCTATTTATGTCTCAGTCAAAGATCACACAAAGGCAAGCATATCGTCTTGCGCCTGCCATAACTCACAGAGGTGTTGGACCATAGACAGCCAATACACAATTCTCCCCAATTCTTCCCTCATTTAAATAGACAGTGGAAGGTAGTTTAGTTTTTGCCTAATTTTATTTATTAAAAAGTGTATAAAACAAAATTAATGTCACAACTTTCCCTAAAAAGAATGAAAAGTTTGTTTAGTTCAGGTTTAAATATTTAGCATTAATCTTTAGGTTGCCAAGGCTGAAACACCAGGCTGGTAAAAATGATTTTCACAATACTCATGACACTAATGAAACTGACAGCTTTGTTTTTTGCTCTCCAGGATTAATGAAACACAGCCCATAAAGCAGCAGCACAAAGCATGAACATTAAATTCATTCAGATTTTTAAAATTTAAAATCCTAGTTTTTGAATGAAGGCATGAGTAGCATTGTGAGAGTGTGCATTAAAATAGGCTTTTCAAAATCATATCTTTTTCATACAGCAGTATGTTTGAGTTAAAATAAATAGCATTACTTGGAGCTATTAATAATCATAATACAGCACACTAATTGGCTAGAGGACTTTGATTCTAAAATGTATTGTATTAAATTACTAATATGAGCAAGACTGATGCGAGATACATCCTCTTCTTTACAAAAGCAACAGCCTAATTTTTGTAGGTTAGAAGGCCAGGTAGTAAGAAAAGAGGTCATTATCACAAATTTTCTTTCCAGAGCAAAAAGTTCAAGATTATTACAGTTCATTGATATAAAGTAATAGGTATAATTCATCTTGTTTGACAGAGTTCCAGTATGCTTCAGCAATCCTTAATCCTTTATGTTTAACAGTTTCTTGCCTGCACTAACAGGTAATGTTGCACAAAATTATTGCATCGCCTTTCAGTTGGTGACCCATAAAAGGAAGCCTAAAGCTGCAGTTCACACAATAAAAGCTAATGACAATTAAATGTGCTTGTGGTTCTAGAAAATCTCAACATTTCACTCTTGATTTTTGAATATTTTTTTTTAATGTGGGTAAAAAGAAAGAAATGTATTTGTTAATTCATTTTTGCATACATTTCACTTTTGGGTATGTCCCATTATCAGCAACATATTTCTCCAGTGTTACAGATGGTAAGTTGGTCATACACATTCCAAAAAGTCTTAAGATCAAGGAGTTTTTGCCATTTTCTTCAATGGGACTTGAAAAATCATGCAGAGTTTCTGTCCTGTGATTAAATTAAAAAGATTTTCTCTCAAAATTAGCCAAGTCATTCAGGGCCCTACACCAGTCATAATTTTTGTGTTCCAAAAGGGTAGCTGTGTCAGTATAGTTCAGCAAAACAAACAAGGAGTTTTGCGGCACTTTTAAAGACTAACAAGTTTATTTATTGCATGAGCTTTCCTGGGAGAAAATCACACCTCGGCAGATGCTTTGAAGATGGGGAACTTATAGAATGGGAGGAAATTAAATGCAAGGAAATGTATGACATAGGATCAGGTCAGGCTGTAACAGCAATTCAAAATAGATGTTAAAATTCAAACACTGGGGGACAGCATACAGCAGAAGGTGAAGTCAAATCACCTGTTGTAATGAAAATAAAATCCATACTCCCTGTTTAACCCTGAGGCAATGGAGTTGAATTTACATATCAATTCCAATTCTGCAGTTTCTCTTTGAAGCTGTGATTTGTTATTCATTTGTTTGAGCACTGCTATTAACAAGTCATCAATGGAGTGAGGAGATTTAAGTGTTCCCCTATTGGTTTTTGAATGTTGTGATTTCTGATGTCAGACTTGTGTCCATTTATTCTTTTGCACAGACTGTACTTTTTGTCCAATATATAAGGCAGAGGGACATTTCTGGCACATGATGGCATAAATCACATTGGTGGACGAGCAGGTGAATGAGCCCTTGATGGAGTAGGTGGCTTGATTAGGTCCTGCGATGGTGTCTTTTGTGTAAATATGCGGGCAAAGTTGGCAACGCCGTTTGTTGCAGGGATATGGGCCTGCTTTAATGTTTCTGTTGTTAAGTCTGCTGTTGCGTGTGAGTATCTTTTTAAGGTTGGGGGACTGTCTGTAAGCAAGGAGAGGTCTGTCTCCTAAGGCTTGAGAGAGTGAGGGATCATCTTGTAGCATAGGCTGTAGATCCTTGATGATGTGCTGAAGACATCTTGGGGGTTGTAGGTGATGACCAGTGGCGTTCTGTTGTTTTCTTTCTTTGGCTTCTCCTGTAATAGTTGACTTCTGGGCACCCATCTGGCTCTGTCAATCTGTTTCTTCACTTCTGCGGATGGGTACTGTAGTTTTAAGAATGCTTGATAGAGATCCTGAAGGTGTCTGTGTCTGTTCGAAGGATCAGAGCAAATGTGGTTATATCTTAGGGCTGGACTGTAGACAATGGATCATGTGGTGTGTCTTTACATTTCCCTGCATTTAATTTCCTCCCATTCTGTTAAGTTCCCCATCTTCAAAGTATCTGACGAAGTGGGATTTTATTCCACAAAAGCTCTTGCAATAAATAAATTTGTTAGTCTTTAAAAGTGCCACAGGACTCCTTAATCATTTTTGGGGGCACTTTGGCTAGTTTCCCTGCCTGAATTAGTCTAGTTGCAATTAGACAGGCCTTCATCAAATTCGCTTGTGCCACATTTATATGGAGTGTATACGTTGAACTCTTAAGGAATGACCATGATTGTATTTAATGTGGGTAGAGAGAGATACATGAGATGAGGTTGATACAGGATGCTGTCATGTCAACTATTTTATTTACAGGAAGGTATACTCTTAGGCTTGACAGTTTAAAGTACTCAACAGCCCTTTACGGTGCTGAGGACTTCCAATGCTCACTGATTAGAGCGGGTGTCAAGGGTGCTCAGCCTCTTGAAGGACCAAGCTCCTGAAGAGGACACAAGGCAGAGAGTGCAAAGCTGTACAAGTGTTGCTGTAGCTGTGCTGGTGGTCTCTAAGATCTAGGAAAATATTTTCAGACTTCCAAGTAGAGCCCTGTGCATGACTATTCTTTAATCCTACTTCCACAATGGCATTGGGTCCTGTGGGACCAGCAGGATCCCAATCCCAGGGCAGGGTTCTTCTCTAGATGTGCACAGTGCTCTATGTCCAAATTCCTTGTTCAAAAACATTGACTACCACTGTTTCTCTGTCTCTTTTTTCCCCCAAATGCTGTGGAAAACCAACCACTATAACCAACTATATCCTGCATCTCTGGATTGGGGCTGTCAAAGTCATCATTCTGGTCACACTAGGGATGTCAATCAGAATCACACGTGGGTCTGGTAGGCAGGTACCAATGTCTACATTGACAAAAGGGAGTCATTTGCAGCTCAGAGAAGTATCTCCATTCTCCCTCATCAGGGAACTTCCGCCTTTGAGACAACAGGAAGATGCTTAATCAGCTATTAGTTCCTTGTCTTAGCTACTGTAAGCGCTTAGGCCTGCATTCAAAGGGACCTAGGCTTTGAAATGTTCAGTGTTGCACTATCCAGATACCCAGAAAATCACTGGAACAATGTGTTCCACAAAGCTGGAGTTAGGCTCCCCTTGCAACAAACGGGGAGAGCTGGGTGCCTTAGAATGCATTCCATAGAAGCCAGCATGCTAGATGGAAGCCACCTAAGTTGGCCAACGAGATGCTAATGACGGGTGAGAGTTAAGTCCCATCTCTTTCACAGTTAAGTGTTGATCTCTGCTACCAGTCCACAACTGGGAACCCTTCTCCTGGTATCAAGTGGTTTAGGTTCCTAAGACATTTCTTATGAGAAGGTGGTAGCCTCTACCTTATTCCTCACAAATGACCAGAGAAGGTGGTACCCATCTTACAACTTTGGGATAGTGTGTTTCATGTAATAACCCTGGATGTGGAAGACCTAGGTTCAATTCCTCCCCTCTACCACAGTAAGGAAAAAAAAACCCAGATTTGAACAGGGGTCTCCCAAACTGAGGGGAATTCTATAACCGCTGAGCTTTGGGATTGCCTGATGTAAGGCTCTCTTAATCTTTTCTGCTGAAGCTGTTCCAGTTTGGATAACTAAGAGTTATTAGAACAAATAGATTTTAGGTCTTCTACCTCCCAGGTGAAGACCCTAACCATCAGGCTATATAGTCATTCTCACGCCCGCTCTGGCTCAATAACTCACAGTGGCATGTAAAACGAGGACTTAAATTAATTTATTATATTTATCATTTTTGCTGTTATTCATGACGTTCTGACTGTGATTATAATTGTCAGGATACTAGTTCCTAGCACCAATATTGAAGTCTTATTGCATAAGTTATGCTCTACTGAGAGTCACATCAGACAGCCTATGCCACCAGCTTCTAGTGCCCCACTAGCAGCTGGTGAGCCAGATCCCAGCTGCCTTACAATTGAACTTTAAATGGTTTTAATTGGTTTTCAATATATGGCAGTGATGGGGGCAGGGAGAGAGCAGGAACAGATGGTTTCATAGAGAGCAAGCACCAACTGGGAGGGAAGAAATAGAAGAGGTGATGGGAACACATTGATGGGAGGGAAGGTCACAGGCCAATTCTGTGTAAGTAGTGGGAGGCTGCAACTCAAACAGACTGGGAAGCACTGCATTCTGGCTGTTTCTGAAGTTCATCAGACTGCTGTACATTGTGCATTTCAAGCTTGTTTCTGTTGTGTTGAGAAAGGTCACACATGCCATTGTGCAATAAAAACCCTTTTCAATTAGGTCTGTAGTAAAGCTGTGTGTAGCACTCCTGAACCAACTGCAAAAAATGTAATAAATAAATAAATAAATGAATTACTAACCTTTAGACTAGGAGAGTTCACCTCTTAATAGAAAGCTTTTCTCATGAAGATTCCCCTTACTAATGGTGTCAGACAGCTCTAGAGTAATTCCATAATTTCTTATGTAGAAAATGCATATTTAGAAATATTTTTATTTTCTTCCAATTGATAGTTTACAGGTGGCAAAACTGAGTGTGTGCATTTATGGACCAACAGTGGTCATGCAGTAGTGCTTGAGATACACTGTCCTAATTCAGGCAGTAGTCTAGTATATTCCAGGAAGGAGATAGCTACATAGGTGTGGTTCCCTCAACCCCCCAGTTACATTACAGCTGTGCTGCAGCATTAAAACTGAACCCAATAGCCACTACTGGTGAATACTGACAGAGTATACAGGCACAGTCCCATCAAAGTAAAAGATTGCCTATATTGGTTTGCAGTGAGATTCAGCCATAGGCAAGCTGGTTTCATGTTCACAATGTGAGGGTTTACATATGCCCGTGCAAAATGGCTTTACCCAGAAAATCATGAACTTATTTGGAAGTGAACTCAGAATAATTCACAGTGCTCTAGTCATCAGAAGAGAGAAGTACTTAAAAGCTGTACATTTCAAGGAGTCTATAAAATGTTTTCTATGCTTCTTCCAACGGGCATGCCCCTGGAAAAAAACATCTGGAAAATGTTGTTTCCAAAAGTGGGTGACAATGAAGGAAAAGAAAGCAACAACCCAGTCAAAGAGAAGGAAAGAAAAAGTGATTTACAGGAGGGAGCAAAAGTCAGATCCTAGAGGAAGACAGTTAACTCAGCAATGTTGTTTGCATTTCAAAAAATGAGTTAATTGCAATGTTATTTATCATACCCTAAAGTTGGAATCTCTATCACAGATCATGAATAATGCACATTGGAGGACAGAGCTGGTGACTCAATAGGTCTCTTCCATTTCCATAATCTGCTCTTAATTTGAAAAATCAGCTGAGACTCCCCTTGTATGTGACAACTGTAAGCCAGTGAATACTGATGAAGGCACAGCCAACTATATCACAAAGAACCTTGCAGAAAATGATTAGATCACATCAAATAGTTATTGTCCAGGGTTGTTTCCTATCCTGAACTGAAGTAACTGATTCCTGGACTTTGTCAGGAAAACATACCCCTTCTTAAAATGGCAGTTTTGGCTTGTTAGTTTCTAAACATGCACTAGTCTTAGGCAATGTTATAGGACAATATCCATTTTCCTCTCTCCTTGTTAATGCTGTTCTTTATTTTCTCTCCTTCACAACTCACATAATTAGGGCCCCATTCTCCAAGATGCTGAGCATCATGTGTGATGGACTAAGTACCCTCAACTCTCTCTGAGCTTCACTGGAGTTGTAGGCACTCTGCACGTTTCTGGATTGGCCCAAAACTCATTATTCGTTATTCTGTAAGGCTGACTAATCAACATCCTTAGCAGCACTATGCACATAGAGGTAGGCACTAGCTTAAGGGGACCACTGCCAGTCCCCATGCCAGCTCCACCCACCGCATCCTCAGCAGGTGCCAGGGGCAGGGCCAAGGACTCCTCTGTGCAGGGCTCCTGTCCCTTGCTGGCCATGCTCCCCATCTAGTGGCTAGCTTTGATAGAGAAATTAACTTTCCTAAGAAGCATACATAGAAAATAAGAGTTGCTAGAACTCTCAATATTTCTAAAGGTAAAATTCCTCTTAGATAAGCTAGAAACCATCTGTCACATGGGTCCCGTTTAGGCACGTCAGGGGAAAGAGGAACAGCAGCAAGATTAGACATAGTAAAAAATCAGATGGTAGCATATCACATTTTGGAACAGGGAGGGAGATGACCAGTAACTGGGGAGGATGGTACCATTTAAAAGCAGCAGGGCATAACTTTGTAACTATGAAAAGAAAAATCAAGCTCAAATACTTCAATAGGTGTCTGGGAGGATTAAACATCTGTTGGGAGAATAATGCTGAAATTGTTTTGGAGATACTAATGTTCAAGGGGAGGGATTGGCTGCTCCAGACAAACACACTTATCCATAGCCTTCTGCAGGTTAACTATCTATCTGTTAAACAATGGGAAAAGGGATGGCACATTAAACTATAAACTCTATAATGATATCACTGCCACATAACACATTATAAAGTCACACAGGGGAGTAGAGTAGACTATTAAAAGCCTTTCACTGTGGAACAATGATGTAAAATAAATGCAACTGTGTATATATATTTTGAAGCTAACAGAATGCTGTAGCTGAAAATAATTATTTTTTTTTGTTCATTTGCACAAAGGTATTAACATCCTGGGGGAAAGTCCACACTTCAGAACAGGCACTGGAGATGGAAGAGACCAATTAGACCATCCAGTCTACTTTTCTGCAAATATAAAATGTAGCACACTACTCTGCAGATTACATAAACTCTACTTCAGGAAGTAGAGAAAATTTCATTAGAGATATTACTGACAAAGTGAATCAAAATTACATTTAAAAAATTCAGATTACTGTACAGTTCCTTAGTACTCTTGAAAATACAGTCTATATCATGCTACTGAGAATTTAGTAAGACACATTATGAATTTTCAAACACATCGGCCTTGACTTTCTCCATCCCCAGAATATAGAATTACTTTTTGGTCTGGGGATTCCAGAACCCAATGAAAAGCAACTAGTGAAAATCTTTGGACAACACCACAAACGACCTAAATAGCGTTCATTAGGGACAGCAATAACTGGTGATTTTTTGCCACTCAACTACTGTGTGGCTTTGGACCAGTTTCCTTATCTGTAAAATGTGGGGAATGAAACTTACCTCCTTTGTAAAAGAGTTTGAGGATGAAAAAAATCCTAAAAGCATTAATACTGCATGCTACTGTGGATAACATAAAAACTTTCTCACTAGGAGGGTGGTGAAGCATTGGAACGGGTTATCAAGGAAGATGGTGGAATTTCTGCCTTTGGAGATATTTAAGGTCTGGTTAGACAATGCCCTGGCTGGGATGATTTAGTGGGAATGGTCCTGCTTTTAGCAGGGTGTTGGACTAGATGACGTCATGAGGTCCCTTCCAACCCTATGATTCTATGATTCCTTGCATTCACATGGTTGTCATCCAAGCATTGTTCTGTATTACTGCAATTCTTTATAGAGATTGAAATGGTTTATTAAGAATCCCTTTGATTCCACTCTCAGCTTTTGTGATAGAGAGGAAGAGGAATTTTGTTTTGAATATACATGTCAAACATATAGAAATACATAGCTTTAAGATTTATTTGTGATATATACAGAGTAAGTCCATTGTATTGTTGACTGTGACAGGAGGTAACAGATGAGGTCAGAAGCCTATCTGACACTGTGTCCCCAGCTACTGTCTCTGGAACCTGGGTTATATACAGCTGGTACTTCTTTCATGAGGACTGTCTCTCTGCTGTGACTTGAGGTATCATATAGAATGACAAGCAGACTGTAATAAAATAATGAATCCTTCTCTAATACTCTCAGCCTTATATTACTCCAAGCCCAATGCACAATACATTTTAAATATAAAAACAATATTAAAGATAATAAATTATTATAAAAGAATAATAATCATCTCTAATATCCATATAAAAACAGCCCAGCAGGGAAAACTTCTAAATGCATTTGAACTATTTTAAAACAACAAAACCCAAAATTAACAGCTATTGTGATAAAGCTAGGGAAAACTATCTTAAAAATCTATTCAACCTGAAATCACAATGACAAAAGGAAATGTTTCTATAAAATGCTTTTAAAAGGAGATATGGTCATGACAGTTAAGTACAACACAAAAGAAAAAGTCAAAGAACTCGAGAAAGTCAAAGCACAAGAAAGATGGGAATAAAAAGCTCAGGAGATAATTTTCAAAGGCACCAAACACTGAACGCTTATTGACTTTGAAAGGGAGTCAGGCACCTGTGCCTTTGAAATCTTCCCCTAGATCTTCCACACTTGAATCTTTTCTGCAATCACACACCAGTTTGCATGGTCAAAGTATGAATGAATAACATGTAGCTCAGGAACATGATGTTCTATCAGTTCAACCAACTCCCCTTCTTTAAAAACATGGTAGTACCTAAGACAAGCCGCATTTGGATTTCTTTGCTTCTGTTTGTTCTTTGTGGCCATGGCACAATCATTGTCTGTATCCTGGAGAGAACTCTCTGTTTTGCTTCTGTTTGGGGGTCTGAAGAAAGCTGCTTGTTTTGGGTGATAATCTATTTCAAGTTGCTGTTCGATAGTTAGTTCTTTTTGATGGGAAACCAGGTCAGGTAAACACACACTACTGCAGTCGTGCATTATAGCTGCACACATCGGGGGCTGCCTAGTGAGCTGGCCTAATTCTGAATAACAACTTTTGAAAGGCCCCGGGCAAAATAACATAGATGACCCTGATTCTACAGCCATGTCAGAAGCATTATCTTCAGAATTCCGTCTACACCGTAAAGACACGTTGGAAATATGCTTCATGAAATCACCTGTCCTGGTTTCTTCAAAAAGCTCTTCCCTATTTAATTCATCCAGCTGAATACTGCAGCTGCAAAATGTGTTAAGCTCTCCTTGGTGCCATTGATTATTCAAATCTGATTCTGAATCAAGTGATCTTGAAAACAGAGACCATCTCACGGATTTTTCAAATAAGTTGTGCCTGGTTTCCTTCTCCCCTGAAAAGGATGAGCTTCTCACTTTCCTGTGCGCTTTCAAAGCTCCAGCTAACTTAGTGGAGTGCTGGTTCAAAGCCAGACTTTTGTTCTTTTGATGAATTGATTTCTGAATTCCACAAGAACAAGTATTACCCAAAGTCCAGGAAGGAGGTGAAGGATTCCAAGGAACAAAGACATCCTGCTTTTCAAATTTTCGTCGTTTCTGCTCCATTGCCCACACGTATATCATTATCTGGCCTCCTACTCTCAAGATACGAGCCATCTCCTTTATTGCTCGCATACGCCGCTTCTGTGTTGAAAAATGGTGGATCACTGGAACAGAACATATAAGGTGAATAAATATCTCTCACTAATGAACAGACAGACCATGGAAGAATACTCGTTCTGAAGTTTGGCTTGAACCCCAGCAAAGGATCATCTGTCTTCTACTGTACTACACAATGCTACAACCTTTCCAGATGGGAAAGGAAGTCAAAGCAGATTTATTTATTTTATAAAGACAATCAAATTGAAAAGCATGTACTGGTGCTAGTGGCAAGTTTGAGAATGACAGGAACTGCAGCTACAGTTCCATTTACTCATGAAATAAGTCATGTATCAGGGCATCAGCCAACTTCTAGGCACTGTGGTTTAGGAAGAAGCTTTCTATTCAGATCTCCTTATTCTGTAACTGTCTACGCTGGGGCTCCTTGGACCTTTCCACAAAGCACTTGATACTACCCGCTCATGACCGGGGTACTGGATTAGGTGGACCAGTGCTCTGATCTAGTCTGGCAATTCTGATGTTTTTACACTTGTGCCAGCGTCTCCCCATCATGGTTTATTCTGCTGTCACTGGATTCCTCCTCGTTCTTGGCAAGGGGCCAGCCTGCTAGTGAAACACCTGATTTGCCATCACTGACAGTTTTAAAATCAATATTGGATTTTTTTTTAAAAAAAAGATAATCTCTAGTTCAAAAGGAATTATTCTGGGGGAGTTGTGTAGCCTGTGCTGTACATGAGATCAGACTAGATGATCTCCATGGTCCCCTCCAGCCCTGGAATCTATGCAACAGTGATTTTTACTCACCTCCTCCACCAGCCACTCACGGTTCCTTTGTCCTATTCCTGAAATTCTTATGTAAGCGGCTAGTTCTGAAGGTATTTTTACATTTTAGGATTAGCCAATATCTTAAGGGTTAAAGATTCCATGTGCCTCTCTGCTAGATAGGTGTTTTGTCCCAAGTGACACAAATTTAAACATGAGTAATTACATATGAAATTCCCCCCGTAGCCTTATCTGCAAAAAGATATTATTCAGTTTCTGTTCTAAACTTATTTAGCTTTGCTGCTCTGATCCATCTCAGAAGCTGCTGCATATCAGTGGTGGATGAAGAATTCATAATTATGATGAGGAAGTGACTAGTACATATGTACACCGCTCTCCTTTACAGGAAAAAAATCACAACTGCACACCTTTTTGGTACCCTCTATACGGCTAACACAGGGCAAGGAAATTCTGCACCTCAGTTGGTTAAGCCTCTATCCCTGTCCAACCCTGGAGTCAGACGTTTATTTATTATGTAACATGTTTATTACAGCAGTGTCATAGGGCCAATTCCAAGAATGATGCCTCATTGTGCTAGACACGGTACCCACACAGAATAGTAGACGGTCCCTGCCTGAAAGAACTTACAGAATCAATAGATAAGACACACATGGTGGGGAAAGGACACAAGCTGAGTCAACAATGTGATAGCAGCAAATGTCATGTCAGTTCCACAATTTTGTGGTGTAAAGGAAAGGGGTGGTTATGTTAAATGGAAAGAAAAGGGAAGGGGAGAAGAGGACACCAGAGGAGAAGAGGGTGGCAGGGGGGCTCTGAGGTGAAGAGACTGGGAGGGAAAAAGAAGGAGGGGCATGGAGCAAGCAGCCAATAAGCACAGGGCAAAGAAAATTCAGTCAACACCGTGGAGAGTGTCCGAAGGTCCCTGCTTTAACTGATTCTATTCTGACTGGCTAGAGTCCCCCAGAGCATGCAGCAGGGGATATCTTTCAAGCCTGTACAGTTCTGGGTGCTGGGGGAAGAGATGGCTCAGTTAATCCCCATTTTGCCCCCTCTGTCTAGTCCCTGTTTTGCTTTGATTGCTTCTGCTCCTACTCCCTGATGTCTCTGGCTGGCATGGTTTGCATTACAATGACAAACACTAAGGTGAAAACTCTCAGCTGGTACAGAATTATAGACCAATAGAGCTATGCTGATGAACACCAGCACAGGAGCTGTTCTGAAGTTTCTGTATGGCAATGAGCTAGTTACATGATCACATCTAAATGCATTGTGAGGAAGTATTTTATGGTATAGCAGGAGCTGTAGTGAAGTTAAGTCTGTATTATAAAGCTCAATTTCAATAGGGGCTTTAAATTTCACCCACTAATGGCCTCCTCTCAAGAGCAACCCACAACCAGGAAGAAGGGAGAGAAGGGAATAGAAAGAAAAAAGGAGGAAGAGGAAACAAAACAAAAGCTTGTACCGCAGGAATAGAGGAAGCTTTGAGAATTCCGGACGGGATTTTCAAGAGTAACTAGTGACTTTGGGCCACACAACTTTGGGCCACTCAACTTAAGACACATTACAGGGGCCTGGGTTTTTAGCTAGGAAGTGTTGAACTTTCTGAAACACTAATCCCCTTTCAGATACCCAGAATCAAAACTCACTTTAGAAAAATCTTATTCTTTGTCTGCTACAGCACTCAATGACCTGTGTGCTATTGCACAATACCTAGATATCATTGTGACAGGCACCTTAGAGAAAAAGAGAGCTCTGTGAGGTAATGTTGTAGGAAAAGTTAAAGCTAGTAGAAAGACATTGAATTTTACAATTCACTAAAACAAGTTAATAGGAAGAAGGAATCTAGACACAAAGATTGAGTTAGGCACCTAGGCTACTTACACAATGAATTGGGAGAGGCCTTGAAATGTGTCCCACAAGAGTCAGCCCAGTAGGCAGGGAACCACCTAAGCCAGTCAATAGGAGATGCCAATGAGAGCACCAGCACTTTCCAGAGATAGGCCCCTAAGTCTGGGCAGCTGGGAGGCAGTCTCAGAAGCTGCCTAGTTCCACAGACGACATTTAGAAAGGTAGGGAAACTCCTCTCCCTTACAATCTATAGTCCAGTGGTTAGGGACTCAGCTAGGATATGAACTACTATGGGTTTACCCATCAGATACTGAGAGAATTTCCATAACACAATTAATACTTATTAATTCAATTATTTAATTAATGTGAACTACTTCGATAGACGAGGTTGAGGGAGGCTCACATTAGAACATCGCATCGTCCAGTGGCTAGGGCACTCACTGGAGAGGTAGCAGGTCTTCAAACACCGTGCCATCATATGGGGGTGGGCCTGAAGTACAGGATCTCCCATATTCCTGGCGAGTACCCTAATCACTGGGATAAAGATTATGAGGGATATTATCCTGTGCCCCAACTATTGTGTGGAGTGAGGCAGCTTACGAGCATGCGTGCCAGATCAGGCTTCTTATGCAAGATAGGTTGAAGAGCACATGTTCTCCTCTGTTGTTTAGGCAGGAGATGGCTCCTGGATGCCTACAGGGAGGCAGCAGTGCACATTCTGAGAGGCAGGAACATAGGCACTGAGGGAATTTTTACTGCAAAAACTTTAGGCACTGAGTTAGTTTGGGCACCTACAGAGTTAGGCAGCAGCTGAGCAGGAGTTTTGCAGATTACTGTGGGGCTGGAACTTAGGCAACTAAGCACCTTTGTGGATACAGGCCACAACTATTTGATCTGGCTGAGCTAAGATTTCTTAATTTTTTGGTTTATGGTCACCTATGGATCAGCTGCACTTGTGTGGATGCCTGAACCCATGAAGAATGTCATTGAAGTAGTATATACTGCAACATTTCTATGGCCAAATAAAAAATTAATTGACTTCAACCAACTGGATTCCATAGAAAGACTGAGATCTGCCTTTGCACAGCTGTTTGCAGAACCAGCACCTTACTTTGAAGACAAAGAGTTATTCTAAATTAAACATTTAATTTCAGTCAGATATCAACCCTCCCCAGCAGATCTAAAAGTCATTCCAAATTAATTTTGCACTGTGCACTGTTCATTCCCGGCTCTTTCATTTACATTGAAGAGTAAAAGATTTCACATCTGAAAAACGCATAATATAATCCTGATATGAAATGCAGGGGGTGCAGAGAAGAATAGCATTTCAAAGATTCTCATTCCTTTCATAAGAATATAATTAATTGCTTTTTCTGTTAATTTAATACTGTGACTAATCCTACTAAAAGGGATTATTTAGAACAAGCAGACAATGTACGATACAATTTTATCCCATTCAGCTGTCTTCAAAAGAACAAAACTGAAGGCATCAACAATTTTGGATTAATTTTTAGCAGTAATTTTTAAAATGAGTATTTTAGGTCAGTGATTCAGTCACTGAATCCTGTCAGACCTCAAGGAAAATGGTGTATTCTGAAATTACTTTGTCAAATGTTCATACTAAAGTTAAATCCCTTTAGAGACAGCTGAATAGTATTTAAGGATCACAAAATCTCAAACTCCTTTTATATACAGTATACACACTTTTGATGTCACTTTATCTTTGACATTTCCAGTAATAGAAACACTCAGAACAGATTTAGTACTTCTGATTCCAAGTTAAATGCAATTTTATTCTCTCCTTTTCAATAATATTAAGAGAATATCAGAGGAAAATATGTCAAAATGCCAATGGATTACCACAAACAATTTATTGGATAAAATTAATTATTCTCTCATGAACTACTTTTTGTCCCCCAAAACATACATGCTTACAAATTTCTTAGATGGTAAAATTCCTGCCATCTTAGATCTTTTCCAATATTTGTGGACAGCACTTAGCACATGAGAATGCAACTTTTTAATATAAAGAACTGTCAGTTTATTAAAGCCCTGACACAGCAAGGCATTTAGTCACCTGCCTCACTTTAAGAATCTGGATAGTCTCATTAGCTACAGAGGGATTAGTGAGGTGTTTAAAGTTAAGCAATTATAAAGAGGTGAAATCAGCATCACCAAGAGACTGGTTGCAGGGAGATGGAGGTAACTGCTATAAAATGTCGACAAGCTGTGTTTTTTTTTTTAAAAAAGGGGGGGGGAGGCAGAAGAGCCCTCACGGAGGCTCTTATCTCTCCCTTTACTGTCTTCTATCCTCAAAGAACCTACACTGAGTTTGATCCCACAATTTTATTCAGCCTACATTTAAACTAAAACCACTTGAAATTTTGCCTCAGCCAGGTCTGCAGGACTGGTCCCACTGAGCATTCAAATGGTAAACGTATTACAAACATACACATCCCTTCTTCTTCTGGTCTTTTCTTCTGAGTAAATTGCTTTTCTTTAATAAGAGAAGCTTATTGCTTAGTGTGAGCCTGGAATGACATTCCCTGAGACAGTGCTGTTATAGCTGTGCGGGCCCAGGACATTAGAGACACAAGGTGGGTGAAGTAATTTATCTTATTTATTGGACCGTCTGTTGGTGAGAGAGGAAAGTTTTTGAGATTACCCAGAGCTCCTCCTTATACCTGGGAAACTTACACTGCTAAATACAAGGTGCAACAGGTTGTTTAGCGACCTTAGCTAACACACAGTTATGGCTCCATTTCAGTGTTGCTCTATCAGCTGGATAAGGGGAATGTGGTTACTGGAGAGCAATCTGAGTTGCTCACTGGTAGAGCAGAAAAGGGGGCTGCAATTTTAAATGTAGCATAAGATGAGGGAGGAAAGGGGAAGCAAGAGCTCTGATGTTATACACCACAGTTGCCCTGTAAGTTGCAAGCCTTTGCCCTTTTGTAGCAATTCTCACCCTGGCACTAGCACCTGCGATGCAGCAGCACAAACTGCTCTCCTGGAGCAATAAATAGCCAATGAGAGAGCAGCTTAAGCTGAGGAGGGGGCCTGGAATCCCACCCAAGAGGCAACTGGGAAAAAAATGCTCTTTGGGAAGAAGAATTGACATGTGAGTTGACAGATGAACTGGAGCCTGGGTAGGAGAGCAGGTGATAAAATAAAAGATCAGGAGAATAAAAGTAGGGGCCTATGAAGGACGAAAGATGTCAGATAAGAAAGTTTTCAGGTCAGTAGAAGCAGGAAAAAAATAGACCTGGGTATGTGAACAGACATTGTTAGAGAAGGGAAGTATAGGGAAATAAAATCTACGCATGTACCAGAAAGAGAGTATCAAGGGAAAATAACTGAATGGAAATATAATTGGTGGAACAGAGAATTGATCAAAAAGCTGTCATGAAAACAAATCCTAGAAGCAGTAAACAAGCAGCTCACCCACGAAGTACCTGAAGTGTATGAACAGAGAGAATGACTGTCTGACTCTCTAATGATGGAATACAGCTCAAAGGTCTAATGGACAAGCGAGGTGAAGAAATCCAACTTGTGGATAAACTCGGTGAAAAGAAGTACAGCCACAGAACATCAAATCTAAGGAGCACTTCAAGCTAAAGAAAATTAAAAGATCAAGCCAAGAGAGGAAAAGCTGATTATTTTCTGAAGTAATCTCTTGTTAATAACAATGCATTTGGTACTAACGACAAAGCATGTATAAGCTCACAAAAGTGAATGTGTTGGTAACCTATACTTATTATTATATGTAGTAAGTCATTGGTAATGGTCTATGTTATTTATGCTCCTGATACAATTTTGGGGTTTTCTCTTACGAAGTTCTAAACATTCAAAATCATCCCTTTCGTCTTGGTTCACCTTTGCCTCTTCTTCCTGTTAGCATAGCCTAGACGAGGGTCACGCCCCTTTCTCAGATAAAGCTCCTATCCATGTCAATGGGAGTTTTGCCCGAGTAAAGACCCACAGCTGTTTTAGGATCTTATGCAGCACGGCGGTGATTTTACTGAATTATACAATGGAAGTTTGTGCTCTGGCTTCCTTAGAGCTATGAGACTAACAGTATGAACTTGAGAAGAAATCTTGTGAAAGTTGTTTGAACCTGAGAACTGTTTTCTTATTCCAAAGCCATAGCTGTGCTGTTCTATGCAGGAGAGATTGGAGGACAACAGTCATATTTACAAGTTGCTCAGTCAGACACAAACTGTCACTTACTTTAATGACATGGAACAGATGGCAAAACCCTAGTAACCAGGTAACAGATTGTTAAGTGCATATGACTAAAGATTTGAAACAAAGCTATATTGTCAACATGACAGCAGTAATAAGACCACTGATGACAAATTACAATCTAAAATGAATAATTAAATTGAAAAAAGCTTAACAGGCCACTGACAGCCCAATGGAAACATGGAAAAATACAAGACCTGATTCTGGTCTCATATCAGTTTTACAATACTCTTAACTTGTAAGCATACACGGTCCTAGCAGCAGAGGAAGGAGGACATCTGCCCAGGGCCCCCGCCAGCCTCCCAGCCCCACCACCAGCCTTGCCAGGGCAGGAGGTGGGGTGGAGGTGGAAGAGCATCTTTGACTTTTGCCCAGGGCCCTGGAATCACCAAGACCGTCCCTGCTCATAGGGAACCTTAGAGATACAGTTGTTCCTCATGACATGTTAAGTTCCTAGGGGAAGGCAAGGAGTAGCAACTCCACTTAATAGCGCAGATAGGCAAAGTTGCCTGTGTAATATTCACTAGAAGTAAACTTACAATTTGCTTCATAAATCCATTACAGCTTGCTTCTTTTAAAACATTTATCATTACCAAGGACACGGGGACGAAGTTCAGTGGAGTTACTCTTGATTTACTGTAGCGTAAGTGAGAAAAAAATCAGGCCCATGGTTTCTACATTCACTTATTGCATATTGTTTCCACTTAAGCTGCAAGATCTGTGAGGCAGGGACAATATCTTTGTATGGAGTTTACTTAGTGCTTTATGCAGCTAGTCAGCAAGCGTACAAATTTCCCAGAGGATGTGAATGATAAACTCATGCGAATGATAGTCTTGTTATTTGATAAAAGACGCAAAACTATCATCAATGCCTATGCACCCACCATGACCAATCCAGATGTGATCAAGGACAAATTTTACAAAGACCAAGGATCCCCTATTGCAGAAGGGCTGAAGGCAGACAAGTACATCATGCTTGGTGACCTCAATGCTATAATTGGCACAGATTTATTTATCATATGAGCTTTCATGGGAGAAAATCCCACTTAAGCTCATGTGATAAATAAATGTTAGTCTTTAAAAGTGCCACAGGACTCTGTTTTTCTTTAATAGACTAACACAGCTACCCCTTTAGAACTGGCACAGATTCCCAGGCATGGCCAGGTGTGATTGGAAGAAATGGCCTTGGGAAATGCAAGAGCAACAGACAGACCCCTCTTGCTGAGGAAATGCGCTGAACAGGACTTCCTCATCAACAATAGTCTTTCATCTGTCAAACTGTAACAAGATGTATTGGATCCATCCATGCTCCAAGCACCAACACCTCAATGACTAGGTCTTCATCAGGAGAAGAGACCAACAAGATGTTAAGAGTGACAAAGGCCATGAGACGTGCAGAATGCTGGACTGATCACAGGCTCATAGTCTCCAAGCTGAATATTCAGATACATCCTAGTTAGATGATCACAAGGTAAAAAAGCACCCCCAAAGCTTAGTATTTGTAAGTTGAAAGAGGAGAATGAGCAATAGGCTTTTGTTGAAGAACTGTACAAACAACTTGTAAATAACTGATGTGAACTCCAACAACATTTAGGAAAATTGGGCATCCTTTAGAGACTCTGTGTACTCAGTTGCAGCCAGTAACCTTGGTTCCATCATATGCAAACTTAAAGATTGGTTTGATGAAAATGATACTGATATAGGGAGACTACTCAGTGAAAAATATTGCCAGCCTAAGGCCTGTTTAGAAAACAGCACTTCAACATCTAAGAAGGCAGCCTTCAACAACATCAAGAGGACTGTCCAATGCAAACAGAGAGCTGCAAAAACCCATAGCTAAGCAACAAGGCAGATGAGATTCAATCTTATGGAGGCAGGAATGATATGAAGAACTTCTATGACGTTCTGAGAACAATCCATGCGCCATGATCATCAGGAACATCTCCAATACAGGGTGCTAATGGCACCACACTGCTCACTGATAAAGAGAAAACATTGCAAAGGTGGGCAAAACAATTTAACAACATCTTCACTCAACAATCATCTACTAGCAAGGAGGCAACTGATCAACTGCCCCAGACTGAGAACACATCTTTCAGATTCCTCAATGCTAACTGAAACTGGAAAAGTGATATGACCTATTGTCAAATGGTAAAGCACCTGGAACAGATGCTATACCAGCAGAAGTCCAAAAGACTGGAAGCCTGCACATGGCTTTGAAACCGAGTGGATTTTTCCAGTCAATGAAGACTCAAGGAACTATGGCCCACCAATGCAAGGATGCATCCTTTGTTCACTTGTACAAGCAGAAAGATAACAGACAATCCAGCAACAACTATCAGGGCACCTCCTTGTTGTCAGCAGCCAACAAAATTCTCACCATAATTTTGATGCATTGTCTTGTGCAACACAATGAACAAAGCTCCTGTCTGAGAGTCAGTGTAGCTTCAGGAAAGGTCGTGGACCATAGTCATGGTGTTTGCAGCTCATCAACTTCAGAAGAAATGCCTGGAATAGAACTCCAACCTGTATATGACTGTCACTGACCTGACAAATGCATTTGATAGTCAGTCAGTCGGATAGCCCTTTGGAAGATCATGGCAAAATATGGTTGCCCAGAGAAATTCATCTCAATGGTTCAGCGATTCCATGATGGCGTGCTCACTTGCATTATGGATGAGGAGGAGGAGTCAGAACCATTTCCAGTCTCCAATGGAATCAAGCAAGGCAGTGTGTTGATGAAGGTACAGGAAGTGACTGTTCATAATGTTTGTTGATGACTGATCCCTGAATGTTAAATCTGAGTCTGGGAAGCAGTGGAGTATGGACTATTTCTCTTCAGCTTGTGACGATTTTGGTCTCACAATCAGCATCAAGAAGACAGAAGTGATGTGCCAGCCTCCACCAGGAAAGTCTTATGTAGAACCTACTATCACAGTGAATTGCCAAATCTTCCAGGCAGTGGATAATTTCACCTACTTCATTGCACTGTCCAGTGCAGTTCACATTGATGATGAAACCAATGTTGGAATTGCCAAATTAATGTGGCCTTTGGCAGACTACATGCAAATGTGTAGGAGTGCAGAGGCATTAGTTAACACACAAAAGTGAAGGTATACAACGCCATCATGTTGTTTGATATATGCATGCAAATCTTGGATGATGTACAGACACCATGTTATGAAGCTGAATCACTTTCACATCAACAACGAAAGTCCTGTGGCACCTTAAAGACTAACAAATTAGTTTGGGCATAAGCTTTCGTCAACCCACTTTGTCAGTTGCATGACAAAGTGGGTTGAAGCCCATAAAAGCTTATGCCTGAAGAAATCTGTTAGTCTTTGAGGTGCCACAGGACTTATGTTGGTTTTGCTATACAAGGACTAAAACAGTTACCCCACTGGAACTTATCACTTTCACATGGACTGTCTAAGGAAACTGATGAGGATAAAATGACAGGACAAGGTTCTCATACAGGAAGGTATTCCAAACATCCATACTCTGTTGATGAAACCACAAAAGATGAGATGGGCAGGCCCTGTCACCAGAATGTTGGGTGAATGACTGCCAAAAGATATTTTATGGTGAGCTAAAGGAGGGAAAGCACTCTTAGGGAGGCCACAAGAAACAATGCAAAGACTTCCTCAAGTTATCCTTGAGGGGTTTCAACACTGACCCAGAGTTTTGGGAAGATCTCGCTCTGGGTTGTTCTACCTGGTGAAGTCTCATCCATACTGGAGCCACAGTCTATGAGCAGAGGAGAACTACTGAAAGAGAGTAGAAGCACCAGTAGTGTAAATCTCATAACTGCAGCACGTCCAATGTTAATCAAGTAGCCTGTAGCGGAATCTCTTGTTCAGTGCATCACAGATGGTTCAAAACCCAAACTGGTCTGATTGGCTACTCACGTGACCACAGAAACCAAACCTATCAGTGATGGTCATCTTCAAACTCAAAGAGCAAACAACAACATCTGGTGCCTAGCTCAATGGAACCCCAGTTCTGACTGGATCCTTTGGGTGTTGCCATAATAATTAATAGGATTCCAGGTTTCCTTCCTTTCAAAGAAGCAGTTCAAGAAGTTGGCTGCAGAGGAGTATGCAACAAGCGTTTATTAGTTCAGGCTGGGAGCTCCCTGTAGAACTCCTGCACTTATGAACATCATGTTAGCATATCATTATCGTCTGCGTTCCTTAATTAAGTTTCTAAGGTAAGATGTAGTTATATAAAAATAAGATTTTGTGGTTCAGGAGTTCATTTGCTCCTGCTATCTATTGCTCACTTAAAACCTTAATCTCCTGTTTACAACATGAAAGTTATTTGTTATTGTGGCAACAATTATAATTTGTAAGTGGAGGATTATGATTTCAGGAGGAGGAAATGCAACGGGAGCAGGTGAATTCTTAAAAACTAGAGTCTGGTTTTCATGCAAATGTTATAAGTAACAATTCTCGTAGTAAATTGTTTTGAAAGTTATGGAGTAAACTCGCTATTCAAAGACAGTTACTCACCTGAAGGCAGTGGGAGCACCCATCTGAGAAAAGTATTCTATTCCCATTGACTTCAGGTGAATCATTGCCTTCAAATGGCTTCAAACTAACATGAGTAAAGTTATGTGCATGCTTAAGAGTGTGTAGGATTGGATTGTATAAAAATTAAGCCTTATCATTACTAATAAAATAATATTTAAAAGAGAGAAATAACACTATGTAATACTAAATACAGAATGGGCCTATTTTCCTCTACCTTGCAGAATCATTTGCAACTGTGCAATGTTTACCACACTGCCATTCTGATTTAGTAGAATTTTTTAAAGGTTTGCGGTGAAGCATGAATGTATTGTGAATAAAAGAAAATTAAAAAGTATAAAGGCTGTGTGCAAACACCCTGTACTGTCTTTCTCATTGGTTTCTATATAACACTTTCTCATTGGTTTCTATATAACACATGTTATACATGTTTAAACTGGAGTTTGGTGTAAATCCAGAATTAACTCCAGTTAAAGCTAAGTAACTGAGATCAGAATCTTGCCTTCCTGGCAAGAATATCCATGAAAGCTATAGGGTACATAGAAACCATTAACAGGACTCTTGAAAAAAATAACATGTAACCTATATTATAATACACACAATATTTAAATAATTTTGCAATTTTTAAACAGCCATTGCAACCTGGACTGCAACAAAGACAGCCGAGACCTCTCTCCTGGATGTAGTTACAACCAGGAAACAGGGAAGCAAGTTTCTGTACGAGTGAAAACACAAGCACAAGAAACAAGATGTGGCATGTTGCACTTCGTTTAGATCTTGCTTGCCTTTTTCCTTGTCATGAAGACATGGGGTGATGAAAGAATCCTGCTCACCATGGCTCACAAATATGGAAAAGATAGGTAGAGCAAAGGAGAGACTGAAGTGAACACACAGCTAGTGGAGCTAATTTTAGGACTTTCAACTTTACAGAAGAATGCTTTTAAAAATTCCTCAATGTGATAAAATGTCAGATTGTGATTCCATTAATGCAGAACTTCTTAGCATAGATGATAGTATCACCAACTAACTAATTTTACAAGAGTTTTCTACGCCACAAGTATTTGCAATGCAAATATAACAGGAGAATTTTGCTCTTTATTCTTGTGTCACATATCCAGATCTTCCCATACTTCCTAACGTTCTTAAAACTTGCTCTAACTAAAAAAGCAGTATGAGCAGAATAGTCTGCCTAGCAACTCTGGGCCAAGTCTTCAGATGGTGCAAACTGGCTTAACTCCATTGATTTCCATGAGGCTTGGCAGATTTACACCAGTTCAGGATCTGGCACTCTATGCAAGTTCACTTTACCAACCAAAAGATTACAGATCAAATTGAAGTTAAAGTCATTACATGAAAGTTAACTTTAGAGGAAAGCCCTTAGCTATCACTCCAGCAGTTTCTTTCCTCCTAGTGGGACAAATATATAATTTGGTAATAAAAAGAAATTACTTTACTAACAGAGTATCTCAGGGAAGAGAGAGAGAAACAGCACATGATGGCTTTACTCTACATACAAAGGAAAGAAATTACATATCTTAATTAAAAGGAAAAGTTTTGTCTCTCTGCTGCCTCCATCTCAAGTAATCCAGGAAATCAACACATTAGAAATGTTGAACAAGGTTTCAATCATATATAAATATATCAATTGCCACTATATAAATCCATGATATACTCACACCTTGAGTAATTTGTGCAGTTCTTGTTGCATGTTAATATTGGAAGAGGTACAGAGAAGGGCAACAAAAATTGTTAGGAATATAGAACAACTTCCATATGAAGAGAGAGTAAAAAGACTGGGACTGTTCAGCTTTGAAAACAGACTACAAAGGGAGGACATAACAGAGGTCTATAAAATCATGAATGGTGCAGAGAAAGCAAATGAGAAAGTGGTACTTACTGCTTCATATAAACGAAGAACCAGGGGTCACCCAATGAAATTAATAGGCAGGAGGTTTAAAACAAACAAAAAGGAAGTACTTTTTCACACAATGCCCAGTCAACTGATGGAACTCATTGCCAAGGGATGCTGTAAAGGCCAAAAGTGTAACTAGCTTAAAAAAAGAACTAGATAAATTCATGGAGGATGATTCTATCAATGACTAATAGCCAAGATCATCAAAGATGGAACTCTATGCTCTCGATGTCCCTAATCTCTATCAGAAGCTAGGAACTGGACAATAGGGACTGGGTCACTTGATGGTTACTTGTTCTGTTCATTCGCCCTGAAGCACCTATCAGAAGACAGAATTCTAGGCTGGATGGTTGTGTGACAGATTGTACCTTATGTTGATCACTTTTAGAAGACTATAATGGATTATGTACAAAGTACGCTTTGCGAGGTATCATTTGAAAACACAATGTGCTCAAGATTACTGTCCTGATAAAATGTGTGGCAACATTTATGTAAAGTTGTAAGATGCTACTGTATGACTTTATTGAGACATGCTTCAAGTTTAGAAAAACAGGTACAAACCAGTTCTTTAGAGACAACAGGCAAAATGATGCCTCAGTCAGGTGGCAGCATAATCAAATGGATTATCACCTGGTAGCTGGCCATTCTTTGGCAGGAAGAAGGGCATGAGCGAGAAATTTACAGTTTGGCAAACAGATTTGCTGTCACCTGAACCCCACTTGAAGGAAACAATTCTCAAAGAACAGAAGTGTTATGAGAAAGGAGAAGAAAGGATACGAATCACCTCTCTCTCTCTACATCTCTACTCAGGGCATCAACAACATTTGAAAGAGAAAAGAAATTTCACTGAGTTGGGGAAGGGTCCTGGCTTAAAAATCTAGCCAGACTGCTGTATGCATATGGTGAGAGAAATCTTTGTTTTAAATTCACTTATCTAACTTATCAAGCTATTAGTTTGCATTTTACCTTTTACTTCTTTGTAACCAATTCTGACTTTCATGCCTCATTGCTTGTAGTCATTTAAAATCTGTATTGAGGTAGTTAAACAAATTTTATTGTTTTATCTAAACCAGAGTGGGTTTCGGAAGTTTCATTTGAGATAGCAGGTTTTGTTCAGATCGTTTTCTAAACTTTCTACGCACTTGTACTGCACAGAAGGAAAGAGCTGAGTAGTACATGACGCACATTTCTGGGGACAAGTCTGGGATTAACAACTTTCCCAGTATCACTCTCAGTATAATTTGGGAGGGCCTAACTGAAGCACTCTTACAACATAACTAGGAGTAATTTACATGCTAGAGGCTGTGCGAGAGCAAGCCCAGGAGTAGTTGTCCTCACAGTGAAGCAGTTTAAAGGTACGCCACATTGCAGAACTGATAGGACACAGCTATACAGCATTTCAGATTGTACCCAGGGGAATGTCACAGTGATCCACTGGTCTGACCCAGCATGGCCATTCTTATGATCATAAAGAGCATGATCTCACTAGGACAGAGAAAAAGCCAGTTTGACAGAGCTATAGATTTCAGACAGCATTAACAATTCTCTAATAGAAGGGGAGATATATGGGTGCCAACCCTACTGTCACTGAAATCCATGGCAAAACTCCCTGTGAATGCCACGGGATAGGGTTGACACTGTGACGTATACAACCACAAAAAAGTCACTGTGGCAGGAGATGGCAACCTTTGCTGGCCCCCGTGCCAGCCCCACCCACCGCACCCTCAGCAGGTGTCAGGAGCAGGGCCAGGGACTCCTTCTACCTGCAGGCCCCGCTCCCCGGCGGCAACGCCATCCTTAGTGGGGGTGCGAGCACCACGGGCCCCCCACTGCCAACTGTGCAGTCCGCTCCCCCTTGCTGTTGGCAAGGTGCAGGGCGGGAGGGAAGAGCCCAACCTCTGAGCCAGCCCCACCCCGCCCCAGCTCCGAGTCCTGCCACCTGGGCCCCAGGCCAGCTCCAGCCGGCGTCAGCTTTGGGTCCAATGCTGCGGCAGGGGCCGGCTCTCACCACTGGGCAGCCTCAAGTCCCTGGCCACGGCCAGAGCTGGCTCCCGCCAGCAGCGGTGGTTTCAGGTCCCTCCTGGGGGTGGAGGGGAGGGCAGTCGGGGTCCCTAGGGGTGGAACAGGCTGGCCCGCCCCACTCCCTTCCAGTGTGTGTGTGGGGAGGGGGGGAGGACCCCGAGGCCAATTAGCCCTGTGCCTCGCTCCCTGCAAGGGATGGCCCTGCCCAGCGGGAGGGTGGGGCAGCAGGGGACAGGAGCCCCGGGCCGCAGCTTCTTTTCCCTGCTAGCTGTGCTCCACAGCGGGGAAGGGCGGCCAGCGGGGGCCTGGAGCCGTGGCACGCAGCTCTTGTGGCCCCAGGCCGTGCTGAGGGGTGGAGCCAGCGGGGGGAGCCTGCGCAGAATGCGCATCTCCCACCGACTTAGTTACTCCTACTTACCACACTGTCTTCACACAGCACCGCTGACTTGAAGTGCACTCCGGTTGACACAGCCTTACTACACTTGGAGGGGTGGAGTTACTGAGTTGATGGAGAGCGCTTCTGGGATCAATTGAGCGGGTCTACACTGGCCGCTCAATTGATCCTGCTGCGTCAATCTGTGAGGATCGACAGTTTTTTCAGTATAGACAAGGCCCACATGTGACAGTGATAAAGCCCTTCCTTTGATTCACGGCTACTCCAGTAGCCGGGGTGGTGTTAATAAATCGGCTTCCCAATCGACTGAGTGGATCTTCAAAGACCCTATCAGTCAATCAGGAAGGTCGATTTGACAGTAGCAATTTTGCTGCTATCAGTGAAGATTAGCCCTGATAAACATAATGTAATGTGGACTTGTTTACATTATGCACACTTATTAAAAAAAAAGAAGTCCAAAGAAAAAACACCTCACTGCACCCCCTGCTCCACCTGGGAAACGGATGAGCAAACAAATACGTGACATGTGTAGTCATGTTACTTAAAACCCTAGTGGTAGGTACTCAGATACTACAGTGATAAGCATGGTATGAATACCTATACAGAACAAAACAGATTATCCTAACTAGTATGATAATGAACTCTTGAAACCTCTCTGAACATCAAAGGACTTGACAAAGATCTGGTATTTGAAAAACAGAGTCCCAAGAGTCTGAAAGAAAGACTCTCTGACATATGGAGAGAAGGCTGTGTCAGGCTGATCAGTGATTAATTTCAAGAGATGTGACATATTCAAGTTTAATTTTGCTTCAGTGAAGTTAGGGGTGTCTCATCTTGTTTAACATATAGCAAAAGTAAATCTTCCTCTATTAAGCAAACCAGTTTTTTTAGTTCCATTATTTTTCTATTTTTAACTAGTTTTGTTTTTAATATCATTATTTGACATGTGGGCAGTTCGTTAGGTAATTTCCTGCCAACTCAACTGTCCAAAGAGAGGAGAGTCCTTCAGCTTCTAAGGAGAGCTAATGAAAGGTAGGAAGTTTCAGCAGCCTCACCCTTCCTGAAGGTCTCAGTCATGGTAGGTAGGACAGACATCCTCTCTCATTAAGGTGAGCTGAAAAGGGTAGATGATCAAAAGGAAAGAAGCCTTAAGGGCAGAGAGGAGACATGAGTTGATGACTATGCAGGTGATCACATGTTATGAAAAAATGGAATACTGGTGATTATTTTAGAATTTCATAGTCTACTGCAGTGATTGATATTTGTCAAGTATTCAACGGCTATACACTTCATGCAGAATTTAAACATTCAACAGGAATTAAATGTCAACACAACTTCAGCCAAAACCCTGGAGAAGTGTACAAAACAATCAGTGCCATCTTTCCATTGGGCTCCCTTATCATGTGCAACTGCCTGCATATAGAAACATACATTTCTGCTTGTAATTACCAGATATGAATGTTCAAATATGAGTTTCCACACATCCAAAAGATAAGGCTGCTGCTATCTTTGACAAATCAAAAAGCAGGCTAACTCTGCCCCTGCCCTTCCTCTCAAGCCCTGCATCTTAAGAGTTCAAAAAAAAATGGAAAGTTTTGGGTCTCAATCCTTCATTTGCTAGTAGTGTATCAGCGCCTCTCACAGCTGTGGCTGAATTTATGCTGG
Organism: Pelusios castaneus; assembly: GCA_007922175.1. Taxonomy (NCBI): domain Eukaryota; kingdom Metazoa; phylum Chordata; order Testudines; family Pelomedusidae; genus Pelusios; species Pelusios castaneus. The sequence continues at coordinate 5,343,473 of ML685874.1, read as the reverse complement.
CCCTGAAACTCAGAGCCCAGTCTACTCTGGTAAAATAGATTTATGTGGAGAGGAGACTTCTTTGCTGGCTCCTGAGTGCCACTGTCCTTTCCTGCTGAAAGATAGTCAACATTTCATATTTGTACCACTGGGAAAAACCCAAATAATACCTGGTAGGTATCTGGGTTTTTGCAAACCCCTGGAGTAGGGAGTGCTTGTACCAATGTAACCTGCCCTAATAGGTTACTAACATAGCACTGCAAGCCTCCTTTTGCACTGGCAAAGTGGTGAAGGGCTTGCAATGATCTAACTACATTGGTGCAAATTTCCTTGGTCTATCCAAGTCTTGTGCTGCCCACTGGTAAAAAGCTGGTAAGACTGTGAAGCCAGCCTAGAAGCTCCAAACATGATTTACCCTTTGAAACATCGGCCAAATGAAATTGCCCGTGTATAGAACTTACCAGCAATGGACAAGACAGCATCAAAGCACTCATTCCGATATGGCAGGCACAGGTTATGACACACCATTACTTCATGGCCATCATTTCGTGCCGATTCCACCAACGGGAAGCAGTAATCACAGCCCAGCTTATAGGTTTGAGAATTGATATGAAGATATTTGCCATTTCCACAGCCTGAAATAGTAAAATAAAGAGGAGAAAAGAGAGCCATTTAGTTCTGTATGCAAGAGAATGTTCTCTTAACATGAGCGATGAGATGTGCCAAATTCTGACCTTTGTAATTTGAAATTCTCTGCCCATTAAAACAAGATGGCATTAGAGGGGAATTTATTGTCTTGTGATCGTTTTAGAACAATAAGCACAGATTGTTCCTATCTGTCAAATAGTGGGCTCTTTGCTGCGTGTTGTTAAGCATTGAGATGAGATTGCTAAAGAGCATTTATCTTGGCTTTCTCATGGCATACAGAATCAATAACATTTATGTTAATGATGCTATGGCACTTCCGCTTATAAGAGACCAAAAATTCTATATTAAAGCATCCTATGGCAGAAGCAAGGATTATTCCTGTGTATTCAAACTCAGATAGGCAAATTAGAAGGCTAAGTAATTAAATCACTATTAGACCAAGCTGTTAAATTCATTGTTTTCTTGCTAATTGCTCCTAATTGTTGTTGCCATGACAACTGGAACTTTCTTTGTCTGATGTCTCCCAGCAGTTTCTTCTTCATAGCTGTATGGTTCAGATGTGGAGATATACAGCCTTCCCACACTACAATAAATCTGTTTTGTAATAATTTAGCAAAACATCAGGCAAGAACTATTTTGCTGCCAGCATTTTCATCTGGGACTCAGATATCTGAATCCTTATAGTATTAATTCTGATTCAAAAACTTAACAATTTGAAAATCTTAATAAGAAATTACCAAACGTGATTTCTCACCTCTTCTTCAATGATTGTCATAGAACTCATAAGTCAAATTAGAAAAAGGAGGGATGTGCATTGAGTTACCATAACAGCCTTCCACTTCTGGAGATCTGAGTTCAGATCCTTCATGTGGTAGACAAAATTCAATTTGCTGGTTCATAGCGTATATTTATTTATTTATGTAAAAGGATTGAGGTTTGCCTTACAGTGCCCTCCTCCTAACAGACCAGCCTTTGCTCTTGCTGAGTCAGCTCACATCGTGAGTTAAATCTGTCTACTCTAAACTCTCTCAAGGAATCAAGGAAGCAGTTTCCAGTTGGGTTATTTTAGGCTTCAAAACAAATCAATGAAAAAAACCTTGCAGACTTTTCCTTCAGAGTCTGTGTAGGACAAGCAATCTTTTCCCTAAGTCTGTCCTTCACACCACTAACCAACATTCACTGGCTCTTCCCTTAGAGGCTCACCAAAATAGGATTTCAGAGTTCTTCCTTTTGTCCGTGTGGTTCCTGGAGCAATTCCTCTCTGCAGTTGCTCCCATAGCAGGCCACTGATGGCACTGCCTTTGGCCCCATAGCTTTCTGTGGGTTGTGGCAATCCCCTCCTCCATTTCTGTCTGCCCTCTTTTTCCAAGGGCCAGCTAATTAAGTTCCAGCTCTCTCATGTGCAGTGGGTGGAGTCAATCTGTCAGCTAGTTACAGGTCTCTGACCGCAGAAGAATGGTATCCAAAGGCTTATCCTTCTACAGCACAATACACTAAAAACCGCAGTGAAATCAGCCCCAACTATTCATGAGAAGACCCAGAAATAAAAGAGATATGTAAAGCAGAAAATCCAGAATGCACACGAAGAGCAATGTACGGTAATCTGTGTAACACCTTACAACAGTACGTTTGGCCCAAGCCAAGTTTTTGATATCTCACTTTCATCAACACCTTAAGAAATGAAAGCAATAAAGAAAGGAACTGTAGAGATGATTTTAGCAAACTGAAAAACGAGTGGAGAAGTTATTTATTTTTAGTAGGAATACAGCACAGGTCAGTAGCAACCATGAGTTGGCCATACCAGACCTCTGTTTGATGGTCAATGTAAAATCTTTCTCTGGTCTTGGTTCAGTTTCTAGCTGAGAGGCATCCTCCAGTTCACTGCAGCATGCCTGGGCCTTTTCCCACATAGCCTCTTTTTCTTCTCCCTTACCTCAGGGTTGAAGTTCTCAGATCTTCTTCCTTCTCACCAAATGCAAATGCCACTAGAACCTCTCTTTTGGTTCTCTCTCAAGCTCCTGTGACAAAGTAGAAGCACTCTTTCTTCCTTCTATGGTTCTACTGACCTGTTCAGGCCAGTGTCATTGCTGGCGCTGGGCACACAAGGAATGGGGTCTGGCGGGGCCCTGGGCCCTGGCCTCCGCCGGCCCGACAGGGCCCCACTGGGGCCGAAGACTCAGGGCCTGATCGCTGCCAGCCCGATCGTCCTCCTGCTGAGGCCAGGAACTTGGGATCTGGCCACTGGCGGCCCAATCCAGCTGCTGCTGGAGACCAGAGACTCGGGGCCCGGCCGCTGCCAGGGTCAGGGACTCAGGGTCCAGCCACTGGCAGCCCGATCAGGCCACTGCCAGGGGCGAGGATTCGTGGCCCGGCTACCAGCGGCCTGATTGGGGTCCCGCCAGGGCCGGGAACTTGGGGTCCGGCTGCCGGGGGGACTTGGGGCTTGGTTGCCGGCAGCCCAATTGGGCCCCTGCCGGGGCCAGGGATCCGGGTCCTGGCTGCTGGCAGCCTGTTTGGGGTCGCAGACCTAGCCACCAGCGGCCTGATCTGGTCCTCAAAAGGGCCGGGTTGTAGGCTGGCAATGGCAGGAGCCTGATCCAGTCCCTGGCCAGGGACCTAGGTGGACGGATCCGGCCCCCCAAGATGGATCAAAGCCCCGGGGGTGGATTGAGCTCCTTTGGCAGACAGATTGGACCCGCCCCTGGGGGCCCGAGCCCTGAACCTATTTTGGGGGCAGCAACGCCCCTGGTTCAGGCATTGCAGCCTCCGTTTAGTTGAGCTGGGCTCTGATTGGCTGCTTCTGTGCAGCCTTTTTAGGTAAGTCTGGAGGACCAATCTCTGCTGCTCCTTTCCTGGTGCAGGGTTTAGTAGGACTGTGGGCCCTTCAGTAGGGGTCACAAAGAGGTGGTACACCCTATCACAAGTAGGTAATGGGAAAAGGTACACAGCCGTATGGATTGTATGGCTCTGGAATTAGATATATTATAGAGGAAAGAAGGAGAGAAGGCAGCAGGAGGCAAATCTGATGGGCAACCAGGCCCTGATGATTAAAAGATTACCTACTAGCTCTGAAACACACACACTCATATTTTGCAAATGAGCACTCATTTCAAACTCTGCAGCCTCTGGCAAGGAGACCGTGACCATCCCCAAAAGTACTGCTTAATTCAGGGACAAGACATTCCTGCCTTTGATCACTATTAAAATTAATTTAACTTTTTAAAAACAGTCGTCAAACTTAGGGATCCAACTTACCAATATCAGCAATCAGACTGCCTGGTTCCTGATCTGAAAGGAACTGCTGTACCTTTGGCCAAGCCTTGTAGCGTGAGTCACGGAAGTAAGGAGCAATTTTCTCATATACGCTATGAACGTGGTCCTTCTCCAATTGGCTTGCCTCCTTCTCCATCACAAAAAGGCTACACCAACTCATTGAACTCAGTGCTCCTAAAGAAGTAAAGAGGAGGGGGGAAAAAAAGAGAATTCTCAGAAACCTATGTAGTTTCTTAAAATTTAAGTAGTACTGTGCAATGAGTTTTTAATCCCCATTTTCTACTTGGTATGGATCAGCATCACACACAAAGAGAAACAATAGGGATTTTTAAGGGGATAAAGCATTGCTTAATCTGTGCTGCTATTTGACATTAAGGATTATTGAGTTATACAAATAGTATATGGGTTACCTAATCCATGTCCACCATTTACAACTTAACCAGTAGATTGCTTTTATTTACCTATCTCAGAGTTGGCCAGTCTGAGCTTCAGGACACCCTTCTTTCTTTCATAATCTTTCTTTGTAAAAGACATTATGTTTCTAGCTTTTGGGGCTAGAGTCCAAACATGAGCTGAGCATAAACAGATACACTGATAGGTGCTAGAATCTGCAGAAGCTGAAAACAATATCTCTAAGAAGTGTGAGCTACCCCATTCAGTTCATGCAAAGCCCTATTGAGCACTACAGGGGACAAAAATCTTTGATGCTTTCCAACCATTGATATCTGTAGCTGCATTATATTGGCATTATATGTTTGTATTTGCATGGACCAAAGGAGAACACAGTGGCCTTTTGACTAGAATCCAGCCTACTGCACCTCAAACCATTTTGATCCATAGTTTAAATTCAATGGAAGCTCTGGCAGTAAAGGATGTCAATGGAACCACTGAGCCTGTAACAGTTGTGCTCTTCATTTAAAGTAAGCTCACCAATAAAAGTCTTTCCACTATTTTATGTGAAGGGCATTTAACAAGAGCAGTTCTGCTTCCATGTCAAAATTTGTGGAATGCCTGATGCTCCAGCACTTACACTGGGATGAAATCCAGACTCCATTTAAATCAATGGCAAACACCTATTAAATTCAATGGGCCCTGGATTTTACCTCAGCTACTGCCATTTTCTCCTACACAAGGAGGGTTTCTAAGGTATTTGTTCTGATCTGATATTATGTTCTGTACACAAGTGACCACCACCAGTGTAAGGAAATGGAGAATCAGAACCTGAGTAAGAAAGTGTAAGTAGAAAATGCTATGCGACAATTGCTTATTCTCCTTATAAAAACACTTCCCCAATTCGCAATCAAGACCTGTCTTCATGACTATGGATACATCTACACTCAATCTGCTGCAATGGGTTCCATGGATCATCGCAGCTGGATCGATTGAGTGGCCAGTGGAGACCTGCTCAGTTGATTCCAAAAGTGTTCTCCATTCAACACAATAACTCCACCCACCCAGAAAAGAGTAACACCGCGTTGAACGGAGGGCTTTTCCCATCGACACAGCCCAGTGAAGATACCATGGTTAGGGAGCATAAGTAAGTAGGCAGGTGATATGTTTTCTACAGTATGTAGCTTGCCACGGATCTGGCAGTTCTGGCAACTGTCAGAGGGGCTGGACATTCAAGGGTTGATCTTCCTGAAAAAAAAAAAACTTAACTACAGGCCACCACAGGAGCCTTTCATCAGGCCCTCCAGCTGGGTCTGGCCGAGCACAGAAGCTGACATTTCTTGCTCTGGTAAATAGTGAATAAAAAAGTCTATATCAGTGCCCCCCCCCATTGTCAGACTACGTTGTGGAGTACAATCTAATCTATTTTCCATTCAGGTTTATGTGGGAATTTGGGGCTAAGACTGTCCACAGTCGTGCTGTGTATTAGTAACCAGGCCAAAAAAAAGAGTACTTTGTATAAGTAGTGGTTTTGGCCTAGCATGAACAGAGATAACATTTGTGGCTCAGTATGATTGAGATGTGAAAATATGCATCTTAGAGGTCGAGGGCCAAGAACCAGTTTCCGTTTTCTAAAACTGGAACGATCATTGGTAACATGACAAATCTTGAAATTCTACCTTAATAAACTTGTTGAGTGTTTTGAAGTCTTGTGTGGGTCTCCAGCCGTCTTTTTTTCTTCGGTATCAGGACGTACTGAGAGAAGAAGCCTCTGCCCTTTAGATGTGTGGGCACTGGCTTTATGGCTCCTAAGCTTAGAATGTGGTTTAACTCCTGATATAGAAGGCTCTCATAAGAAGCGTCCCTGAAGAGGGATGTTTGGGAGGGGAGAGGAAGGAGAAACAGATGGAGTATCCATCTTGGATGATCTCCAGCACCCATGTGTCAGAAGTTATGTGTTCCAAGGTCCTGCAGAACCGGGCAAGATGGTCTCCAAAGGGTTTGGTAGGGTTTTCAAGCATGAAGTGAAGAGAGAGTACTATGGACACCTTGATCAACCCATCAAAACTATATCTTCGAGGTGGAGAGCTGGGAGAAGGTTTGCTGAGATCCCAGCATCTTTCACCTAGGGAACCTGGACTTCTTCCTGTGGGGTTCATATGATCTCTGTGCATATTGAGATGGATAGTGGCATGTGTATTGTAAGCAAGACTTCGGTGGTGGATAAGGGCTGCACTTTCTTTTATACCCAGTTGTATAGATCTCAAGGGACTGAAGAGTAGCCCTTGAATCTTTTAATGTGTGGAGAGGAGCATTTTCAACAAACTATGTCACCCCCTCAAAGGACAGGTCCTCCACTGTCATCTGGACCTCCTTCAGGAAGCCCAGAGAGATGAAGCCATGAGGCCAGTCTTATCACAACAACAGTCAAAATAGCATGTGCTGCTGTGTCAGTTGCTTCAAATGCAGATTAGAGAGAATTTTTTGCCATCAGCTGGCCCTCATTAAACAAACAAAGTTTTAAATTGCTCCTTGTGAGAATTGGGAAGCTATTTAATAAAAGAACTAAGCTTCATACAGTTCTGATAGTCCTACTTTGCCCAAAAGGCTTGTTGGTTCACCACCCCGAATTGGAGGATAGCTAGGGAATAGGCCTTCCTGCAAACAGGTTCAGGAGCTTCCAGTTCTGGTCATAAAGAGTAGACTTGAATTGATGTTGGCAGCCTTAAGAGTTAACTGGGTCCATGAGCATTGAATTGGGAAGCAGATGAAAGAACAAGAAATCCATGTCCTTTGCTGGCACATAATGTTTCTTGTCTGTCCTCTTACAAATTGGTGGAATGGACACAAGAGTCTGCCATACCCCTTTGGTGGTGTCCAGTAGAGCCTCATTAAAAGGAAGGGCCACTCTGGAAAAGGTGGAGACACGTAGAATCGCCATCAGCTTGTGATGCAACTCATATACCTCTTGCAAAGATGTATGGAGTGCTCTGTGCCAAGTCCCAGAACAATTTTAAGTTGTCCACCATATATGGTGGCAGGAGGAGGCATTCCATCTCATCTGGCGATGGCAATGAGAAGTGAGTTCCTCCTCAACTTCATTCTCCGGTTGCAGCCTTGCCTTTTTAAGGATCTCATGTGCCTCTGAGGCAGTGGCTGAAGGAAGGTATGTCCTTGATGGTTGGTAGGCCACACTAGAAATGATGGTGGCCTGTTACCTTTGACCCTGGCCCCAGTACAGCCATTGTAGTAAGAATGGGCCCCGCAGTTGGAACCACAATTGCCCAAGCGAGAGAAGCTGTGGGTCAGAGAGATGGCATGCTCGGTAACCATAATGAAATTGAGACCTATATGATAACAGAGAAAAGTGTTGGGAAGCTAGGTTCTCTTGCTCCCTTTTTAATTCCAACAACAAAAAGGGTGGTTTGTGGCAGAAGGTCGTCGGTTGAAGTTAGTACCACAGCTCTGGTACCAAGCAGACGACAGTCTGGTGCATCAGATGCCAAACATCCGTCTTGCACTGGAAGACAGTGCTGAGGACATTGGTACTGATGGAGGTTGTTAATAGCAAGAGGATTGTACCTAAGGAGGTGGAGATGCAGACCTGATATCAAGGTCTGTCAATGCCTGGCGCAACATCGGCAGCACAGATGTTAATGACCATACCAATAGAGCCTTCCCTGGGGCAGACCTTCTTTGCTCCAAATATCCCCGTGGTACCAGTGCTTCTCTGTCTGTGCCCACTGGGTCTTTAGGCATTCTGAACTGTCCTGTTGATTTGGTACTACACATGCGCTGAGCACCAAATCTAGATGGCTTCAATACCAATGTTATTGACTAAGCCAGGGATCATTTCAGCTGGACTAGGACTTGCTATGGGGCCTTCTTCTTAGAGGCCTTATGTGAGAGGCTCACAGGCATCTCTTTGAGCTCACCTCCCTTTGAAATGGAGGTTCTGGTGAGGGTTCCCACCAAGACTGGTGGCTACACGTCAGACTTAATAAGTAGGCGTTTGAGCCTCAGTTCTTCATCTTTCCTGGATCTCGGCTTCAGTTGCTGACACGACCCACACATCTGTGGAATATGTTTCTTTTCCAGACACTGTCAGTGAACATAGAGACAGTTTCCTTGCAACTGAGGAACTTTTTGAAGGCTGGGGAACTGAACACACCCTTTTCATTGGGCTTACGTCCCCCACTCCCAACACAGAGGTTGACAAAGTCCTTTTCTTTTCTTTTTTCAGGCAATGGCCAAAATAAAATGTAAAGGAAGAAAACAAAGAGCATAAAAATAATTAAAATTAGCAATTCCAATAGAGTTAATGATCAATGAACAGACAGTTCTAGCTCTGTCTCTAGCCAGGATGGCTGAAAGGAACTGAGGAAGGATTGCCCTTGCTAGCCTTGTGGCAGGTGGGAAGAAGCGCATGCAGAGGCGGGAAGGACTGCTACCAAAATTCTCTGATCATCAGCACAGGGCTGCAGACATACCACAATGGAGCACTCATAGGGACACTACTTGAAGAAGAACAGCATGTTCCTCTTCAGCTGTCACAGCGGCTTAAGGCCACCATCCTACAAGCATACATGCAGGTGTCTAATTTTGCATGTGCGACTAACCTTGCTAACTGTGAATTCTCTGGGACTATTCGTGGGCCTAAAATTAATCACATTCATTAGTGTATGCAAGGAGCTTTGGCAGAAAAGGGTGTTTTAATTATTAATTATTATTACTCTTCATAATAACCAAACTCTGCTACAGGAACTTGTTGGAAAAGAAATGCTTTCAGAAAAATCCAGGCTGAAATGCTCCTCTGGGGTTCATTTCAAGGGGAAGATGATGTACTGTCAGATATACTGAGAAGGGAGAAATAAAAAGGGAAGTTGTTCTTTGCAGTTTCTCCAACAACATTTCAAAGGCTCACTACTGGTTTATTTCACAGGAGGAAACAACTTGCAGTCTGATGTCAGCCCATGGGAGTGGTGGAAAGGTATTGTTCTTGTTACGCCCTAACAAAAGCAGGAGTTTAAGTTTTCAAGTTTGAATCTGCTGAACACACCTTACTTTCAAAAAATGAGCATCTTAAAACTTTAAACATGCATACATATAACAACGCAAGAAAATAGGTACATATTACTTCGAGTGAGACTCAAAGGCTTAGTTTAGATGTCTTAAAACATACACCTAACCCCTCCCTCCCAAGAAACTTCAATGGTAAAAGAAATTAACAAGTATGCAGTGTAAAACAGGCCTTGACAAATCTGCCGCACACCTAGGGGCCAGTCCAAAAACTGAGGCACCTAGGTGTGCAACAGTGAAGGGGCCCCCTGCCACCACTAGACTGCCATTGCTGCTACTTTTAGTGATGGGGCAAGTGGTGGGGCAAGGAGAGCATGTCTCCTTGGCTACCGTGGCGCTGGTAGGCACCAGGGGGAAACTATTGGGTGCCCTGGGGACCTGGTTCCCCGGATGTGTCAAGCTCTGGTATAAAGATGTTCTCCTCCTTCAGAATAAGGAAAAGGACAATTACCAGAAAATATAACAGAAGTTAGAACTTATCAGGTGGAAGAAAGAAGTAGAATCTAATTAGGGAATAACAACTTCAACAATAACCACTCTGCCAAATATAAAAGGTCCAAATTGGAAAGGTATTCTGGGAATAAAGTTCCAGGCTAGCAGGGGGGAGAGCAGGGGGAAACTCAACCATCACGAAGAAAGAGGGTGCTTCTGTGGTGTGCATATTATGTAATATAATTTACATTTGTACTGTATGCTTATTCATAAGCAGGGCTTTGGGGAAACTAAATACCTTATTTAGAACATACACAAACCCATACCATATATAAAATAAGATATGCTATTCCTAGGTACTGGGTAAAAGGCAAAATTAAGAGGCACACAGCATCACTTCGGCATGATCACTTGTCACATACTTAGCTAAATTTGGCACAACTTGACTGAAAATTAGATTAAATTTGTGCTTATCAAACTTCTTAAGATTCATTACCAGCTGCTGTCTTCATAAGTGATTGTTTACTACTTTTCTATGTTTTTTCAAATATACAAGAGAAGTGATCTCATGAGATGAAAACTCACAAAATCTTAAGTGACTTCACTTTGTTTGGGGAACTATGATGCCCCTCCACTCAGCTGTAATGCAGTCCTGTGTATTTGGGACTCTGGATCTAGAGCAGAATTTGTTCCTCTTTGCGCTACAATTCCTGTTTTTCTGAAAGTTTTCTTAAAAGAAGTTCCAGGGTGGTAGCTGTGTTAGGCTATGTACACACGATCACTTTATTGCGCGATAAGGCTCCTTATCGCGCAATAAAGCTGCCTGCGTACACACGATCATTTTTCTTGCTGCGCAGCAACACCCTCTTGCCGCGCAACAGTTAAACCACTCCAAATCGAGAGTGGTAAGCATTACTGCGGAATAGCTGTTCCGCAGTAATGCTCGTGTGTACGCTTTTTGCGTGTCAGAAAGCCTCCGGAAATGTCCCAGAGTGCCAATCGAGGGCACTCTGGGACATTGGAGCTGTCAAATATGTCAATTTCACTGCTCTAGCAGAGCAGTGAAATTGACTGTTATGGGAGCTGCCAGGTTCGGCGGCTCCCCTGGACTGAGCTAGGGGGCTGGCCCTGCCGGTTCGGGCCAGCCCTCTAGCTCAGTCCAGGGGCTTCTACCGCCACCCGAAGCCCGGGGGCTGAGCGAGGGGGCTGGCTCGAACCCGGGAGGGTTGGAGCCCCCCCCCCAGCCCAGCCCCGGGGCTTCGGGGGGGGGCGGGGGCAGGCCCGCAGCTCCCGCCGCCACCTGAAGCCCTGCAGCCCCCTAGCTCAGCTTATTGCAGGACAAGTTTGTCGTGTGTACATAGCCTTAGTCTGTATACAGCAAAAACTATGAGAGTCCTGTGGCACCTTAAAGACTTAACAAATTTCTTCCTGCATAAGCTTTCATGGGCTGCAACCCACTTCATCAAATGCATGAAGTGGAAACTACAGTTAAGAGGTATAAAGAGCCATGCAAGGATGGATGAGAAACATTACAATGGGGAGGGCAAGTGCTAACAAAGTTAGTTAGGGTATATGAGGCCCATTCACAGGAGTTGATTAAGAAGGTGAGAATGCATGAAGAGGGACAATTACCTTTGGAATGAGCTAGCCATTTCAAGGCTCTATTCAGATCCAGTTTGATTGTATCCAGTTTGCATATGAGTTCCAGCTCTGCAGTTTCATGCTGAAGTTTGTTTTTGAGGTTCGTTAATTAAAAATTAGTTTTTAGTTAGTTAATTAAAAGTAATTAGTTAATTAAAAATTCCTTAGTAGTTCACCCCTTGGGTCAGCAGGCTGTGGGACCGACACAGTGCTCCTCTAATTCAGCCTCTTTGGGGATGGGTATTAATACACATCTCTCTCCTGAGTGATCCTACTGCAGGAACAGTTTCTGTCCAAATAAGTCCTACACATTCAGAGCCTGGAATATTTCCGGGGTCTGTGCATACGTGTGTGGTTTGTCACCTCTGCAAACAGTACTAATGTGGTTAGTGTATGCGGGCTTTGTTTTTTGGGGCAGGGTTATTAATTTCATTTTTCAGGGTTTATTATTTATTTTAAGCAATTATTGAATTTTATGTTGATGTCCAAAAATTGGAGAGAGGGATTGGGGCTCTCTCTTTGTAATGTTCTTTAGTAGTGCGCTTTAACACAATACCATTTAAAACAGCACCATGCTAAAGTGCACAAGGGAACGATGAATGCCAGCAGGATCTATGCAGTTCAATTAATGCTCAACACATTAGTGCACTTAGAAATCACACCCAGCAGTCTGCATTACAGCTCTATGTACACAAGAACGTAGATACCAGTAACCATTTCTGGTATTCCCCCCATCTTTAAACATGAATTTTATCATTAATTATTATTTCTAATGGGGTGTTTTATGGGTGTTTAATGGTTAAAATCTAAAACAAAAGCTCTGATTTCATTTTAGTATAATTATGACAAAAATTAGATGCCTTGCCCAATTCATTTGTCAGCTACAGAGAATTATCATCAACAAGCTTACTATAATTGCATCTTGCCTGCCTGGTCCAGAGGAACAGCCAGCAGAGGGACTTGTACAATTTAACTTCACCTTGAGACATTGCAACAAACCTTAGAGTTGCTAAGAAAGCTAATGCTATTCTGAGCACGTAGATCATAACAAGGGTGCACAAAAAATAAACCACCCTCCAAATAGCCAAAGAAACTGTAATATATTCTTTCAAATCATTCTGCAAATGAGTCCAAATCCCTCTTCAGGATATTCATGCAGAGGGCAGTGTAAAAATGTGCCAAAGTGCCCAACAGTCAGTACAATGCTACATTTTTATTCTGCAGGACTGCTAAGTAAATACGAGTATCAATACTAAGTAAGTGAAGATAAAAATGAATACCCAGATTATAGTATCAGCTGATATTGCCTGATAGCAGCATGCCAAATGGCACATAAATGCTAAAGGAAGGGAATGAGTACAGAGCACTGGGGACACCATCATCCAACTAAATAAACCCCTCAAAATGTATTTGCAACAGAACAAGCTGGGGGCCTGACCTGCAGCATTTCTGGGAAACTACAAAGAAAATTGTCAGGCAAAACCCCAAGTGCCTTCATTAAACTCTGCCATATCATTTTCTTAAAAGTCAAACTCCAGCTGTTTGAAACCTACCCACGAAAGCTCATGCAATAAAGAAATTTGTTATTCTTTAAAAATGCCACAGGACTCCTTGTTTGTTTTGCTGGAATAGACTAACAGGGCTTACCTTCTGGAAACAGACAAATTGTTTGCAATAAATGCATTCATTTCATAATTTTAGCCTTAAAGAGGTTATTTCATAATCTCTTTTCATGGTACAGAACCTTACACAGTAACACATTAAAGAGATGGACAGAAAAATGGGGGGGAGGGGTATCTACACACACCCCTGCAATTTACTTACATCATCACATCAAATGTGAATACAAATCCACAGAATGATCAAGACTGAGATTCTCTTTTTTCCTAATATACAACAGTAATTGGATTATCTTGGGTTGAATGCTGTACTGCTATTATACTTATACTATTGGCATGATTATACAAATAAAAAAGCATAGAACTAAATAGAAGAAAGTGTAATTCATAAGAATTTTGCACTTTAAAAAAAAATCTCTCTCTACATGCTGCACCACCCACTCTCCCATCAAGCCTGAAGCACTGTAAGTGGATTGATCTGCTAGGAACAAAGAAGGGAAGTCATTTACAGCTTCGTGCTTAAGCATTTATGCATACAATTTCCATTAACTGCACTAATATTTACACTTAGAATCCTCACTTTGAATAGCTGAAGAATACTTGAAAGATTAAAGTTTATAAGAAGTTTCAATAACCAACAAACCCACATTTACATTTTCAATGTTTTGTTAAAAAAAAATCTTTGGGGGAAGAAAATAATAAGATGAGCCTCCAGCCACTGAAGACTGAATCTTTTTTAGATTATTTGCAGTATTGTGGTAGCTCTGTTGATCCAATAAAAGAGACATTGCCAAGCTCACCTTGTCTTTCTTTTTTATAGATGTAGATGCAGTTAGTCACTTGAGTAAAATAGTACATGACATGACAGACAATTCAAAGGATGAAAAAGACAAATACAAACATCTTTTGAAACATCTTAATAGACAACCCTATATTTAAAACAAAACAGAACAAAAACCTGTGTACAAAAGTAGTCTGACCAGATAATCAAGTAACTAAATGAGGTGGGGTTTTTTTATTCTGAGCTCTCTATTTTGCAAGATAACTAATGCAATCTGCCTTTCAGAGGGTTCTTCAATACATGGCATTTTCAGATAGAAATGTGGACTCAAAACTCTTCTTAGCAATAATTCGGGTAGCAATTATTACAAAACAGTCTGTTTTGTGACTTGTGGCAAGTGAGTAAAAATGTCCATGCCATCATTAGAACAATATAAAATTAACATGACACATTCAATGCATTAAAAGCTGGCTGACTGAGAGATCTCAAATGGTGACTGTAAATGGTGAATCGTCATTAAGCGGGTGTGTTTCCAGTGGGATCCATTCTCAGCCCTATGCTATTTAACATTTTTAAATCAATGACCTGGAAGGAAACATAAAATCCTCACTGATAAATAATGAGAGGACAAGCCTCTAAAATAGAGAGTGATCTGGGATGGTTGATAAATTAGGCCTGAGCAAATAATATGCTTTTTAATACAGCTAAATATAAATGTTCATATTTAGAAACAAAGAATGTAGGCCATACTTATGGAATGGGGGACTCTATCCTGGGAAGCAGTAACTCTGAGAAAGATTTAGGATTACTGGTGGATAATCAGCTGAACATGAGCTCCCAGTATGATGCCTTAGACACAAGAGCTAATGTGACCCTTGGATGCATACACAGAGGAATCTTGAATAAGACTGGAGAGGTTATTTTACCCCTGTATTTGGCAGTGGCATGACCACTGCTGGAGTATGGTGTCCAGTTCTGGGCCCACAAGTCAAGAAGTGTGTTGATAAATTGACGAGGGTTCAGAAAAGAGCCATGGAAATGATTAAATTATTTAAAAATTCCCTATAATTAATGACAGACTCAAGAAGCTCAATCTATTTAACTTAACAAAAAGAAAGGTAAGGGGTTACTTCATTGCAATCTGCAGGTATCAGTACAGAGAAAGAATATTTGATAATGGGCTCTTCAATCTTGCTGAGAAAAGTATAATATGAGCCAATAGCTGGAAGATCAGTCTAGGAAAATCAGACAGGGAATAAGGCATAAATTTTTAAACGGTGAAAGTAATTAACCATTAAAACAATTTACCAAGGTTGACGGTGGATTGTCCATCACTGACTCAAATAAAAATTGGATATTTTTCTATGTTCTAGGAATTATTTGGGGGAAGATCTATGGGCCATTTGATGCAGGTCAGACTAGATCACAATGGTCCCTTCTGGCCTTAGAACAGGGCACAACAAATCCTGGAAACCAGATCACCATGGTACCCAGGATTCTGCCCCTGGCACCTAGCTGCACCACAACAGTCAGGGAGGTGAATGCCCCCTGCGACCTCAGTGACAGACTCATAGCCTTAATCATATTCCATTGGATATCTATGGGAGCAGAACAGGACTTCAAATATTTGTATACAGAACTGGCTTCACAATAGATTTAATACAACCAGTACTTGGGCTTGAGGGAAAACTAGCAGAG
Organism: Pelusios castaneus; assembly: GCA_007922175.1. Taxonomy (NCBI): domain Eukaryota; kingdom Metazoa; phylum Chordata; order Testudines; family Pelomedusidae; genus Pelusios; species Pelusios castaneus. The sequence goes on along the minus strand of ML685874.1, from coordinate 5,327,933 downwards.
AGGTGAAAGAGGATGCAAAGCAGTCTATATACACAGAGAAAGGATCATCAGAACCTGAACTGTATCACCAAAATGGCCCAGACAAGAGATGCTAAAAACCACTGCCCACAAGACTCCTCTCTTGCAGCTGCCTTTGATAAGACAGCCTACCTGGTTATTGTTTTGTCCTCTACTCACAGCCAATTCCAAGTGGCCGCTTTATAGATGTTGACTTCAAAGCTGCCATATTCCTAGCCAAGAGTGACTTCTGACAGTTGAGTCATAATGAGGCTCAAGGCTTTTGTAGGCCTCAAGAATGCAACGTTTAACCTGTCTGCAAATATTAGCTTGAATAGCCTGAAGATACTTGTTGCTGGAATGAAAACAGACAAAGAGGATCATCATTTTGCAAATCCTTTCAGCTTTAGAAAGGTAGAACTTAAAAAACCCTAGAAACATCAAGGGGAAGGAAGCTCTTGTCCAATAGTTTCTAAGATGCAAAGGAAAGAATAGCAGCTTTTTGTTTATTTCTTTTCACCTTGAGAGAAACTAAACAAAAACTTCTAGAAAAGTTTAAGACAAAAATAAAGACAGAGAAGAACCATGAATAAACCAGAAATTATTTCAATGAGTCAAGTCACAACAACCGCAGGAACAGAGACTCAAAAACCCAGAAAAACCAAAAAAACCCAAACCAAAACAAAAAAACCCATAAAGGCTTCAGAACCAACATTTACGTTTTAAGAGAGTCATCAATCACTTGTGGGCTAGATTTTGATCTTTGACAGTCTCACAGACAACAATTATTCCGGCTACATACTAGCATGACTGAGCTTAGAATCAGCATTGTGTGTATTTTAGAGAAGCATTTTCATAACACCCCTCTATTTTACAGGTATTGTAAAGCTTTATATTAAGCTAAAAATTCCTAATCTATGGATATTCCTATAGGTATTTGCCACAAAGTCAGGGGCCAAGCCTTCAGATAGCATAAAATGACTTCATTGGAGCTACACTGATTTACACCAGCTGTTGATATGGTCCTATTTGCATATATTATTTCACACATAACAGCTTTGTAAAACATTTTGCTGCCCTTGCCAGGGTGCTATACAACATAATACAAATAGTCAAAATAAATGTAAGTAATTAAAATATAAAGCAATTACTTGTGCCTCAAAATATCCAAGCTCTGAGGATGAAGGACATCCTGCTCCCCCATCCATGGGTTTGTAGGGCCTCACAGGCAGGGGACATACTGCAGTTCTGGTGCCTGCCAGGGGCTTAGATTAGAGACAGCTGTGTAAATGGAATGTACTTCTGCACAGCAAGAAGCCACAGTTTGTTGTAGCACCCTGCGTGCTACAGTGGAGTAGTGGGGGCAGGGGCAGAAAGGGCAGGGAATAGGCCAGAGTAGAGGGAAGGAAAAGGAATTCACCACTTTACTATGTTCCCACCCTGTCATATCACAGATGAGAGTACTAAATTCATGGACTGAGATTTGGGCATTCAGGTCCCAGAGATAGCTATGAAACCCCCAGTTCAGAAGGGCTACAGAAAGACTCCGCAGTGCAGAGGAAGAAATCAACTCTCTTTCCTCTGCATAGCTTCCTCAGCCCAGTACCCAGCCAAATTACTTGGGAAGATTTTGCCAACGTTGGGCAGTGTTAACCACTATCCCCGTGTGCTGCTTTGGGCCAGTTAAACTGTTTATGGAATCTTTGCATTAGCAAAGTAGTGCAAAGCAGCTATGGTATATTTGAAACGCTGTAGTATTTATCTAGTCAATTCAGTGGATGTATTCTCTGCTTACACCACAGAGCAAAATTTGTCCCCATATTATATCTAAAGTATCATTAACTAAAACAGTGTCTCTCTCTCCCACACATACACTTTATATATAAACAGAAATATCAGTATTTTCAAGGTTACATTGTGAAAGTAAATTCACTTCTATTTTTTTTTTAAATTTGTTAGAAACTGGCAAGTTAACAGGTTTGTAACTGTGTTTAAAAAAAAAAAAAAAAAAAAAGGCTACCATCACCAATAACAACCACTGGCAGGCACTCCCAAATGACAAGACCAAATCAATCTATCAATCAAGCATAGATCAATGAACTTGCACTAGTTTACTTGAGTGTAAAGGGCTGAAAAAGTCAGGTCCATTATGTATTGATGTATAATAAAATAGCCCTTATAAACAGGAAACTATGGTATTTTTGATCTTGTAAAATCTTGTAAAAAAGTTTAGAGATTCACTGGAGGTGTGGACAAAGACTTATATGTTACACTTCGTTATATACATTTGTATCCAGCATCACTGTTAGGTCTGTGAGACAAGTGAATGCTACTGAGCCAGTTATAATAAAACAGTCATTAACCAAACCAAATTTCACGTATGCGACAGAGAGAAGTTATTAGAAAATGTATTCATTTCTTCAGTGGGTATTTACTAATGGCCCTTATACAAAACACTATAAACAGATGAAAGTATCATGTTAAATCAATGTACCAAGACCTTTTGAAATAAAGAGTTTTAAAACTCAGAACATACAGGAGGTTCTTCTAAAAGGCAAGGAATGATTCCATGTACACAAGGCTACAGCTACAATGCTAAGAATGGTAATTCTTCTGCCTGTGCAATCTTTCCTACATTCTATACCCTGGCCCTCACAGGGTAAGATGATCCTTACAGCGCCAGAAATTCAGTAAAATTATGTGCTGAAATTAGCACATAACTGGCAAAAGAAAACCTTTCATTTTTTCCTTTACATTTTTTCTTCATTTGAGTAAAGTAAAACAATAAAATAATTAGAAGCTGGTATACAAAAATATATAAGTTCATTTTGTATAACATATTCAGAACTGTTTGTAGTTAAAGGGCTAGTTCAATGTGATAAACCATCAATTCCAGGGTTCTCAGGCAAAAAAGAAAAACCGATGCTGGTTAGTCCTCTTGATATGTGAAATACATCTCCTCTACCGAAACAGTCATTTCCTGCTTTTCAGAACCATTGCCTAGAGTGACTATTAGATCAAACCATGGCAACTGAAAATGGCTTGATGATATGAAAGACAAGTACTTTTGATATGATAACCTAACAACAGCTGGAGAAGTCTGTATAACATTCACATTGGATTCAGCACAGGAAGTGATTACAAAGGGGAAAACAAAACAAAAACAAACACTTTTGCATTAAATTTAGAATTTTTTCCAGATCTAGAAGACATCTGAAGGGATCTCATTTTTGCTTAAAATGCCATATTTAATACATAATAAAACAATAAAAGCGGGACAGATCCTGGAACTCCTACACTGCCAACCCAAAAGAGCCACTAAGCCAACTAAATTGGTAGAGAATTTCCTTCAGCATGGAAGGAATAGCTGAAGGGAAGAGAGCCACAGTATTTAATCGTCATCTGCCTCCCAGCCCTTATTGCAGAGGACATGGCTTGGGCAAAGATGGCAACTACATGACCCAGTAATGTCCAGCTGCCTGAATGTTCCTTTAACTTATACCCAGCATTGTATGAACTACAGCTACAATAACTTGTGCCAAGGCCCAGCAACATCATTGGCCAGTTCCTGGATTGGGAGCCAAAAAGGGGACATTAAGTTACTTTCCCCCCACTCTTCCTGAACTAGAGATCCTTTCTACTTAAGCCAAAGAGGAATCTCCATTAGCTGTTAGCAATATAGGGCTTATGACACAATGATGAATGGCTCTGAAGCCATCCAGTACAAAGTAATATATATATAAATTACAGACAATTACAATACAGTCAAACTTTAACTATAACCCACATCTCAGAAGGCACAGGAGTTATTTATAACAAGAGACGGTGCCTTTCATTTAATTACGTACCCAAACTATGCATTTTGAAAACTGAAAACTGACAAGTCACTACACTGCAGTATAGTCAATGGCTCTTAACACTCCTGGGAGAATTCTGCAACAAAAAATTAAAAATTCTGTGCAGCATATTTTAAAATTCTACATATTTTATTTGTTGAACACAGAATATAAACATGCCATTTTCAATTAGACTGGTAATTTATTTCAAAATACCTGTCAGCAAATATGTCTGTAACAATACAAAAAAGATTCAGGAAATGTTTTTCTGACAAATAGATTCCTTACTAGGCATATTAGTACAGAACTTTGTGCAATAAATTCATTTAAATTACAATATAGAAAAGCATTCCCCACACTCCTGAGAAGCAGTGCAAAGGCTTGGAGAAGCCAGGGTAATGAAGGAGTTGAGGGACACGGAAGGTATTGCTGGGAAGGAACCTGAGAGTGAACCTAACCTAGAGGGTTGTCGGGTGTGTGTGGGAGAAGGAAGGAACAGTTTTTAGGTGGGAATGGGTGGAGGGTCCCCAGTGCAGACTCTGGCTGGCTGACCCCCAGCTTCTCCCATTCAGTCAGGCACACTTGCCCCTGTCTCCATGTGTCTCTGCACCCCCACTTAGCCACCTCTCTTCCCTGCATCCCCATGTATCCCTGACCCCTCTCCCATTCAGTCCCTGGCTCAGTGCAGCCCCATTAGCTCTGTGACCCCTCCCTGAGACTGCCCTACTTCCACTAGCCCAGGGGGTTCTCAAACTTTTTTTGCTGGGACTCCTTCTGGGAATATTTCCAGCTGTGTTAAGCTCCTCCCACCCAAATTACACCCCCATGCCATGCCACCTGTACCAGCATGGACAGGGGCTGACAGCTTGCAACCCACCCCCTCATAATAACCTTGTAACCCCTTGAGGTCTATAGTTTGAGAAACCCTGTACTAGCTCCTCTGACTTCCAGTCTATGTGACCCTCTCCACCAGCACCATATACCCCAGTCCATCTGTCCCTCCCATATCTTGGGCCTCTTCACCTGGCCTCTGTCCCCACTCGTCCGCGGCTAACTGCTCCAGCCCATGAGACAGCTGCCTGTTTTCTGGCACCACAGCAGTCTCTGTTGGGCAGAATATATCTCCTTCAAAGGAAAAAGAAAATCTACAGGGGACATAAATTCTGCACATACGCAGGGGTGCAGAATTCCCTCAGGAGTAAATACTACTGCAAGTACATTTTATTCTAGAAGCAAAGCAACCGCCATATGAGAACAGACCAAGATCTATCTTGTCTGGAAGTCTGTCTCTGACTCTAGCTTATACTAGATATTTCAGAGTAAAGTCATGATACACCCAGACAAATATGAACTGCTATCCCCTGCAATAAAATAGGAAGACTATCCATGATATCAAATAAAATAAATAAATAAATGTAAATAAAACCCTTTGTCTAATTTGGACAGGATCCCATAATTAGGTATGGAAAAAACAGCTAAACAAGTTATAGGAGGCCTACTCTGTGCCAGATCTCTGGCAAGGTGTTAGCTAGCTGCCACAATTAACAACTGAATTTTAACCCTAAGACCACTCTGTTTGAGGGTTTGGCCCATTGTGTGCAGATACAAACCCTGACTAGTGACATACATGACTGGCTCTAACCAGTTACAAAGTTTGGTTAAAAGGTATAATTAATGCAGGGGTCAGCAACCCCAGGCACGCGTGCTGAGCCTGAGCAGCGCGCAGCGCCACACAGGCTCCCCTACTGGCCCCGCAAACCGTGCGGCTGAGGGCCCCTGCTGGCCCCGCCCCCTGCTGGACGGCAGGAGGGGAGGGGAGTGGAGCCAGCAGGGGCCCTCAGCCTGCCCAGAGCCAGCCCCAGGCATGGCCGGCAAGAGGGTGGGTCGGCTCGGCCTGGCCAGAGCTGCCGTTGCCGGTGGGCGGCCTCCAGTTCCTGGCCCTGGCTCCCGCCGGCAGCAGCGGCTCCAGGCGGGACGAGCCGACCCGCCCTCTTGCCGGCTACTCCCCTCCCTCCTGCCATCCAGCAGGGGACGGAGCCAACAGGGGCCATCAGCCCTGCACCGGCCCTGCAGACGGCAGATGGCCCTGGGGCGGGGAACCGGAGGCTGCCCGCCAGCTGATACAGGCCCAGGCCCTGGCCGGCAGGGCACCTAAAGCCTGGCCCCGCCCCCCCCAGCACCTGCACCCAGTGGGCAGGGCTGGCACAGGGGCCGGCAAAGGTTGCTGACCCCAGGTATCATGTGTACTTGGTATAGCTGCCATTATATTGCCCACTTACATAGTTTTGTTGTGAACTTGGTGCTCCTCAAAAACCCTTACCATTTTGGTTTACCTAGATCAGTGTACTCAACCTATTTACCATGATGGGCTGCATCCACACAATATATATTTTACCTGTATAGCCCTGTGGATGCCACATAGGCCGCAGCTGTGTGCTGACTGGACTGAAGCAGCCTGTGGGTTGTGAACCACTGACCTAAATAAATATATAATAGTATAATGGCAAAATATGCTGATTAAACCCTGTGATGGAGTGTGTACCTTATGCAAGCTCTGAAAGGGTTAATGTGGGCCTGAGAGGCCAATTACCATATTGAGCTGTATCTGGAGGGATACACAGAGGATGACACCAGCATGGGAGAGAACTATAGAGAAAGCTAGAGTAAGGAGAAGTGGGTTGTGGGTTCTTCAAAGCATCTGAGAAAGTGGGATTTTCTCCCACGAAAGCTCATGCAATAAATAAATCTGTTAGTCTTTAAAAGTGCCACAGGACTCTGTTGTTTTTCTGCAATAGACTAACACGGCTACCCTTTTGGACCTTGACAACAAGAAGGATTAACGGTCTGGAACACTTGATTTATGAAAGAAGATTGAAAGAGCTAGGTTTTTTTAAGTCTGGAAAAAGAAGAGACATGATAACAGTTTTCAAGTACCTAAAAAGGTTGTTATGAGGAAGAGGGAGAAAAAATATTCTCCTTAACTGCTGTTGATAGGACAAGAAGCAATGAGCTTAAATTACAGCAAGGGAGGTTTAGGTTGGACATTAGGAAAAAATTCCTAACTGTCAGGGTGATTAACCACTGGAATAAGTTGTCTAGACAGGTTGGGGAATCTCCATCATGGAAGTTTTTAAGAGCAGATTTGACAAACACTTGTCTTGGATGATTTAAGAAGGTACTTGGTCCTGCCATGAGTGCAGGGGACTGTACTCTATGACCTCTCATGGTTCCTTCCGGTTTCTATGATTGTATTCACACTAGTGAGCTTACAGCAGCACAGCTGTATTGATACGCTTACGCCGCTGTAAGATCGCTTGTGTAGCCAGTCTCAGCCGATAGGAGACGGCTCTCCTGTCAACATAATAAAACCACCTCAGCAAGCAGCAGTGGCTATGTCAGCTGGAGAAGTTCTCCCACCAACACAGCGCTGTGCGCACTACCACTTATATCGGTGAAACTTATGTCACTAAGCAGTGGGGTGTTCTTTTCATACCCCTGAGCGACATGAGTTTTGCTGGCGTAAGTGGTAGTGCAAACATGGCCTAAGGTTTGATCTACAGGACATACTTATATCAGTATAACAACTTCGTTCATGGGTGTGTTAGTGGGATATTGATGTTTGTAATAAGCCATAAATCCAGTCTCTCTATTCAGTCTATGAATGTTAGAGTCCAGCAAAGTTATGAATTTAAGCTCCCGGCTAGTCTTTTAAAGGTGTTATACAGGTTTCTGTTGAGGACGAAGACGGACAGGTCAGGTACAGAGTGGTCACTCTGTGAAAAGTGTTCACACGCAGGTAAAATATATTACCTTTCCCACCTTGTCTCCCTAATATCCTCTGACCTACATGTCCAAACAACCCTTCATATAAGAGGCTAATTAATAGAAGGTACGTGAGTGGGGTGGAGCAAGCCCTCAACATCTGTGCTGCTCTCATTTAAAGGAAAAATTCTATCAGATAAAGCAACTTTAGTTATTCTGAATGAAAGCCTATATTCCTTCTCCTGTGCGATGCTACAGGTACCAAAAATCTGGTCTTGTAAAGGAAAAATGTGATGCAGCAAGTATGGAGGTGAAAATTTCATATGAATATTGTAAGGAAAGGACAGAACAAAAATGTTGTAACTATGGAGGAAAACTCAGCATGTGGAGGATGTACGTAGTCAAAGAGCTACAAAACTCCCCAAATCATTAATAAGATCTGAAGAAGGTAACTAGGAGAACCTGATTTGGGGAAACAGAGTAAAGAGCAACACATTAATGGGAAGAAACTAATGAATGACAAGTGGGTAAAAGTAGTTGATGTATTACTTACAGAAACAGAGAGATTCATTGCATTTATGATTGAAGTAATAAATTGTCTGTCACACACAGGAAAGAAAACAGAGAAAATCAGGGTTATAATTAAAGCTGCTGAAAAGTACCTACAGGCTAGCAACGTGTCAAAGGAATGACTTCATATTTTCTTAAATGAAGGAAACAATGAAGGTTAAAAGAACGGTTGTGACTATTTTCAGCTGGAAAGCCTATAGTCTAACTGCGCATGGGCAGGAATTAAAAATATTATTGATATGAAAACAAAGCCTGATAACATGCATATGAAAAATCTGGCTAAATAGAAAAACTAGACGAATAAAATCTTACGATATGGTGTACAAAAACATGATAGAGAAACAGGAAAGGGTAAAATAGATGCAAAAAATAAATTTGTTAGTCTTTTAAAGAGCCACAAGACTCCTCCTTTGTTTTGCTGAACTAGACTAACACAGCTACCCCTTAGGAATGGGTGGGGATGTTTGCACATCTATTAAGGAAAGCCTGAACTACCTTGAAGTAGAGGTTAAAAAGCTAAATATTGAGTACAATGTTACTGAGACAGTGATACAAAACAAGTCCCAAAGGGTAGCTGTGTCAGTCTAATTCAGCAAAATGAACAAGGAGTCTAGTGGCACTTTTAAAGACTAAAAAATTTATTTATCGCATGAGCTTTCATGGGAGAAAATCCTACTTCATCATAAGCTTGAAGATGGAGAAATACAGATGAGTGGGAGGAAAATAAATGCAGGGAAGTGTAAGTCATAGGATCAGGTCAGACTGTTACAGCAAATCAATGCAGTTGTTCCACTCTAAACAACTGCATTGATATGCTGCAACAGTCTGACCTGATCCTATGACCTACACTTTCCCGTATAGTGTAGACTCCTTGTTTGTTTTGCTGATACAAAACAATTCTATGTCTCTTTGATTTTATAATGTTTACAACTGACGAAAACTGTCTGCAGGGTTGTAGAAAGACAACAGAGTCCTGTGGCACTTTTAAAGACTAACAGATTTATTAATCGCATGAGCTTTCGTGGGAGAAAATCCCACTTCGTCAGACGCTTTGAAGATAGGAAAGTTACAGAGTGGGAGGAAATTAAATGCAGGGGAGTGTATGACATAGCATCAGGTCAGGCTGTAACAGCAAATCAAAATAGGTGTTAGGATTCAAAACACTGGGGAACAGCACATAGAGGAGGGGGAGGTCAAATCACTTGTTGTAATGCGAGAAAAATCCATAGTCCCTGTTTAACCCCAAGACAACTGAGTCAAATTTGCATATAAGTTCGAGTTCTGCAGTCTCTCTTTGAAGCTGTGATTTGTTATTCATCTGTTTCAACACAGCTATTAACAAGTCGTCAAGGGAGTGAGCAGGGAGATTGAAGTGTTCCCCTACAGGTTTTGCAGTGTTGCAATTTCTGATGTCAGATTTGTGTCCATTGATTCTTTGGCGCAGAGACTGTCCTGTCTGTCCAATATATAAGGCAGAGGGGCATTTCCGGCACATGATGGCATAAATCACATTGGTGGATGAGCAGGTGAACGAACCCTTGATGGAGTAGGTGGCATGATTAGGCCCTGTGATGGTGTCATCAGTGTAGATATGAGGGCAAAGTTGGCAGCGTGGTCTGCTGCAGGGCTGTGTTCCTGCTTTAGTGTTTCTGCTCTGTGATCTGTAGTTGCTGGTAAGTATCCTTTTAAGATTAGGGGGCTGTCTGAAAGCAAGGAGAGGTCTGTCTCCTAAGGCTTGAGAGAGTGAGGGATCA
>ML685874.1:5270764-5317067 GCA_007922175.1 Pelusios castaneus | reverse complement strand
GTGCCACAGGACTCTGTTGTCTTTCTACAATAGACTAACAGGGCTACCCCTCTGGAATTTGACTGCAGGGTTGTAGACAGTCAGGCCTAATGGCCAGGGTCCAAATGTCAGCACCAAGAGATCCAAACAGAGCTGGATTCAGGAATCAGAGTCAGGGTCAGAACCAGATTACCAGATGGCAGGCAAGGCAGGAGCAAGCCTGGTTTTGAGGCACGAACAAGGCTAAGGACAGGGAAGGATCTGGGATGGAGCTGTGAAGGAGCAGAGCAAGAACAGGGATTAGCAAGGAACATCCACAGGGAGTCCATGGGCTTGAGCACTTAACAGTCGCTGCTGATCTTAAGAACCGGCCTGCTCTCTTCCTCAGCCAGTCAGGCAGGGCATCCATCTGGCAGCATAGCTGGCTCATTAAATCAGTGGTTTTCAAATGCAGGGTCGGGACCCCCTACTGGGTCACAGACCCTCAGGCACTGGTTCATGGTACCCCTTGCTGCCAACTCTAAAAGACTGGAATGCATTGCTGAAAGGTATAATTGTTGGGTTGTGGGCATAAACGATTTTTTTCAATTGGGTCCTGAGGAAAAAAGTTTGAAAACCACTGTCTTAAGTTGTCAGGAGAACTGAGCAGGTACAGCTGCAGGGTCTTAACCTTGACAGTAGGAAACAAGAGGTTATATACCTGAAAGGATGAATTGGAGACGTCACACACCCACTCACGATCTGTGATCTGAACGGTCACAAGAGATTGTTGGGAAGTAAGAAAAGTGATAAAAGCAGAAAATGTTTAGCGCAATTCTCTGAAGGGTTTAGTAATATTGAATGAGGGTGCCTGCACCAGATTCTATACAGCTGACAAAAGTGTCTCGTGCCCGGATCTGGGAATAGCTTCTAACCCATAGCAAGTAAATGCAGCTAGGAAATTTACAGAGAAAGGGAACTTGTAGTGACCCTTCCTGACATTAATTATATGTCAAGGGAAAGGAAATATCAAAGAGGAAGATAATAGCCACACGTGAAATCTAAAAAAGCAAACTGGAAATGCATTAGAAACAGAAGAAGTGAGGGCAATGTGAATGAGCAATATATAAATGAAGATATTGTGAATTCTGTAGTACGGCTACTAAGGAAATCAAAAGACAGCCAGCCTACCAACTTCTAATATATCAACAGTACTGAAAGACGATAAAAACATACAATGGTGAACAAAAAACTGGAAATGGTAATTAGGGAAAGGAATGAGGCACTGCAAAAACATTTCTTTAAATAGCAAAGAATTAATGAAACATAAAAGAGGTAGGGCACCTGCACAAAGGATGATATAAAGGGTAAAATGCAAAGGCTGGAGAACATACTGCAGGAAAAATAAATAAAGATAGCAATATACAAACAAATTAGGAAAATGAATATAATGAATGGAATAAAGACTAAGGACCACATAATACCCAGCCTTGCAGTTGCACTGCATAGAGTGTTAAGCTCAAAAGAGCAGCAATTCTGGGCACCATGTTTCAAAACGTCAGTAATGATGAGGATCAGATGACAGAAATTAGGGAGAGAAAAAGAACAATCATTAAGGATAATTATAAGATGATGAAGCAGTTATTATTTTAAAAGAAAATTTAATACGAGAGATCTCTGAAAAGTAATAATAAGGTGCAAAAGCATTGCATCAGGCAAGGACAAAATAAGGTTTGAAACACAAACACTTAAGTGAAGGAAGCTTGAGAGCGATACTCAAATTATGTAAAATATGGAGAAAAGATTAAATACCTAAAGGACAGGAAATATATGATTATCTTCCTAGTTAGGAAACCAGGTCAGGCATAAAGACCAACTGCACTCACAGTATGTTTAGGTAAAACTATAGGAAGAATGGTAATAGGGAGAATAGCAGCACACACAGAAAGAAACAAGTTCATAGATGGAACTCAACATGGGTTCAGAAGAGATAGGAATGAAATTAACCACATTGTAAGGACAGAAGCACAAAAAAGCATGAGAACAAAAAAATTCATAACAGTAACCTTCCTGACATAGGCTACTTCTGTATATAGTAGTCCCTCCCTCTGTAGCACAGGAAACTGGCCTTCATGAATATTATAGGAAGAATGTACAGATGGATAAGGGACTTCTTAAGCAAAAGAACTATACAAGTCTGAATAGTGAAAGCTTTCTGCAACCTACACTCAACTGCAAATTGAACACTACAGGGGAACATAATTAGCCCTACCCTCTTTAACATCGTGATAAATGGCCTCCTAAGGAGATGATTAAAGGACTAGGGATCACATTATTTGCTGATGACTTTGTCATATGGACCAAAAGTGGAAACCTTGAGAGCGCAATCAAAAAACAAAACCAAACAAAACCCAATGATGCATTTCAGATAAAACTAAGGGAATGGTCTTCACAACAAGGAAAATCCAAGAGATGTAAAATTATGTCTGCAGCCCATAACCTAACCCAGCAGTTCTCAGCCACTATGTCGGGGCACATTACTATGTCGCCAGACAGCGGTAAGTGTGTCATGGAGGGTGGGGGATATGGCTGGATTTGGCCAGGGGAGAGGGTAGGAGGGTGGTCTGGTGTGTCATGTACGGTCATCATACGCCATCAAGTGTGTCGTGACCCACAAAAGGTTGATGCTTACTTGCATCTCTCTCTCTCTCTCTCTCTCTCTCTCTCTCTCTCTCTCTCTTTTCTTTATAGGTTAAGAGATTCTATATAGAGTTACCATAGTTCATAAGCTAGTCTATACATTTTCTGTTGAACGCAGTAACACAAAGTACCTTGCAGGCTTGTGTGGAGATCATACTAGGCCTGTATGAGACACGTAAAGGCACAGGAGTTTATAAATTACCATAAGATAAGTTGGCATAAGACAGACTTGTTTGTGCATTGGGTAGTGATGTGGAAATCCAGGGGCTATATTTTGATTGTGAACTCTGAGGTAGGTCAGCAGACATCAAAACAAGAAGGGACTTACTTAAAATATCTAAAAGTAAACCGCAAAACACACCAGGAAAAAAAATAATCTAGAAACAGAGGGGAAGATAGAAGAACATTCTAGAAGGATGGCATGTGTCAAACACACACATAGACATGCCAACCTATAGAATAAATATATCCCTACAATTTTGGAGGTGAAGAACCCATATTTGCATATAGGAGGACCCAAACTGACCCATGCTCTACAGTGTATAAAAGGACTGATCTTGTTGCTGAGGGTAGCTTCTTAGCTTTTTGGAACTTTAGCTTTAGCTTCAGCTCATGCTTCAACTTCTTAGCTCAGCAGCATCTTAGCTCACCGGCCCTAACTCCTCTACTAACTATTTTAACTGTTTAAGTATACCCTCACTATAGCTGTTGAGTATTGTCAAACTCTCCACCCCTCCTTCAAGTGGAAGAATTGGACACCTGTCTCAATCAAGCCATTGGAAAGGGGATGACTATATTAACCCAAGGTATATAACAAATCTTAGTATGGTTTAAATCATACCACATATTTCCTGTATGTATGAGAGTAGAATTTGACTGTCATCTGTTTATTACTCATCTGTTCATTTGATTTCTTTCCATTTTCATTTTGTTTATTGGAAAAAATGGTTTTCATAAATAAATACTTCTGAGTCTCCATATAACAATTTCTGTCGGGCATCCCAGGGGTCTCTGTTCAAATTTTTCTATGGTTAGATTCAGGCAAGAATCCCAGTCCCTTAGTAAGGTGCACTGGTAATATTAAAATTTGAAATAAAGAATCAGCTACATATCTGTAAAACCAACATATTAATAAAGGAAAAAATTACAAAATCTTGGATGTGAAATATGATAGCAATCTCACCTAGAGGGACCATACTGCAAATATTAAAGATAAGTGCAAAGGTAAAATTAACTTATTTAAAAGGATCTCAAACATTTTGGGGAGCCGATAGGAAAATGGTGGCATACTGCCATCCAGAGCTCTAATTAGACCAATTACTTAGTACAGATGCCAGGCGTTTGCATCAGCAGAGAACACGAATCTGAGAAAATGATAACCAAGCATTGGCATTTTGCATTGCACACAGTGCCTTCATTACTACACCGGTGTGTACTACAGACAGCAACCAGTGAAATGCCTATCTTTCTTAGAATGAAGTTCCTAGACTTAATTTTTGGGCCAAAGTACTAGGTAATTGAAAAGATGACAACATGAACCAAATTTATAAACATGAATCAAATATATATTGATTGTTGGGAATTAAGTGGAGGTCATGTAGGACCAAAAATAATAATAACATTTCTCCATGTAATGAGGGTATAGAAGTGGATAAAGCATCTTAATGAAAAGAAAGGATTGAAAGAGACCAAAATCTATAGCTATAGGAAAATAATTTATCATTGGAAAACTATCCTCCTGAGATAGATATGGAATTATATAATGAAACATATGAAAGGAAAAAATTGATAAATATACAAGATATAACAAATCTATATAGTTGTGATAAATGGGGCACTACTGCCAACTATATGAAGATGGCTCCAAAGAGAAGAAATAGAGAGTGGGAATAGCTTACTGTATGCTCTCACCTGGACTCAAAGAAACTACAAGGTTAGTATCTTTGAATCTATCTGTTTTATGGCTGAACTAACAGGAATTATGCTAGGAATAAACTGAGCTTGAGGTGTGTGGCCTGCTGAGGTGGCCACCCTGTCTGATTCCCTACCAAGGCTGTAGGCAATTTATGGTGGGAAAATGACAGCAGAAATGATATTCTTAATGAAGTACGACTGCCAACAACCAAACTGACACAATTGGATCTAACCATAGCTCTAGTATGGATCCCAGAACACATAGGGATACTAGGCAACCACCTGGTGGACTGTAGCAGGGTGCAGCAGCTAAGCTGAGCTAGCCCCTGCTCCAGGGCCCTAATCAAGGGTGAAGTGAAGCCAGCTGGATGAGCTGGCTGGGGAGCAGCTGGGGGCTTTAGGTACCAGGCTACATAAAAGTTCCCAGGAAAAAAACAGAGAGAGAGAGAGAGAGCAAGAGCAAGCACAAGCACACAGCAGGAAAAGCTGCCTGCATCAAAGGCTAACTTCCCTGACTTTAGGCCAGGCTGCAAAAACTTTTATATAGTTGGTGGTGGGTTGCACAACACAATAAAGTGCACTGGTGAAACTGGAGTCTGCGTGTGCCTGTGGTGAGATCCAGCCGGGTAGACGAGGTGGGCCTGTTACATGGACAAACAGGCAAAAAGCGTTACTGTTAATGAACAAGCTGACCTAGCAGTCCCCTTATGGAAACTGGAATTGAAACCCCTAATCAAAAATGAGCTAAGGAAGGAATGGCATGAACTGTGGGCAAATGAAGGCAAAAACATTCTGATAAGTATGCCCAACAGTTTAAAAGTTGATGTCATCCAAGACCCTGAAAGGGAGAAAGAGTTGTTCTAATTAGAATTCTAACAGCGTAGTGTAGATTAAATAATTTATTTCTAATTAACAAGAATAAAGATGAATTACGCATAACCCAGGAAGCAACAGATCATATCCTTTGGAACTGTATAGATTGTACTGTCAGGCTTTACCCCCTAATGGGGGAAGGGTGCCCAAATACCTACTCCTTTAGATGCGGATGCTGGGGAAGCTCACGAAACCCCTAGGCAAAGACCACCACTAGCAATGAATTTTTGTTTATTCACTATGTATGTAACTTTTATTTATGATTACTGAACACAGATTACACAGATTACCAGATTAAGGCAGTGATTAGTAGTACAACAAACACCCAATACATCCACAGGCACTCTAAACTACAATGCCACTTACTGCACACAGATTCAGGGTTTTTCATCAATTATGGCTTTAAGCATATGACATAGAGTATAACAAAGCCAAATACACACAAACTAAAACAATCAAGAACACAAGCCAATATGTAAGACACAATCACATGGTACCCTTTGCACTATTGTAGAGGGATCTCATTCACACCCCTTGGGTCACGGGGTTCACCTGCACACCCTTGCGGGCCTTGGTGCGGCTGTACACAGGTTAAGTCTCAGACCTGGTCAACGGTTAACCCCCATTCACACTTCCTCTCCCCCACAGAAAAGTTATAGCAGCAACAAACGCCTAGCACAGGGGCGCCCGTTTATACACTCATACAAGAAGGGGATCCAGTGGATTACAAGATTCACCTGTGCACCCTTGCTTTCAAAACCCTTATGGGCCTTGGTGCAGCTGTACACAGGTTAAGTCTCAGACCTGGTCATTGGTTATTGTTTTCTTACACAATTCACTTACAAACACAAAACAAACAGGCAAAAATACTAACACAACTACACCCAAAGTAAATCCTACACCTACCCCAATTCCTACTTCAGCCCCAAACTGGGGAAAGGTGTAAGATTTTAAGTCATGAAAAAGATACAAAGTACAGTGCCTAGTAATCATAGATTCAGGAAGTGAGTTAGCTAAGCCACAAAACCCAAGAAGAAGGAAGCTACAGGGAGAGATTCTGCAGTCACTGTCGGGGACTAGAGTGAATAAAGATACTAGGAGGGTCATGGAGGAAACCCAGCAGGGAGATTTAAGCCCTGGGATCCCCTCCCAAATAGAGAAGTCGGGCAGGAGGCCAGGACAGAAATGAAGCAGTCTCTGGGAATGGAGCAGGTTCCAAGGGCCTGATCTGCCCTGGAGAAAGCCCTGAGAGCTGTTCAGTGGAGAAACAGCCAGGGGAACTTAACAGGCATGAAAGACCAAGCCTGAGGAAGGGAGAAGTTGGGCTGGGTTTGTAGCTTGAGTTTGTTAGGGGATTCCAGGAAAGAGCTCTGATAGGATGCCCACACTGCACTGGGAGTGAACCTCCCATCTAACTCATGCTATTGGGGCTTGAGCTAATGTGCTAAAAATTGCTGTATGGATGTTGCATCTAAAGCCTGTGGGTCTGAGCTTTGGTGGCTAGCCCAAGTCTCTACTAGAGCCACCCTGTGCACAGTACTATTTGTAGTGCACTGGCTCAAGCCCCGCTAGCATGAGTCTGCCTACCTAACTTGCTGAGGGTCCCAGCCCTGAGAAGAAGGGTTTGCATAGAGAGCTTGTGGGGAGTGAAGGCCTGAGAAAGACTGAATAGGAAGAAGCTCAGGGGGTCAGCCGCAAGGAGTTGGATGAAACAGACATTGACTGCTGGTTATAGGGTCCCTGGACTGCAATACAGTGTAAGGGGAGAGCCTGGGTTCTTCCTACCAGTCTCAGGAGAAAGCAGTGTGAAGCTGTGAGACGGGGATAAGGCTCAATGGAGAGTCCTATCAGTAGGGCACAAGGACTATGGGGCCTGGAATCTTGATACAGAGACACCGCCTGAGAAAAAGGTGAACTTAAATCATGATTTGTCTGGAGGGGCAAGTCATGGGAAGAGATGGACCAAAAAAGGACTAGAAAGACTGTGAAAAGGGTGCACCTGTCAGATATGTTTTGCTATTCTCAATCACTCTAGTGGTGAGTCCACTCTTTCACAAAGTCATTTCCAGATCATGAATATCACTGCTCCTATTGGTACCATAGCTCTCTGATTAACTTCACTGCATGCTAAGAATGGGTAGTTTATTTCTACTTCCATTTTATTTCCCATCTGTTTTTAATCCATGATAAGACTTCACCTACCATCCCATGGCTAACAAATTCCATTAATAGCCCATTGTGGGGAACATTACCAAAAGATTTTTGAAAGACTAAAATTATACCCATTGTTCTTTTATGCCAACTTTATGGATATTTTCAAAGAATTCTAATAGGTTACAGAGGCATAATTTATAACAGCTGTTCTGCTTTGTCTCTAATATATTTTGTAATCAAGCTAAGATTTTTCTGAACTACTTTTTTCCAGGCTGAAGGCTCACTGGCATAATCACCAGATGGCTAGGGGGAGGCATTGGCAGTACACATCATGAAATAGCCATAACTCTATTGGAGGAAGATGTGCTAAGGCCCCATGCCTCTGTGCATATGGTCCTTGCCTCCAAAGATCCATCAAGATATGCAAATTTATGGGAGCAAGCTCCAGATTAGTTTCATGGGTGCATATCATCCCCCAAAAGAATGAAAATGAGGAAAATCAAAAACTCTCTAAGTTTGGATTCTTAACTCCTGAGGAGGGTCTATTAATGTGTTACCAAGTCACTTTGTTTCCAGAAAGGAGGCTAATTAGGAACATTTAACATGAACTTGGAGCAGAAGTGCACACCAATTAAAATTTAGTTTCTAGGAATTCTTCCACAGTGGGCAAAGTAAAGTTCTACCTCCACATCTCTGAAATTGGTTGGTAACTGAGGGATTCTCAGAAGGCAAGAAGTAACTGGGACCTGTAGACGTATTTGAGTGGCCAGCTCACATTGCTACGGCTTTACTGCTATTTTTATTTGAGCTAGTTAGCTTGGGTTGTGATGCTTTATAGTATCATCACCACCATTTTTACAAGACTGATACATTTTGTATAAACTAAGTCTTGTAAGGTATCATTTGGAAACTGATACTCTGCTGAGCATTACTGTCCTGGTAAAATATGTGTATCAACACCGTATGTAAAGTTGTAAGCTACAATACAATACAACAAAGCTATAATATTGCTATAACACATCCCAGAGTTAGAAAGGCAGGTCCAAACCAGTTTTTCAGAGATAAAGACACACTGGCACTCCCAGACAGGTATCAACAAAGTCAAATGGCTAAGTGGCCCTTCTTCAGCAATGGGAAGGTGTGAATAAGAAATTTATATTGCATCACAAGAACCTTTCAAACCTCATGTTCCAAAGGGGTAGCCATGTTAGTCTAGTTCAGCAAAACAAACAAGGAGTCCTGTGGCACTTTAGACTAACAAATTTGTTAGTCGTTAAAAGTGCCACTGGACTCCTGGTTTGTTTTTCAAACCTCATGTTTACAATGGACTACGTCACAAAGACTCTGCAAGGATGCACAAGAAATTGAGTTAAAAGGGGATGGAAAACACTTGACTTCACCTTTCCTCCTCCCAGCTCTCCTGCTCATGACATCAACAACTCTCAAAGAACTGAATTAAGGGGTGTGAATGGTCCCAGGCTGAAAGCAGATGCTGTCTATGAAAGTTACAGCAGCATATAGTGAGATAAAACCTTTGCTTTTAAGGCTACTTCATTTATTAAGATAGATATTAGCTTGCTTAGTTAGACATTATAAGTTAAATATTATCTTGCTTAGATATCAATTCTTTTTTTCTTTTGTAACCAATGACTTCTATGGATCAATATTTGTAATCACTTAAAATCTATCTTTCTGTACTTCATAAATTTATCTTGTTTTATCTTAACCAGGGTGTTTGAATTTGAAATACATGGGAAGCTCCATTTGGCATAAAACTAGGCTGATGCACATATCATTTCCTTTGATGAAATGACAGGCTATAAGATTGCATTATTCAGTAGGGTGCTGGATAGCACAAGACACACATTTCTGAGGGAAACCAGGGCTTGGGCTAAGAAATTGTGGGTGTTGTCCTGTATATAATTCAGGAGTGACTAGTCAGAGAGCTCATGTTTTTAGCTGAGAATGAATTTGCATGCTGAAGGCAGTGAGAGCAGGCCAAGTAGGGCTGTTCTGATAGCAAAGCAGTGCAAAACCCTCCTACACTATATATTTAAAGGACACCGAAGTTCAACAGTCCAGACTGTCATATGGGGAATAGGTAATGTCATATGGCTATGTCTCCCTATGTGGCAGTCACATCTGTTTGCAATGTAGCTACATCCTAAGAGTTATTAGTTTCTGTTCAGCTCTTAGAGTATTTCCCAATCCTGCTTTCAATATGATCTAGAAAAATACATGATTTAGAAAATGCTGAAGCACAGTGTTCAGGCAACAACAGCTGAAGAATACACTAATTATTTTTGCAACAAATAGACAAGAATCAAATGAGTAGAATGTACCAATAACTGAAGGTGTGCTCTACAAATGGAATCTCAATCTAAGGTTGAATATTCCCAACATACTGAAAACTGCCTCGTGCTCTTCTTTATGAAACAGCAGAGACACTAGTCACACATACTTTACCACTGCGGTTTTCGCTTAAGAAATTGACTGCATGACTGCCTGTCCATAGAAGTCTAAATTTCATCTGAATGCTAACACTGGTTTTGTGTTGACTTTATTAAGTTGATTTCTAAAGTGCATACTAACTGTTCAACAGCTGTACAAATTTCCATCATTACTGCTGGGGCCTCAAATTCCAAAACCGTGCTTTGCAAGACATTACATGCACTTGAACATTGAGAATAAACGAGATCTGACAAGTAAACATTCTGCAGCCATGGGATTGGAAATCTGGACTTTGAATGCCTTCATCTCCTGATGAGACCCCATCATTCGTTTCTTTATGCAAAGCATTAAAAGTGTCTTTCCCCTTTGAAAGATCACTGAGAATCAATGAAGAATGTGAAGTTTCTAGAGGCAATGGTTGCCACAAGCTAACCCAATTAGAGGATAGCATTCAACACTATACCTTTCAGGAAGGTGAAGCATGGAAAATCTAAACACTGTTTTGTTATAGCAAAACACTGGTCCCCTTCCCCAAACATACATAATTGTTAACCTGAGCTACCCAATATAGTCAGATTCTCTACTCTTACTTAACTCCACTGAAACAAAGAACAAGAAAATCAGGTAGAATTGATACTACCCACTGTACCAATACTTTCTTACACTGTGGGATTAGATGAGCAATGAGTGTTAATGATAAAAACAATCAAACAACTCATTTTATAAATATTAAATTCTCCTACATCTCTAGCAAGAGACAGTGTATGGCACGGGTGGAAAGAGAGAGAGAGCATAGCTGGAGTGTGTTGTGCTCTGGCAATCCCCAGTTGGCAGAGCTTCCTATCGGGGGCCACAGCCTGGCAGTAAAAATTACCATAGTCCCTATACTAATCTATGTAGGGGCCAGTATATAACTGGTCCCAGAATCAGGGAGCTGCAATCAACTTCCTTGTGGCCTCTCTCACAGAACCCAATGAAAACTGGGTTCAGCAGAGAATCTAGGCCAAAGAGACAGTGTCAGCATGCAAAACTTCTATCCTCCTCAAATACCTCCTCACATCTCTTGAGAAATCTATAAAAACTTGACAAAGATGAGGCAGCTGGTGTACAGTGTGATCAGTATTTATCATGCTAACCAGTTATGTCTCATTGTGACATTGTGATCTATGTTAGCATAGACCTTTGGTATGTGTTTGTACAACGCCTAGCCGGGTGGGCTTGATCCAGTTTTGGAGCATGGAGAAGTTAATGCAATGCTAATAAATCATGTACATCAACAAAAGTTGCACTTGCTTATGCAGGTCTGAATTTGATCCATATTGTTTTTAATGTTTTGGGAAGAAGAAAGGAACACTTCATGATTCTATTTATTTTTCCTCCCAAAATACTCTGCTGTCAGGATATGATAGTGTTTCTCTCTTTATCAGTTCTCACCTG
This sequence comes from Pelusios castaneus, assembly GCA_007922175.1. Classification (NCBI taxonomy): domain Eukaryota; kingdom Metazoa; phylum Chordata; order Testudines; family Pelomedusidae; genus Pelusios; species Pelusios castaneus. Next base: position 5,305,580 of record ML685874.1, on the reverse strand, counting down.
TTCTTTAGGCACAGCCATATTATGATCTATGCTACCCCAGAGAACTTCACTGAGTTCACAGAGGTACTCTGGATGATCACCAGAACTAAATCAGAATATATGTATTTTCTTCCTTTATCTTACATCTGTTTCAGTCCTTTACCCTCCCCCCACCAACCTTTCAGTTCCCTGCATCTGCATTGCTACATCAAGTCTTTACTTCAAAGGAATATTCCCAAAGGACTCTGTTCCTTGAAACACAAATAATTTTTCTAAAAGGCAGAAGTGACTTTGTGGTCTGACACTGGAATACCTAAGGGATTTCTACTGAACTTGCTGTGCGAATGCTGACAGAATGAGCAGGAGACAAATACAACCTTTATTCCTCTAAACAGGGTCAGAGAATGCCATTGTATTTATAGTCAAATTCCAAAGGGGTAGCCGTGTTAGTCTATTGTAGAAAGAAATTAAATGCAGGGGAGTGTATGACATAGGATCAGGTCAGGCTGTACAGGGACTATGGATTTTTCTCTCATTACAACAAGTGATTTGACCTCCCCCTCCTCTATGTGCTGTTCCCCAGTGTTTGAATCCTAACACCTATTTTGATTTGCTGTTACAGCCTGAGCTGATCCTATGTCATACGCTCCCCTGCATTTAATTTCCTCCCATTCTGTAACTTTCCCATCTTCAAAGCGTCTGACGAAGTGGGATTTTCTCCCACGAAAGCTCATGTGATAAATAAATCTGTTAGTCTTTAAAAGTGCCACAGGACTCTGTTGTCATTGTATTTATAGTAGAACAATGAACAAGGCATTTGGGGATATATATATTCTGCACGAGTCTGCTTAAACAAAAGAAAAGCCACTTGTGTAACAATTCCATTAAATAACACCAACAACGGTCTATACTGGTATCTCTTCAGATTTTTGTTGTCTGTAGTGCAACTGATCTATGCCTCATACAGAAGATCTATCACACATGTGCATTATTTAATGTGGTAGTACAACAGAGCTCCACAAAACCTGGGTGCCAGTCACCATATTGCCCAGGAATTGTACCCTGGCGTGTAGCTGCACTGCAGAACTACAGGGGGCAAAGCACCCCCTGGACCAAAAAAAAAAAAAAGCCACCAGCGCCTTCACTGGTGCATGGCTTTTTTTGGCAGCAGGGGGCTTCTTTGCCCTGGACTGCCCCAAGTGTCCACAGCAGCAGGCCTTTTCTGCCCCAGACCACCAATGCCAAAAGTGTTTGCAGCAGCATTTTGGTGGCAGGAGGCCCTAATGGGCCACACACCTAGCCACCCCAGTTTTGGGCCTAGCACCTAGGTGTGTGGCAATTTGCTGGGGCCTGTAGTAGAATTAATATACAGTAATTTCTGCTATTCTAAACTAACAGCAATTGGACTTTTGTTGACAAAAATGGGAAAATTCACTACCTATAACTTGACGTCTCTTAGGTAGCACACTGAAAATCTGCAGATATCTGCTTTATATCCACAGACTATTTTTTGCAGGTGGATCAGATGCAGATCTAAAAGCAAAGAAGCAGCTTTTTGCTGCTCATAGCCTTTGAGGCTGATTCCCTGCCTTTGAGATCCCACCATCAATCAGCTGTTTGGTGGGACCACCCAAGCCCCTGCTTATCAGCAGGGCCCCACCCATCAGCTGCTTGGCAGCTGTCTGAAGGGGCTGGCCCCCTAATAACTGATCAGCAGTTGCAGCAGGGCTGGCCTCCAAACAGCTGACTTGGGGGATCCAAAGCTGTGGGAGCCTGCATATGCAAATGTCTTAAAAGACAGTAAGTATGTAAATTGATTCTCACAGAAACGGATCACATGCAGATCCACATTTTTGTATCTATGCAAGGCTCCAGTCATAAGCTAAGGCATCTACCAATCTATTACTGCTGGGAACCAATGCCACATTCACACTGTTTGAACTGACCTCCTTAACATTCCAGATAACATGCGACTCACCATTCCTTGCTTGTGTATATGTATCTAACATACTGCAGTTTTCACTTCATACATCTTAGAAAGTGGGCTATAGTCCATGAACGTTTATGCCTTAATATACTTGTTGGTCTTTAAAAATGCCACAGGACTCTTTGTTTGTTTTGCTGAAATAGACTAAGATGGCTACCCTTCTGGAAAATGATATAGTTAGAACATGCTGGTTTCCTCCTTTGGATCCCTACTGGAAAAAAGGATAACACAAATAATAAGTGCAACATAGCCCCAACAAGTTAAATTCATGCATAATACCATAATCCCAAGCATCTAAAAGCAATACCAAGCAGTACCTGAAGGACTGTTCAAAACTAGATGTGAAGGGGAGGAGGGAGCTGAAAAATCATACATGCTACTCAGATATTTATTAAAAATAGACAAACTTTGGTCTACAATTACTCTGACCCAATTATTTTTTACAATGTTGGATGTGGGACTTTAGCAATGCTTTAAAAGTATTTGTGTCTATGTCCTGCAGAGACCATGTGCCCTCTTCTACCACCTTCTCTAGGAACAGAAAAGGCACAAAAAAGAGAAGGACAGCTTACATTACATCCTACTTTCTCTGAAAAAGTCACAGGATGGAGGAAGACAGTTCTGTGATGACTTTACCACCCCCATCCTTAGTGACAGAGTCAAAATTCTCATTTGATCAATCTGTGCTTTGTGCCACTGGTAAATAAGATGAGGTCCCTAATGCTGCATTTAACTCTGCTGAGAGCAAATTTCAACATACTTATAGTAGTTGGATCTTCCTAATAATTCCACTGAGTGTCATTAAGAAATGTATTCCTTTTACCAACCAACTAGAAGGTTGATGGGGACTGTGGAAGAATTTTTGAACTCTGCCTTGGCCTTAAATATATTTCTGATAGGACAATGAGCTGCCTTTACAGCCCATTTATGCCATCTGAGTGCTGTAAAAGGCCTGTAGGACAACAGAGAACAGACCTCCATATATTTTAGGCCCTGCTAATGTTCATTACCAGTAGTATAATCTCAAGATGACAAAGACACAATATGCATAACCGGGTCTGAGTATGAAATGAAAGGTCCCATTCACCCGAACAGATACAGATGGTAACAAGTATTCTAGACATGGTTGCTGCCTGTACATACAGCAGCAGCCTCTGTTCTAATAGCTATCTCCTACTGCAAACAGGATGCACAAATAACAGCCACACCCAGCCAATTAAAAGAATTGCTATGTATTTTACCATTCCTTCTGGTTGTTTCCCCTAGAAAACAAAATTAGCTAACTCTTATCCAGCTTGGGTCTCAATGCAGAGCTCATACAGCCTCAATTTCCACTAACAAAGGACCAAATTTAGCACCGGAACTGAAAGGAAGTAACTTGTATGCCTTTATTCAGGGTCTGCTGAGGCTATCTCAGCCTCTGATCCAGTATCCAATATTCTCCTACCTGCCTTGGCCCACCCTAGAATGTTCCCTCTGCAGGGATTTCCAGCGGATTGGGCAAGGTGCACAGAGAACTTTGTGGCTCCAGCAGAGAGCCTCTTGCACACAGGGTATCCCTAGTGCAGTGGTTTTCAATGTGAGATCCACAGATGCTTGGGGTATCTGCAGATTATGTCTAAGATTTCCAAAATGATCTGCCCTTTTTTTGGAAGTTTTTTTAGGGATCTGTCAATGAAAAAGGATTGAAAACCACAGGCCTGGTGAGACACGCAGCTCCTGTCCAGTCAACTTGCCCCCTGGCACGTAGCCTCATCGTTTGAGGCACAGAAACAACGCTCTGCTACCTGCTCACTTTCAGAAAAATGAAAGTCGCACACCTTGTAAAAAGAAAAGAGAGAGAGAATGAACCATTCAAAGTGTTTTGCCGGCAAATCCAATGCTTATCATTTGACATACACTGTAACTGATCTAAAATAAAAAATAAGGGTGGTTATTTCATGTGAGAAGAGAAGTATTCTTTTCAAATATAGAATTTTTTTTTTATATCTTACAACTGCTAGGAATATTTTTTAATAAATTAAAGCCCAATGTTGTTCTATCACAGTCAGAAGTTCAGACTGAATTATACCTTCTCTCCATTTCCTAAGTTGTTCCTACTTTTTGGCAGTAAGATGCTTCTAGCTCTAAATTATATTTGCATTTCAGATTTATACAGAAATATGTATAAAGCAAATAAAGAAAAATGAAAGTATATTCATGCAACTGTTTCTGCCTATCACCTTTAATCTTCCATCCATTTTAAAATATGTGCTTCCCACAGAGGGAGAGGAAGAAGGAGAGAGAGAGATCTATTTTTGCTTTATGTGATATAAAAGTAATTTGTTGCCATAGCAATACTTTTCCAACTCGAATGTTCTGAACACTGCAGTTGCTTCAGCTTTTGGGCATACTGTTACCAGCACCATACCCCATTTAAAATGTCATGCTTCACTAACCTCTTCAGTTCAGCTTTGATTTCATCTTTCTGCTACACAATATTTAAAAAAAAATAAATTAACTCAACACAGATGTTTATGTCTATATGAACTTACTCGCAGAGACCAATTTCAAACAATCATTTACTTGTACCTTGTTTAATTAAAGTTCACTGGCAACATCTAGCTTCTCTAACAGACATAAAAATAAAACCACGCTGTACCCAATGAGCCAGATTCTGACGCTCGTGGGACAACGCGCTTGACTTGGAGGGTAGATTTTGGCCTGTACTGGTTTATTTTCTAAGGGCTGCATTATCCTCTCAGACTACTCCCATGTAGAGATCAAGATGGGAGAAGTTAACTCTTCTACAACATTGTTCCTTCCATTAGAGAGGAATGCTGGGGAAACTGGAAGTGCCTTGTGGGTTAGCCTCTAGAATAAGCTCTGCACAGAAGATTTAACAGAGCCCAGATCACACACCCACAGAAGCATTGTGCTGACATAGTCACTCCTGTCTCACCACTGTGTGGAGTAGCTTTCATTGTTCTGTAAGGATGTAAGGTACAGGGGCAGACACCAAAAAGTCATCCTCCATTTTGGAAGATGGAGTTCTGAAAAGGACTGTCAACCTTGCATTTTAATGTTTCCTGACATGAAGATGTGAAGTTATCAATTATTATTATTATTTTTCAGATACAGTAATTTTTTTAACAGACAGCACTAAAAATACCATAAACAATACAATAATGTCACAGAAGTGTGTACTCAATATTCTGTACACAGTAATTCAGAATTAAGCAATTGTTTTAGCTGAAGTTAATTGATCAGTTGGGTTCTTTGGGTGTGTGCAGTAATAGGAAACAGGAAATTGATAAAATCTTGGTCAATGTAGCTTTATGATATAAGAAGTGACTTTGAACAACGACAATCACTGTCAAAATACAGTATTTTTATTTCTACCTAATTTCATGGACATTTTCGTTTAAACAGTGTTAAACTTGTACATTTTTTGACTGATGGTCCATAAATGTACAGACCATTGGCAACTCTGGTTCTGAATCACTTGGCGGTGCACAGGCTGAAGTCTATAGGTGCCTGTCATTGCTTTGTTTAACTAAAAATAATGTATTCAATAAATACAAACAATTTCTATCTTAATAAGAACACAACTCCTTTAGCCCTTTCCAGATTCTTTGCTCCATTGCCCATGCGAAGACCTATCCCACCACACATTTCCTCTACCCACCTTGCATAAAGGGGTTTCCACCCTGTCTGCATTAATTTAAGTAGAAAAGCAAATACCACTGGACTGAGGAAGGTGTGATACCACACTAAGCAGTAACCTCATTAGCACTGCTCCTGTCAACCTGCAACATACATGCCCTATGGAGCAGCACCCACACGCCACCAAATGTTGAATCCTCCATTTGAAAAGGAAACTTTGGGTGCATATGCATGTGCTGCTCCTAAGAATTATGCACATGCTATTCTGGGATTTTTTTTGTTTTGTTTTGTTTTTATCCTGTGTTACTCTCAATTTCACCCCTCCATTTGTTTGTCTCATTCACTGTTAAATCTTGTCTTCTCGACTGTAAGCTCTTTGAGACAGGGATTGCTGTTTACTATATGTTTTTACAGAACTAAGCATTATGAATCCCTGACCTAACTTGCTTCTATGCAATACTGCAAAGTAAATATTAAATATTATATAGCATGTTCTGAGACGCATTAATGGGATAACTTATTTCTTAAATGTAGCATATGCTTTCTTGCTCCAGATGTAAATTCTGTGTTCAGTATCCTATTTATATTGGTACACCATGCTTAAGATTGATAAATACAAAATACATGAGAAAAATAAATGTGTTAATCTTTAAAGTGCCACAAGACTCCTCTTTTGTTTTGCTGAACTAGCGTAACAGGGTTACCCCTTTGGAACTTGACAAATTGATGTCTTTCATACACTTTGTCCTCAACCTGAAACACTGCTCTTTACATCTTAGAATGAAAGTGACCTCAGATGACCTGCCCAGGACTGATTCTACACTGCCTTGCTCCTCCTCTCTTTGTTTAATCTTAAAAAGGGGCTGTAAAATGCTACTGCATTGATGGGATGCATCTGTCAGGGACTGCAAAACGGAAAGGACATTCCTGGAAAGGTTAAAGTATAATTTGATGGGCCCGTGAATGGGGCCCGAATCTTCCTAATCTCTGGGTCCCCTTCCCACTTACTTTAACCACGAGATGTGCCCGAGGGGCCCTAGGTAGCACATCATATAGGAACAAAAAATCTAGAGGACCCCCACTACAAAAGCAGGAGCGGAGTCCCTGTGATTCAAGATCTGCGCCTCAGCAAAACTAAAGTTTGCAAATACTTGCCTGGGCCAAGGTTTGCCCGGCTGAACTTCGCGCGCCAGCCACTGTGCAACCCCGCCCGCGCCAGCAGCGCCGAGCAAAGCCACCCCGCCCTCCCTCGGGTGGGACCATCCAGGCCACGTGCCCCACGACCAGGACCCTCTGCAACACTAGCCGCTCGCTCACTCCCCCTCACACACGCTGGTGTAGCAAGCGCCGCGTTTCCCCCTCCTTTGACGCTGCTCCGCTCCCAGCCCGCTCCACAGTCAGTCGCTGCAGCTACTCACCCCAGCTCCCTCCTGCTGTCTTGGGGGACCCGAGCTGGGCGGCTCCCTGCACGGTGGCCACCTGGGGTCGCTCCCGGTTGGGGGGGGAGTTAGAGACAGTCCGTCTCCCTGCAGCCTCAGCGCGGGCGGCTCGGCGCCCTTCCTGCCCCAAACAATGCTGCTCGCCTAGGTTACGTGCTCGCTCGGGTCCCTATTGGAGCCTTTTGTCCTGTGACTCACTGGAGCAGAGCCGCAGGCGCAGCAGCCGGTGGTGTTTTCGGGAAGGAAGCGGGAGTTCCCCGGCCGAGCCTTTTTGCCCTGGGGGTTCCCGTTCCCCCCAGCGGCTGCTGCTGAGCGGGCAAGGTTTGCAGCTGCAGAGGGGCACAGGACAAGTCCCCCCAGGAGGAAGTCCTGCATTCCTCGTCGTGGCCCACCTTGATTTATCTTTATGAGCCCTTGTGCCAGATCCCGCCCCCCTTGGGGTAGACCTTGATTCTGGGCACGGCTAGGCCTTCAGCCCACTTTGAGTTGAGGCCAGCCTTGGCTGCCTCCAGGATCCGCCTCCCTTTCTCCAACCACCAAGAGCATCCACTCCCTGGCTGTGGGCAAAGAAGAAAACCACAGTTCCTCACTCCAGGGGTGTAGGATGATGGGAGAGGAATGCCAGTTCTATTTCATTACTCCTCTACCTTCCCCCCCGCCCAGGGCAGTGGTTAGCAGTTCTGATGTCCTATGTGTGATAAGGTACCACAACTTGGGTAGAAAGTCACCCCCTATGACCAGCACCCCCAGCTATATTGGTCAAGGCCAGCTAAGCAAGAGCTGCACTGTAATGAAAGCTTCTGGCCCCTGCTGCTGCTGGCATAAGGATGCCTATAAAGAGTCTGACAAGCCATGGAAAGTTGTCTTGGTTATGCAGTGGGGCAGTTGAGGCAGAGCCACCCATAAAAATTTAGTGCCCTGCCCCCAGGCCAGCAGTTCCCAACATTTTCAGTACCACAGCATACTTCCGTGAGACAAACAATTCCATGGCACACCCACTTTTTCCAGCTGAATTCATTGTTCGTAGACATCCCATTTACTATGGTTATGATCTTACGGGAGAGATTTGCAACACAGTGCACACAACAAGCTAAAGAAGGACCAAATGTATTAATGTTTCACATCCACTAGGAAAAAAAATCATCTCAGTTTTGCCCTTTGGCGACCTGTGTTTAAGAATGTTCACATTTTGGAATCAAAGACCAATACCTCAGTTTTAATTTGATGATTAATTTCCACAAGTTATAGTTGTAATATTGGTTGGATAGAATAGTTTAAGATGAAACCATGTTTGTTTTACATTGATTTTTGTTACCTTTGTACAATATTTCACAGCACACCTGGACAGTTTTCATGGCACACCCACTGAAAACCACTGTCCTAGGCACCCACCTATGCATCTTATACCTAATATTGACCCTACCAAACCCCTCACTTGCCCCACATCCTGTGTAAATACTTGTACAGAAATGAGAATCTGTCTTAAGTGGGGCTCTCTGGAGTGAGAGGGGACGGGTACTCCTTGCGTCATCCTGCTTACAACTTTGCAAAGGTTCAGCTCCAATGTTAACACTAAAAAAGATTCTGTGGCACTTCTAAAGACTGATACATTTATTTATCGCATAAGCTTTTGTGGGCACAATCCCACTTCATCAGATGCATGGAATGCTAATACTAAGAGAGTCACAGCTTTGGTGTTCCGCCCAGCTGTAAGAGAAGGGGCCATGGAAGTTCCTGGCAGTACCACTCTATTAGAGCCAGTTCATCAACGAGCCAAGGGTTACTTAGGGTATCTAGATACAGTTTGGAGGCTCAGGGACTCTGCACACAGGGCCTCCTGAAGATCCCTTATAGATCTGGTGAGATCTATGAGTTTTGCATGCCATTCTCATCAGATTTGCAGATGAACAAACACTGTTTCCCTCCCTCAGCCCATTTTCCCCATGGGGTTCCTCATAACATGCAGGTATTCTCATATCTCTATTATATGTAATATCATATGCTTTGTGTATGGCACCAACACTTCTAACATAAAAAGTACCAATTTTGTGAGATGGACACAGTTCTAAAATTGAGGTGGAGAAGGATTAGGTTAGGATTACTGGTGAGTGGGGGGAGAGGGGTTGTTCCTCTGATTTACAGCTCTCTTGTGTCTTTTTTAGCTGTTTATCTTTAACCAATTCTCCTACTTTTGCAGCTGTATTGTTCATTTGACTCAAGTCACGCTAGCTTTGCGCCTGTGAAAATGAGAGGCCAATCAGGTCCTCTGAATTGATAGCAACACCCACTTTCGTGTGTGTGAATGGCTGGCTACATAAGGTGCAAAACCAGGGTGAATGAGGCCTATAATCCACTTTGATATGTAACTTTCATTAATGTTAGTAGCATTCTACTTGTCCGTTACGATAATTCTCCTTAAAACTGTAAAGAATAGTCATGAATATAAAGGTGACTTTGTTGTATTAATAGCAGTTACAGTTGTAGCACCTGCTTTTCAAGGTAAATGCAGAAAGGCAAGGAACTGTTATAATTTTTAATAAAGTATTAAAAGAGGATGAGGAAACACGATAATTATTTTAATTAATGCTTTAAGTACAAAGCAGGGAAGTAGAAAAACAGAACACCATAAAACAAAATACCCCAAACCTTCTAGCTAACCAGGGCAAAAAGGATTTGCAAATCAAATGTAACATATTGTACAGCAACACTGTGTATGTAGGCAGTATCAGAGAGCTAGTGAATTCTTAAGAATTAACTCTGTGTCCAGTGTTGGACAAAAATAAATAGTGTTATCCTTTGCTCTGTCAGAAGGTGTCCCTTTCCGTTGGTAGAATGGTCCAGTGCAGGAGTTCCCGTGGTGCCTGCTGCTGGCTCAGAGCCAGGCCCCAGCCACCTGGTCCTGGAGCGCAGCTGGGAGCTCATCTGCAGCTGCCCGACTCCCCTCTGGTCCTGGCCAGGGCCGGATTAGGGATTGGGGGTGGGGTAAAAGGCTCCATGGCTGCGGGGGCCCGCGGGTGGCACAGCTGAAGGGTGTGCTGGGGGGTAGCCCCGGGCTCACACGGCTGCAGAGTGTGCTGGGGGGCCCATAGCCCTGAGCAGCGCAGCTGCAAGGAGTGTTGGGGGAGAGGCATAGGCGGGGCAGTTGCAGGGGATCAGGGCAGGGGCCACTGGCTGGCACGGCCACTGCAGGAGCGTTGGCTGCATTGGTGCTGCTGGCGGGGGCCCTCACAGTTGCCCACAGGCTGGCCCTGTTCATGGGCATCCAGTCCAGCCCCTTTTTCCTTTCCTTTCCTTTTTAAAAACTTTCTCAATTTTTTTTTCAAAATTTTAAAAAGTCATTTTGGCTCGAGGGCCACAAATATAATTTTTAGAACCCTGAAGGGCCACTTGTCTATTTAATTAAAATTAATTTAAATTTAATTGATTTTAATTCATTATCATTCAAATTTATTTGAATGTAATTAAATAAATTTTAATTATATAGACTGGTGGCCCTTCAGGGTTCTAAAAATTATATTTGTGACCCGCAAGCCAAAAAGGTTGGGAACCCCTGGTCCAGTGGGTAGGCTATTAGACTGATAGCCAGGAGAACTGTGTTCAATTCTGTTTTGAAGTGACCCTGTGAGACATTTGACCTCTCTTGATCACTTTATAAGGTGCTTTGTTATTGTCAGGGTGCTAAAGGCTTAGTTGTCCAAACTAGGCCCCAGGATCAAGTCAAGGCCTAAAACGAGTAAAACCACAACTGTTGATTTGGCAACCAAAACCTGACAGGTATGCAAGCTCTTGAACCGGACTCAGCCGTCCGGCTGTGGAAAAGGGGAAGGTTAAAAGATCCCTAACACTCCAAGTAGCTAACCGCATGAATCAGCAGATACTACGCCACTGCAGTTTTGAGCAATAAAAGGAGGCCTTATGGAGGGGGGGCAAGTCGGAGTCGTTCTAGTTAGCACTAGAGCAGGCCCAAGGGACTGATCACCCCAAAGGCACCCCCCGCCAGCTCTCCGTAGGACGCGGACAACAGGACCGGACGTAAAGCATCGAGGCCTGGCCAGCTGAGGAAAGGTTTAGATTAGCGACCCGATACCAATTTCAACAAAGGAAAGGTAACTAAAGTAGAGGCTCAGAGTAGCACCCGACCCTCAAGCACAGCAAAACAAAATTTAAGGTTTTGCCTGGCTTTATGCTGAGACTTTCAGGTAATGAACAATAGCAGCACCAATCGTGGGGTTGGGGCTGAAGTAGGAATTGGGTTAGGTGTAGGGTTTACGTTGGATATAGTTTTGTTAGTACTTTTGCCTGTTTGTTTTGTGTTTGTAAGTGATAAGATGGATAAAAGACACAGAGTTGTGTTGGAGACTGTGTGCAAGGAAACAATAACCGGTGACCAGGTCTGGGACTTGGGGCGGCTGCATGCAGGCTAAGGCCCGCAAGGGTTTTGAAAGCAAGGATGCGCAGGTGAACCTCGTGACCCACTGGATCCCCTTCTTGTATGAGTGTATAAACAGGTGCCCCTGTACTAGGCGTTCGTCGCTGCTATAACTTTGCTGTGGGGGAGGGGAAGTGTGAATGGGGGATAACCATTGACCAGATCTGGAACTTATCCTGCGTGCAGCTGCCCCAAGGCCCGCAAGGGTTTTGAAAGCAAGGGTGTGCAGGTGAACCCCGTGACCCAACGGGTGTGAATGAGATCCCTATATGATAGTACAGAGGGTCCCGTGTGGTTATGTCTTACATATTGGCTTGTGTTCTTGATTGTTTTGGTTTATGTGTATTGGGCTTTATTATATTCTCTATATCATGTGCTTAAAGCCATAATTGATGAAAAATCCTGAATCTGTATGCGATAAGTGGTATTGTAGCTTAGAGTGCCTGTGGATATATTGGGTGTTTATTGTACTACTAATCACTGCCTTAATCTGGTAATCTGTGTAACCTATATTCAGTAATCATAAATAAAAGTCACATACATAGTGTATAAACAAAAATTCATTGCCAGTAGTGGTCTTTGCCTGGGGGCTTTGGGAGCTTCCCCAACATCTGCATCTAAAGAACTGGGTATTTTGTGGGCAACCTTCCCCCATTAGGGGATAAAGCCTGACAGTTATCTACAAAGGAAAAGTGCTACATACAAGCTAACTATTATTATGGTACATTTGTATCATAATTGTACAAATAATCTGAATCATATGAACCTGGTGTGGAGAAAGAGAGCTACCTTTGACTAACCAGCAGTAAAAAAAAAATAGTCAGGAAGTCTATCTCCAGCAACATACCATTTGCATTAAAGAAAACCTCTAAAACAAACAGCAAAAACAAACTCAAAGAAACTCTGCCTTTGCGGAAACAAAGCAAACTGTCCAGGGAAATATTTTTATATGAAATATACAAACCCTACAGTAAAGCCTTTAGATAATCCTCTTTATAGACCAACCAAGCAAATATACCAGACTATGAAATGGAATATGTTTCAATTTCAGCATTTCTTCATTAATAAATTAAAATAAATATCGGTGTGTCAAAAAAGCCAGCTATTGTACCAAAGACAACACAGTAAGGCTCAGTCCTGCAACTGTCTGTGCGGGATCCTTAGCTTCCATGGGGTTCTCTGTATGTTCAGGGGATTCTTCTGCAGTTGCAGAATCCGAGGCTAAATTCTAAGTGGTTGACCTGGTCTATCACATGGGATTTACAAGGGCTCAGACTGCAAACACTTTGTTGAGTAATCCTGACTTCACATGAGTGGACTTCGCTCTCCTTTATCCTTGTTCTCGGACCTTCATTCTCTGTATATTTTTCTACTTTTGTCTTTCATCTCTTTTTACTGTTCTCTATTCATATATTTGTTCTTTTTGTCTTTCTCCTCATTTTTCTTTATTTTCTCCCTCTCTTCACTTTTTATCTCTATTTTTGGTTTTTGCAAGTGAAACCCATATGCCTAAAGTAGCTGTCTTTTTAAGGGATCTCTTGGGGCTGAGTTACTGTTCCTAATTGAAGAACTGGGTGGTGGGCAAGTGCAAGCCTGCCCACTGCTAAACCCCTTCCCCGGCCTAAGGGGAGGAAGCAATAGGCTCAGCTTCAATTGAGTATGGGTGGACAAATAAAAAAACAGGGATGGGTGTGTGTGGGTCACAGGTTCAGAATGAGGGACTCGGGAGTGGACACTGAGAAGAGAACCATGGACAGCGCCCATTGCTCCCAGAAGGTGTCGGGGGAGCCTGAAGATGCTGCCCAGAGGAACTCTGCCTGGAGATGTGATCGGATGAGGAACTGGAAATAGACCTCACACTCGCAGAGACCTCCCTCAGCCAGCCTCCTCTCCCTGGTTTTGTGGATGGTGGCCTTAGCAAGGGCCAGGAGGAGGTGGGCGAGGAGGTCCTGCTCCTTTGTGGGGCTTGCTGTGCAGATTTAGCAGCCCAGAGCCAGACATTTCTGGGACAAGGAGTGGTAGCTTTGAGCATGCAAGGTTTCCTGCTACTGGTGTGGTCAGACACACACCATGGCTATGTCTACACTTGTAATTTTAAGTCGACTTAGTGCGTCTACACTTAAAATTAAAGTCAACTTAAAGGGGAACTTACAAAGTCAACCTACAGCGTCCACACTGGACGCCTAGGTCGACTTCTAGGGGCTATGGAGACCTTGGGCAGGTCTATAGTGGCGGGGGGGCACCCCTTGTGTACAATGGGACAAAGGGGGACAGGGACCCTGGCAGGGCATGTGGGCAGGGTGTGATGCTGTCTGGATTTACGGAACCATTTATGATATTTTCTATTAATATCTCATATATGCTATAATCCATAGCAACTATGTCATGTTTGGTATCAATAGAAAGGTAGTAATTTGCTGGGAATGATTATATAGTTCATGTATAGGAATTGTATTTGTATTAGAAGTTAGGAATATGGTTGTTATATCTATACTTTAACTTGTATGATTCTGTGGAAACACCCGAGACAGTCTGTCTACAACCATTGCGTCCTTAATGTTAAGGAAGCTGCCAGGTACAATGGGCCCAGGGAGTAACCTGATGAGCCATTAAGGACATAAGGAATACAACCATTGTGGGGCAGTGAGGGCATTGGTGTAGTCCTGAGGTAGCCCTAAGTCAACTTAGGACTACCCCACATCTACACTGGCTCTATTCGACTTTAAAAAGTCAAATTAAGCCTTAAGTCTAATTAAATCTAGGTTTAATAAAGTCGACTTAATTTTCATTAAGTCAACTTTATTTTCCTTAAGTCGACTTAAGCAAGCTGCTTAAGTCGACGTAAGGAAACTGTAGTGTAGACGCAGGGTAAATTAAGTTGACTTAAGCAAGCTTAAGTCGACTTAATTTACAAGTGTAGACGCAGCCCATGAGAGCAGCATCCACAAGAGTTGCAGTGAGAAGAGCCATATCTCAGCGTGTGATTGGGAGGAGCCAGACGTGGATAGCAAGATGGTTTCTCCGTACTTGGAGCATTTTGCAGCAGAGTTTCCACATATGTGTATGTGACTGCCTGCTGGTTAACTAATAAACTGACTGGATGCTGATTCCAGCAGAGAAAGAGTCATCTGCATGGATTTTTACTAAGATTCCTGCAAACAAAGAAGAGGAGAGCTACTTCTTTCAACTCAAGCCTTTTGACTTGAACAGAGACTAACTGAGATTTGGGTAAACTCCATCTAAACTTTGGGACTCCTGGGTGTCTTTCTCATAGTGTTTCTGTGGGAACTGTTCTGTTTAAATTCATTTTGTTTTCTTAGAATAAGATTTATTACATTAGTAATTAATAAAGTTCATTGCGTTTGTTCTTAATAGTATTGTAGTGAGAGGAGGGTAACTCTAAAGGGACTGACAGCAAAGATTGATCAAAAGACTGAATCCTGGGTCTTCAGCTGCTTCTCTATAGGAGTTGTGGGGTTTTGATTTTTTTTGTGTGGCACTGGAGAACGGTAATTAAATGAATTCTGGCCCACCCAAAGTTTACACAACATCATCAAAATTCAGTTTTTACAGTGAATACAAATATGCATGATCAGGTCCCAGGTTTGAGTTCTTGCTCCTGGGCTGCTTTTATCTGGGTGCACAATGAAGAGTTACTGCTGCTGACCACAGGAGAGGTCAGGTCTTATAATTTTGTATGCTTAGATATAAAACTTCAAGACCTTAAAGTTTTCAGTGTAAATAAAAACCATCATTCTCTGCTCCCTTCACTGGGACATTTGTGCCTGCGCTGCCAAGGCTTGGGACACTGGCCTGGGACACTCGGGGCCAGTACTCCCTTATACCCACTGCCAGCAATGCCCAACCCTGGCTGCTCAGCCACTGCAGCTGTTGAGTGCAGCAGCAGCATCCGTGGCACAAACAACCTGGGATAAGTGGAAATGGGGAAGAGAGTGGGAGGGGAGGACTGGGGAAGGTAAGCATGTGTGTGAGGGAGGGGGAAGTTTGGGTTATAGACAAAGCTTTTTCTTGTTTAAAACAATAAGGAGGGTTCTGCAATCCTGGCAGGGAATCCGATTCTGATCGGACATGACACAGTTTGACTTGCCTGGGGCTTTGTTCAGTGACTCCTTAACCACCACTTTGGATGCTGACAAGTTCCAAAGGGGTAACTGTGTTAGTCTAGGTCAGCAAAACAAACAAGGAGTTCTGGGGCATTTTTAAAGACTAACAAATTTATCTGTTTAGCACTAGAAAAGGTTCAGAAAAGGGCAACTAAAATGATTAGGGGTTTGGAGAGTGCCTCGTATGAGGAACGATTGAAAAGGCTGGGCCTCTTCAGCTTGGAAAAGAGGAGACTGAGGGGGGACATGATAGAAGTATATAAAATTATGACGGATGTGGAAAAAGTGGACAAGGAAAAGTTGTTTAAATACTCCCATAATACAAGAACCAGGGGTCACCAAATGAAACTGATAGGTAGCAGGTTCAAAACAAATAAAAGGAAGTTCTTCTTCACACAACGCACAGTCAACTTGTGGAACTCCTTACCTGAGGAGGTTGTGAAGGCTGGGACTATAACAATATTTAAAAGGGAACTGGATAAGTTCATGGTGGCTAAGTCCATAAATGGCTATTAGCCAGAAAGGGGTTAAGAATGGTGTCCCTAACCTCTGTTTATCGGAGGATGGAGACGGATGGCAGGAGAGTGATCACTTGATCATTGCCTGTTAGGTTCACTCCCTCTGGGGCACCTGGGCACTGGCCACTGTCGGTAGACAGATACTGGGCTAGATGGACCTCTGGTCTGACCCAGTACGGCCTTTCTTATGTTCTTATGTTCTTATGTTGCCTGAGCTCTCAGGGGAGAAAAACCTCATTGTGTCAGACACTTTGAAGATGGGGAGCTTACAGAATGGGAGGAAATTAATACAGGCAAATGTATGACACAGAATCAGGTCAGGCTTAAAACAGCACATCATAATAGATGTTGGGATTCAAACACTGGGGAACAGCATATAGAGGAAGGTGAGGTCAAACCACCTGCGGAATTGGAATTTATATGTAAATTCAACTCCAGTGCCTCAAGGTTAAACAGGAACTATGAATTTTTTTCTCATTACAACAGGTGATTTGACTTCATCTTCCTCTATATGCTGTTCCCCATATTTGAATCCCAACACCTATTTTGATTTGCTGTTACAGCCTGACCTGATCCTGTGTCATACATTTCCCCGCATTTAATTTCCTCTCATTCTGTAAGCTCCCCATCTTCAAAGCATCTGACAAAATGGGATTTTCTCCCATGAAAGCTCACGCGATAAATAAACGTGTTGGTCTTTAAAAGTGCCACAGGACTCCTTGTTTGTGTTGCTAACCACCACTGAGCAGGGTCCCCTGAGGAACCTTCATCCCAGACTGGCTCTGCATAGTGCCTCGCTGTACTGCAGGTTGGGAGCATGTGGGGGGGGAGATAAAGGGCTCTGGCTCAGCTTCTTTCAGGGCTGCTTTGGAGACTGGGCTTCTGTGCTTCCTCCCCTCCACAGGTGCCTATTAACCACTCTCCCCTGTCCCCACCCACTACCCAGGCCAGTGCCTGGGGACCAGGGGCAGGACTGATAGGCCGCCTGAGCATAGCAGGCAGCTGCTAAGCTGCTGCTGGTCGAGCAAGGGAGAGATTTTTATGGACATTGCCTTTTAATTACAGACTCACAGACAGCAGGAAATTTGCACACTTTAATGGACTGTTTGTAAATTTACATACGGTTGGCAACCCTGGCATCCTCAGAGTATATGGGCGCAGTTCCACTCAAGTCAGTAGAACTATTCCCATTTACACGGGATGGTATCGGTGTTCTTGGTCATGCAAGAACTTGAATTCAAATAGAAGTAATTAGGGTTGAACATATGTTTCCAGAGAAGTGCAGTGAATGCCTCTAAACACAGTTACCCATGAATTCTTCAGTTCAAAACTGGAAATTTATTTCTGGAAATAAAAAGGGGATCCAGTCACATCCCCACTGACATAATCCTTCATCACTCATTATCACCCCACCCAATAGACACTTCCCACTCAATGTTAACTTTGACCCTATGTTTTATAGTGGAAGTGTATTGTTAGATTGAACAATAAACAATCTACTGTACAAAAGCACATATTTACTATGAATGGATACCTGACTAAAGAGATGATTAACAATAGATTTGTAGCTTGAAGCATGATTTTTAGAAAAAGTTGTGGTGTGTAACTTGCATGGCTGGTAAAACTGGTTTGAAAGGTGCCTGTACATCTTACAAAAAGGAATTGAAAAAGTTATCAAAATAAAAAGTGAACTATGTTTTCTGACCCTAGTTTTTACTATTCTGCACATTTCATTTTTTTTTTAGGAGTGTATGGGAGAGTTAAAGTAAGTCAAATGTTTGGGGGCATGTTCATAGGAATGTGCTCATCTCGTAAAGGCTCGACCCAAAACCCATTGAAGTCAATTGAAAAACTCCTATTAATTTCATTTTTTTGGATCAGGGTACAAAAAAAATCTTGCCATATTAGCAACCTTTGTATTGTACATTGAATATTATGATATCTGCCCAGGTCATTCTCCATCCTTGACGCCCCTGGCTCAGAACCCTAGTTTCTCTTCCTGATCATGTGTCTGGCTAAGCCATCATTGGCTTTGGCATTTAGCTTCTGAACCCTGCCTCTGATCCTGTGCTGTCACCTATGCCCCAGGAGGTCCCGATTTTTGACTAAAGCTCAGCTCTGCTGTAACCTCTAGGCACAGCTACCCTCATGTCTCTGACCGTTAGGTTCCACAGCCCATATCCCAGTTGAGGTGACCCTGAAATCTACGAGGAGGACATCATGCAGCTGGACCCACACTGTATCCTTCATGAGGCATCTTGGAAAGGAGAAAACACCAACTTAAACTTTAGACCATCGTGGCTAAAGTGCCAGATCATATCATGACCAGCGGTGAAAACTCCCCTTATCCCTTCCTGCTGGTGAGCATTCCCTTTGAACACATCAGATGGAACATTCCCTTTGAATGCATTGGATGGAAATCGAATTAGCTCCCTGGAAAAGAGAGCCGCAAGTACCGGTACATTTTGATAGACATGAATTATCCATCCAGTATCCTGAGCTCTATGAATACCAAATCAGTCACTTCTGGATCTATGAAAGTCTTATATGGGTTGGGGTACCAAAGGAAATTATAATGGACCAGGAAACAAACTTCATGTCGTAGAATCATAGAAACATAGGGGTGGAGGGGACATCATGAGGTCATCTAGTCCAACCCCCTGCTAAAAGCAGGGCCATTCCCACTAAATCATCCCAGCCAGGGTATTGTCCAACCAGACCTTAAATATCTCCAAAGAAGAGATTCCACCACCAGTGCCTGTATCCAGACACACATTTTGACCATGGATATCTCTACCCAGATCCTGGTGTGGACTTGCAGGGACTGTGCCTGGGGAGATCAGTCAGTGTGACAGGTGCCTTCTGGTGGAATCTCTCAAGAAGCAAGTGGGAGATTTACAGGAGGCGGTGGCTAGGCTTAGGAGTATCCATGCCCTGGAGAAGTTCCTGGATAGCATCTAGGAGGAGACATGAAAGGATGAGGAAACTATCCAGGTGCAGAAGACTGCTGCCACACCATTGGAGAAGGATGAGATGGCTCTGGCACAGGGAGGACACTAGCAGCTGGATACTTCTGATAGCAGGCAGTGCTCCACCCCTGCTCCCATCCCACCCTCCGTTATGAAGAACCGTTATGCAGCGCTAGAGATGAGCAATGAAGTGGAAGAGGAGAAGCCATGAACACCTGAGGCTGGGAGGATCACAACTGTCACACCCAGGAGGAAAGTTCAGGTTGGGGACTCTCTTCTGACAGGGATGGAGGCACCCATCTGTCACACTGACAAGGCCTCTTGGGAGGTATGCTGCCTGCCAGGGGCCCGTATCCGAGACATTACGGAGGGATTGTTGAGAATCATCCACCCCTCTGACTACTATCCCATGCTACTCATCCATGTGGGAACCAATGATACTGCAAGAGGTGACCCTCAGCTGATCAAATGACTACAGGGCTCTGGGAGCACGGGTGAAGGAGTTCGGTACACAGGTGGTGTTCTCCTCAATCCTTCCAGTCAAGGGTAGGAGCCTGAGCAAAGATAGATGCATCCTGGAGGTGAATGCCTGACTGCAAAGATGGTGTTACCAGGAGGGCTTTGGCTTCCTCGACCATGGGGTGCTGTTCCAGGAAGAAGGACCACTAGGCAGAGATGGATTCCACCTATCGAGGAAGAGCATATTTGGACAGACTAGCTAACCTACTGAGGAGGGCTTTAAACTAGGTTTGAAGCTTACAAGTGGAAGCTTGGAGAGATGACTAGGGAGGCATATAAAGATATTGCTCGGGACTGCAGGGATAAAATCAGAAAGACAAAAGGACAATTGGAGTTGCAGCTAGCAAGGGATGTGAAGGATAACAGAAAGGGGTTCTACAAGTATGTCAGTAACAAGAAGAGGATCAGGGATGGTATAGGTCTCTTACTAATGGGGCAAGTATCTAGATTTTATTTAATGTGCTCCTCAGGTACCAATGAACTGGAAAAGTTCATCAGATGCTCTGAAGTGGGATTTTCTCCCACAAAAGTTCATGTGATAAATACATGTTAGTCTTTAAAAGTGCCACAGGAACTCCTTGTTTGTTTAACTTTGCAATTGTAACATTCTTTAGTGTAGGTTTTTTGTATGGAATTTGATCAAAAAAAGAAACTGGAAATTTGTGAGTATTTAGCCAAATCCAGTGCAACTTTTCCCGCCTCTGATTGATAAGCTCAGTGTTGTTTCTCTTATATTTCAGATCCTCTTGACTGCAAAAAAAAAACCACCCACAAAACCACTCTGAATACCTCAATGGGCAGGGTACAAAGTTTGTCAATGACTCGTGTCAGATTTAATCATGAAATGTGCCCAGAGGTGTGCTTTTGAGCAAAAGTGACCTTATTGGTAACAGCACTAAGTAATATTTGCAGGGAGTGAATAAATGAGTAAAGAAGTTTGAGAGCATCTTTGTCAGTAAGTACAATTCCACCAGTAAACCTATAGGAGTGGGTGTAGCATCTTCAAAAAAAGTCTTCACAATTACCTCTCACACTCACCCCTTTATACTTGAAGCTGTTATTAGCACATAACTTTTTCCTGATGCACAATTAACTTGTAATATTAGGATAAAGGTGACTAACCTGAGTTGCTAGAAGCTTTACCCATTTATTCCGATGGGCCTTCAATATGATAGCTAGTGATATGAAAAGAGAGCAAAAGCATCTCACATTGCTAAAATGGCAAGAACAGGATTTCAATATTAGGATAAGCTTCTCCTCAGTAGAGCTTTTTCACTGCTTTCTGTTGCTATGAGTCCTCTGACATCCTAGCAGAAGGAGGTGTGTCCAATTATCTTCTTACTATGTTTTCCACCATTTGATGAAACCATCGATTTTTAGACAGACAGCCTGATTGCCTGGTAGGAACTTCAGGGTATGAAAGATCCTAGGTGCATAAAAAAAAAGAAAGGTCGCTGCTTAGTCTGCTTGTGAAAAACATTGGTTGATTTTTTTGTATTTTGTTTTTATTTTGGAAGTATTGTAGTCAGCTACCTGACTCAAATTGCAACAAATCAAAGAAAACAATGGCATCTAAAAATCTGCCTTCATGATTCATCATGCTGCCTGTAGGTAGACACTAGAACAATTCAATAAATCACAAAGCAATAACTAGTCTGTGCCTTTTAGAAAATGCATCTTGTAATTAGTGTGATGGAAAAGACCTGGTTGGTGGTAAGAACACATTCATTCATTATCTTTTATTATGTCTTCAGGCTATACTTACGATATTGTAAAATCTTTATCCTCTGAGCAAGTATCATAGCAATCTGAACCCAAAACATCAGCGGGCTGCCAATTTTAAAGCTCTCCAAGCAGTAGCGCAACATGGTATAACCACCCTTCTTGGAATTTATTTTTTTTAAATTATCTTTTCCTTGTCTTCTATCTTACTGAAATAACTCAGAAGTAACCACACTGGGCACGAAAGCAAGAATCTTGATTAATGACGACAATTGTTTGTAGCAGCCATATTGAACAACTGCAACTGCCCTTTTTAGGCATTTGTGACAGACTCCTGGAATTATGTCCCAAAAGAATGCAACAGAAACCATGTTTGACTTCAGCGCATGCATATACGTAGTCACAGGAATGGAATTCTAGGCTCCAGGGTTGACAGCGAAGTCAATGGGGTTGTACTACTCACAGTAACTAAGAGCAGACTTCAGCCCCCTAGAATATCCTGAACAATTCACATTGAAAGTCCTGTCATGAATTAGGCTAAGACAAAATGGAACATGTACTGAGATGTAATTCAGTGAGCAGAGAGGAACAGGTAGTTTTCAGTCTTAGAATTTTGTTTTCCTTTTGTATTCGAGTAGGGATTTATTTGTAATAAGACTTTAGTGAAAAAGCATTCATATGATTGCCTGCTAAAAAATGTGTTTATTTTATTAATTGTAAATGTTCATAGTGTTATTTGTATTGAAATAGTAACTAGAGGCCCCAACTCAAACTGAGTGAAAAGCAAAATTTATGTCCCAAAGAAAATTCTGAGAACAGATGTTATTTCAAGTCACTTGAACGTTAAACTTCGTTTTCCTATGGAAAATGGCCCCATGAATTTGTTCAGATTGCTTTATCCCCCTTGTTCTTCCCCATGGGCTAGGTGCTCTGACAGGACTACATCTCCCATGATGCATCTGCAAACACAGAACTCCCATGAAGAACCAGCCTGCTCCTTGTGAGAAAAGAGAGTACTGCACTACGGAGTATGTAGTCTGGCCAGGAAGCCCAACCCATGGGAGAGAACGAGGCCCAAAATTACAATTCCCATGATGCAGTGCACCACATGAGTAATGTAGGTTAAAGTCAAACTGACTTGAAATGTTTTGATGAGGATCAAACTGTCCTGAAAGAAAATAATTTTTTTCAATTTCTTGATGGAAAATTGAACACTGGCAAAAATCTAAATTTTTCTGCAGAAAATTTATTTTGCAGAAAGCTACATTTACCATAAAAAGTCATTTTGACAGAAGATTCAGGATCACAACCAGCTTTAGCATCATCTGAGATCAGTGCCTCATTGTGCAAAATGCTGTACAAATCTAAACAGACAATATAGACATTGTGGGAGAAAGTTGAGTGTTGTCCCCATTTTACAGATAAAGAACTAAGTGCTAGATTAAGGGCTTTTTGCTGCACCATGGAAGTGAATGTCAGTTTTTCCTTTGATTTCCAATAGAAGCATGACCAAGTCTTAAGTTATTCATCCACCCCAACCCCTCACACTATGTCTGGAGTAAAGTCAGCTATTTGAGCCCAAAACTTCTTAGTGCTAATGCAAATGCATTACCACAAGATATAGATTTTCCTTTAATAAAGTTTACTTTTGTTTTGCATCAGTACAAAAATCACAGAACACTTCATAGCTAATTGTCATCTGCTGACTATACCTTGAGAAGGTAGTGAAATGTCAATTACAACATGGATAACATCTATACACATGAGCTTTCGTGGGAGAAAATCCCACTTCGTCAGACGCTTCGAAGCGTCTGACGAAGTGGGATTTTCTCCCACGAAAGCTCATGCAATAAATAAATCTGTTAGTCTTTAAAAGTGCCACAGGACTCTGTTGTTTTTCTGCAATAGACTAACACGGCTACCCCTTTGGATCTATACACATGGAACAGAGGTGAGAAGTTCACAAAATATGGTAATATTTGAAAGAGAACCCCTGTTCAGTTAAAACTCTAGGGCAGTTTAAGGACTGTTTGTCCATCACTTCTGATAGTCTATTTAGTCAGCGGAAGAAGTTACTGTTTGAAGAAGTGAGGGTAAGTGGCCTTATTTCTGAATGAGGGACTGATGATCAAGGGAGGGACCCACAACCATTGCTAAAAAACCCACACCCGTCGAAAAAACCCCACATCAGTACTGAAGTCTGTTACTGACTGTGAGCTCAGTCAGCCATACTTATTCACCTGAGGAAATCCTCAAAGGGATTACACAGACAAGAAAGGCTTGCTCCTGAGAGTGGTGGTCACAAGGGTAGGCCTTGTTGCTCAGCTCTAGAATACCTCATAGATGCTTTATAGAAAGTGAGAATGGTAGGAATATAAAGGAAGTCATTAGCATGAATAGTAAAGGATATTTTGCAAACAAGAAATATTAGATTCATAGTACCTGCATAATGATTTGATCATTGAATAAAATGTAGCAAACATTCTAAATGGAATCAGTGTTCTCAATTACTACTCAGACAGTAAACAAAGAGGAAGGGGAAAAAAGGGCAAGCAGCTACCTATTACTACCATCTAGTGGTAAATAAAAGATTTTTTGGGGAAGACATTAGAACAAAATAAGTAATTAAAGCACTATCATTTGGTAACTGGTTTAGCTGCTAACTCTATCATCCAGTTCTTTTCATCTCACCAACACTGAATATAGGGATGATGCTGGAAAGCCAAAAGACAAACAAAAAAAATCAGTGAAAAATATGCTTCTGTGTACTTCACATTTTACGTGTTTGCATGTTGAAAGAATACAATTTAAAGAGTTATTCATTACTAATGCCTTTGTCTATATTCCTACAGTGTCACTTACTGTACAAGTATCTGTGAGGCGTTTTTAAAGCAAAGACTAGAACTGGCCCTGTCACCATGACTCTCAGGAGTGAGCCTTTCTTGATCATGTAATCCCACTCAAGATTTCCTCATGTGAGTAAATATGGCAGATTGAGCTCACAATTTGCAATGGACATTGCAGTACTGAGGTGTTTTTTTGGATGTCGATGTGGGTCCCTCCTTTGATCATCAGTGCCTCATCCAGGCACAAGGCTAGTTATTCTCCATTCTCACAATTCTTCGGCTATGTCTACTCTTACTAAAGTTGGTTTGAATTAACTAATTTGAACTAACTAATTCAAACTAATTTTAGTTAGTTTGAATTAACTTAATTCAAACTAGAAAAATTTAGTTCTAATTACCAAATTGTGTCGAGTTCAATGGGCCAGTTAGTTTGAACTAAGCAATTAGTTCAAACTAACATGGCCACATTGGTTAATTTGAACTAACTAGTTCAAATTAACCCTTAGTTCGAATAACCTATTCTAATTTATTAGTTTGAATTAAGGAAGCCCTTAATTCGAACTAATGAAAGCCTAGCGTAGCCATGGCTTTAGTTGGTTCGAATTAAACCTCCTTAATTCGAATTAACTTGCCAGTGTAGACATAGCCTTTGTGTAAACAGAACAATCAGGCTGAGGGCTGGCAGTGCACTACAATAAAAAAAAGGAATAATAAGCAGTTTATAATGTTGTCATCATAATGATTATGATGGCAAACAAGACAATCACTCTACTTTTAAAGTCAAGACAAGACTCCATTGATTTAAGGGGGATTGCATCATAGCCATATTACTAGAGGTTTTTCTAAAAAGTTAAATTAAGTGAATGATAAATAATTCATGGCCCCTGCCTCCCTTCTACATACATATAGTTTCGCTAGCCTACAGTCATTTATTAGAATGCTGCTTTCTCACATTTACTATATCTATTGCTGAGTCCTAAGAAATTTTGAAAAAATGTTTATGAAGATATAGTTGAGCTTGAGACATTTGATATATAAGTGGTATCTATTTAGACACCACTCAAAAGATTATGTGACTTTTTAGTTAAAACTAATAAGTAACCTGAAATACAATTAGCATACATGGTTGTTTCATCAGCACTGTTAATTTACTGCCATTCTCTCTCATGATGGCATCGCTGGAGTTAGTACTTCATAGCTGATTTTAGTAGAATCTCATCTACAAGTTACTTTTCCCAAAATATTCATTGTTAGTCTTTCCTTAATTTCATGCCTAATGATAAGAGAACCTCTCTTTTGTCAGTTAGGCACAACTTGAATAAGCTCTTCTATTTTTATAAAATTATTACAGCATTCAGAAGCATGCTAGATACTTGCTTCACAGGAAATCCTGGTTCCTGACCTTGACCCAACATGCTTATATTCTAGTTTCACATGTCACACAAGTGATAAAAAAAGCAAACAAATAATGAGAAGGAGTAGGGAAGGACAATAGTAACAAGATCACATGGTTACCTCTGATGTGAAGGCCTCAAAGGCTATGTCTACACGTGCAAGTTGGTTCGAATTAAGGAAGTTTAATTCGAACTAACTTAAGCCTCGGCCACCCTAGGCTTTCATTAGTTCGAATTAAGGGCTTCCTTAATTTGAACTAATAAATTCGATTGCTTAGTTCGAACTAACCCTTAATTTGAAATAGTTAGTTCGAATTAACTCAATGTGGCCATATTAGTTCGAACTAACTGCTTAGTTCAAACTAAATCGGTAGATTGACCTTCATGCAACTGACTAATTCAAACTAAGCAAGTGCCCTGCATGGATATGGCTAGTTCGAACTAGCATTCTAGTGGGGCTATGCTAGTTCGAATTAAGTTAATTGGAGCTAACTAAAATTAGTTCAAATTAACTAATTCGAACTAGCTTTTGTAAGTGTAGACATAGCCAAAGATATTTAGATGCTTAAAATCTTTGAGAATCTGGGCCTGTATACCAGATGACTCAGTTAAAAGGACGTGGTATTTTTCTGGTAAAAACTAAGCAAGCACATCAGGATTTATCCCAGTGACATCATCTGCTCTTTCCTTGATCCATGTGTTTGTCTCTCTGGTCCAACATATGACCCACAACATATTTTTTTCCTTCTGTGCTCAACTTTTGCATTATTTCTTCCATCTTTCCCTCTCCTCCATATGTCATTGTGAGAACTAACTATTAAATTGAATAACCCCCATTATAAAAAGGATATCTTTGCTTGTTTTTCAGAGCTGAATTCATGCTTTCAAATGTTCTCCATCTAGCCAAGGTTCTCTTTATAATTTCTCTCACGATCATACATTTCTAAACTGAGAAATTGTCCAACATAAATTTACACTTCAGATTTTTTATTACTTTCTATTCACCAAGATTATTTTGTCTTGTGCATACATTTTTTGCCACCTTTAGTTTTCTTATTTATTTTAGCTTTGCATTCCTTCCTTGCTGCATGAAGGTAATTTATTACTTTCTTTCTAAAGCCTCTAGATACACAAGAAATTCATTGTCATGTGCACACTGCATAGAAACTCTTCATTTCGTCACTCTAATCTTACTGCGCTATAGCCTTCTGGAAATTTTCTCCAAGCATGCATAGAAAAAATGTGGATGAGATAGAGTTGTATTAGCAAGCTCCTTTCTCTACCTCCATTCTCTGATGTCTTTTTATTACTTGACTGTTGCTGTCTTTAGCATTGTTGTTATGGTAAAATATGCTATACTTCAGCCATAAATTAATAGGCTTGTTTCAGGAATTACTGTGTGAAATTTTATGCCCTGTATTAAGCAAGTCAGACTGAATTATCAGAATGCCTCATTCTGGCCTTAAAATCTGTTAACTCAGGTATGACTGTTTTCCATTTTTTTCTTATTGCAGTAGTTCCAACATGGCTTTGAGTATTTCTGAGTACACAAAGGTAAGGCAAATTATCTTAGATTTTTCAACATTTCTCTTTTGTAAAACGTTTAATCTCAGACATCATGCACCCAGTACTCCCACTGAACCAGGGGACTTTGGATACACAGGGACTTCAAGACTAGGATTTAATGTACAACATGAGGATGAGAAAGTGAGTAAATTCTGCTAAATACAGGGTACACACCATATCGAGTTCTCCATAACTGATAGTATTGGTTAGCATATTCACAAATAGCTTGTAAGTGTTTGTGAGTGAAGTAGGTTAATAGGGTGGTAGCTCTCTGCATTTTGTGACTTCTTTCTTATAGGAAAAGGTAAGAACAATTTCTAATTTGGAATAATTTCTATTAACGCACAAAAGTTAAAAAGGTTGCCAGTGCTTTGCTGATCACCTTTGCATTTGTGATGGTTTCCCTCTGTAGAAACACTTTTTTTTTTATTGCCTCCTATTTCAAATATTATATAATCTACTACTCTGGGTTCACTTCCTGGTGACTGACTTCTGTGGGAGTTTTGGTTAACTAAAGACTGCAGGATCAGCTTCTACACTTACAAGGAGCTTAGACTGCATTACATGTAAATGGAGCTCTCCATAAAAGTTCTTCATTGTCAATGTATTATCATCTGAAGGTTTGTGAGAGAGGGCTAGATTGTGGGTTTTGAGAAAGTGATTTTGCACCACGCTGTAAAGAGATCTGGCTTAAAACTATTCTTATGAAGCTGTACAGTCTCTGGGTGTGAGGGAACTCATGGCTGGAATAGAACCAGCCAAGCTAGCTCTACATCATTTTCCCATTCCAGCCCATCCAGTTTAGAGGGGCATGCTCCCACAATTCAAAAGTAGCATAAAGGCCACTCTGGGGCTAGTACACAGGACTTTTAAGCTACAGGGACGCAAAGAAATAACTATTTTAAATGACCTGCCATCATAAAAAGAGTCTGGAGAATTTTCCTCAGTATTAAAAAAATAAAATCTACTGAATCTTTAGAATAAAGCTAGCAGTTTTCAGGTCAAATCAATGTTGCAAGTCAAATATATGCAGGGGTAGTGAGAGGGGCTGAAAGTAGAGCTTATATAATGGAATCTGGTTGCAACCTTAGCTTGAGAGAGTTTAAATACTTTTACTCCAAACACAAAGAAAGCACAATGCAATGAGGGACTAGGGCCCAGAACAGAGGCGTTTCATAAGCCTGGGTGGGAAATACCAGACACTAAACTATCCAAGTCTAGTATTGGCTCCTGGATCAACGATGAAGTGCTGTTTGAAGCTCTACTTCAGAAACTCTGTTGCCTACTAGGTAGGGTAAGGACACTTTTAGTAAATGGATTGATATTATATATTTGTGATACCCCTGCAATATTGTCAGCCCCAAGCCTCCAATCATGAAACTGGCTTAAAAAAAAAAACAAACCACACAGTTTAAAAGAGATAAATGTTACTTTCTTTGTATTTGCTTTAGGCTGTGTTTTCATTTGTAGCCACCAGGCTAGAAACTTAATGTTTCTTTTTGAACTGGAAGGTGAGCTTTTCATTTAATCACATCACTCCAGGAGCTGGAGGTTGAAGAGAAACATGACTATCATAAAACTAATGATAAAAATCACAACAGTTAAAAGTGCTAATTTCTGAAGACCTCAATCACATTGTATATACACATGGTAAAAGACAGTCTTGCCCCAAGCACTCTAAACGGAGAAGATTGCCAAAGGGTGAGAGAATAGAAGACATTATGGTGTTCTGGTATCTTCATGTCTACAAATCATTTTGCATATTTCACCCAAGGAGACTTTTTAAAAAGAACACAGAAGTTAATTTTTCCCCAGTTTGCAAGAGACAAGGCTGCAGCAGATTTCAGTTCATTCATATCACAAATATCTTCCCTGATAAACTTGCTCACCAGGCAAACCTAATTCTACATGTGTTTATAGTAAGCAGAAATATATTGGCCATTAAGACTAAAGTTATAGAGTTATCCTTACTTTAGTGTAGTTAAGGGGGATGGGTGGGTACAAGATAGGGTTTAAAAAAAAAACCCAAAAAACAAATTAAGTTCATAGCAGTGTTCTAAGTAACATTGCATCTATTAGACAAATCTCTTATCAAAATATTGACTTACTCTCCTAATTTTTCAAGCCAGCCCATAAATCTTTTGAAAGTATATTTGAGGAGTTTATTTCTTTAGCCAAAGCGTGAATGAGCAAGAAAAAGTGAGAAAGATTAAAACATTAGCTATTGATTTTTTTTGGCAGGCAAAATTAATAGAGGTGTCTCCTCCTCTCTAGTTAAATGTATGCCCCAGCTATAACCTTTCCTTCACTTGGAAAAATCAAAGGAACGCATAAAAAAAATCCTTACAATTGCTTCTTTGTATGAACCAATTAAATCAAAATATTATTCTTCCTAGGAGGTTAACTTGGTATTTGGGCTGCTGATCTAAAATGTTTTATTTCATTTATTCCCTTAGGGAACTCCTGACCCAGCTAACAACACTTATTTCTTATCTTGGGTTTCCAGAGGTTCATAACTTAACCTGATTAGACTAGACAAAGCACAGTCACATAATAATCCAAAATAAGCTGTGTATATTTTAATATGTAGCAAAGATGAAACTAGGACCCAGTCATCTCAAAACAAATGACATTTCCATAATAGGAATGTGATGGATTGCCACAGGTCCCCCTTACCTCCTGGGTCCTCTGGGTAGTCTCACCCTCCAGAACAACAGGACCCACAGACTTTACCCAGTACACTCACCCATGCTCATTTATTTACAGTGTTTAAGTACAGACTCCACTCCCAAACCAGCTCCACTTAGCTGCAAGCCAGTAAACTAAAGAGCAAAACATCTACCCTCCTTTCTTACCAAGCTCCCCATGATTGGTCTCTAGCTGGGGTTATATGCTCACTGCAGCTGGGGGACAGCTGTTCAGACGTGCCTCATTAGGCACATTCCTGGCATCTTCTAATCAGACCTTTCAGCTGTGGGTTTCTTCCCCATCGTCTGGGCTCTGCCGGCCCAGCTTACTCCAGCCCAGGCAGCTGGGTTGGGGGATGAGTGAGGTGCAGAAGGGCCCTATCCCCCTCTGCTCTGTCACAAGGAACATTTCTGATTTCCCACAGGCCTACTGTGACTATAGACAAATACAAAAAAGCCTTCAGGAAAATGCTTCTAAACCCTTTTTCAGATTTTTTTTTCCTATGGCCATGTGTGCACACATAACAAAGATGGTGCGATAAAATTATTCTGAACTGACAATGTTAGAGTCAACTTTATTTTTCCAAGTCATAATAATGAATCACTGTTAGCCTTCTATGCTTACTTAGATGCGGGCCTATCAAGATGCAGGAGCAAAAGAGGCAATTGCCCAGGGGCCTGACAACTTAAAAGGGCTTGGGCAGATAGGAAGATAGATATATATGCTCCTTTCTTCTCCCCCACTGCCATTTTCCTCTGAGGCCCCGGTCACACTGCTTATGCTTTCCACCTCTCCCTGGAGCAAAGCTTATTTATTAGGTGCCATGCCAGAACCCCAACCAGGGATATTCTATCTACTACCTAAAATACATAAAAAAGGAAACCCTGGACGCCCCATCATCTCAGGCATTGGCACACTTACAGCAGGATTATCTGGCTGTGGACTCTCTCCTCAGACCCTATACTATCAACACACCTAGCTATCTGAGAGACACTACGGATTTCTTGAAAAAAATCCAATCCATTGGTGAACTTCCAGAAAATACCATCCTGGCCACTATAGACATAGAGGCTCTTTACACGAATATCCCTCATAAAGATGGATTAGAAGAACTGTCCAAGATGATGCCACAGCAAACCTTGTGGCTGAACTTTGTGACTTTGTGCTCACCCACAACCATTTCAGATTTGAAGATAATTTACACCTTCAAGTTAGTGGCACTGCTATGGGTACCTGTATGGCCCCAAAATATGCCAACATCTTTATGGCTGACTTAGAACAACGCTTCCTCACGTCTCATTCCAAAGCACCTCTACTTTACTTATGCTATATTGATGACATCTTCATCATCTGGACCCCCGGTGAGGATGCCCTTGAAAATTTCCATAAAGATTTCAACAATTTCCACTCCACAATCAAACTTAGCCTGGAACACTCCACACAGGAGATCCACTTTCTAGACACTACAGTGCAAATTAGTGATGGGCACATAAGGACCACCCTATACTGCAAACGTACTGATCGCTATAGTTACTTACATCCCTCGAGCTTTCATCCAAGAAACACCACACGATCCATTGTCTACAGTCAAGCCGTAAGATATAACTGCATTTGCGCCGATTCCTCAGACAGACACCTTCAGGATCTCTATCAAGCATTCTTAAAACTACAGTACCCACCCGTAGAAGTGAAGAAACAGATTGACAGAGCCAGACAGGTACCCAGAAGTCAACTACTACAGGAAAAACCCAAGAAAAAGAACAACAGAACACCTTTGGTCACCACCTACAACCCCTAAGTCAGACCTCTTCACCACATCATCAAAGATCTACAACCTATTCTTCAAGACGATCCCTCACTCTCTCAAGCCTTGGGAGACAGACCTCTCCTTGCTTACAGACAGCCCCCCAACCTTCAACCAATACTCACCAGCAACTACAGATCATACAACAGAAACACTAAAGCAGGAACATATCCCTGCAACAGACCACGCTGCCAACTTTGCCCTCATATCTACACTGAAGACATCATCACAGGACCTAATCAAGCCACCTACTCCATCAAGGGCTCATTCACCTGCTCATCCACCAATGTGATTTATGCCATCATGTGCCGGAAATGCCCCTCTGCCTTATATATTTGTAAGGCAAGCGAAAGATTTTGTGACGGTATAACAATAGTGGGCAATGGAGGCCCCCAAACAACTTAAGGGTACTTCGCAAAGTTATGTGGTAAACAAGTAGTTATCTAGTTGTTAGATTGTAGATTTAAGGTAGTGGGAATCAACAATCCAGCAGACAATCTACGTGACATGGGGAGGGCCTGATCACCCTTCCCTGTGAGTGACGGGCTATAACAATAGCTCATTCCCAGGCCTAAATCGGACTTTACCGCAGCATCTTGGGAAGAGAGGCCTCAGAATGCGTCTACACTTGTAAATTAAGTCGACTTAAGCTTGCTTAAGTAGACTTAATTTACTCTGTGTCTACACTACACTTTCCTTAAGTCGACTTAAGCAGCTGGCTATATCACTGGGTATATCACTTTATCTGAATATTAGTTAAGTAATCTGTTAGTTAACAAACCATGTTATACCCACTATTTGCATCTCAGTGATTGTTGCTACTGGAATCCTGGACCTGAATCTCACTTGGTAGTGGGGAACAATATTGGAAAACAGGTCAGTCTGTGCGCAAAAGAATAAATGGACACAAATCTGACATTAGAAATTGCAACACTAAAAAACCAATAGGAGAACACTTCAATCTCCCTGCTCACTCCATTGACGACTTGCTAATAGCTGTGCTAAAACAGATGAATAACAAATCACAACTTCAAAGAGAAACTGCAGAACTTGAATTTATATGCAAATTTGACTCAGTTGCCTTGGGGTTAAACAGGGACTATGGATTTTTCTCTCATTACAACAGGTGATTTGACCTCACCTTCCTCTATGTACTGTTCCCCAGTGTTTGAATCCTAACATCTATTTTGATTTGCTGTTACAGCCTGACCTGATCCTATACACTTCCCTGCATTTAATTTCCTCCCATTCTGTAAATTTCCCATCTTCAAAGCATCTGACAAAGTGGGATTTTCTTCCATGAAAGCTCATGTGATAAATAAATCTGTTAGTCTTTAAAAGTGCCCCAGGACTCTGTTTTTCTGCAATAGAATAACACGGCTACCTCTTTGGAACTTGAATGCATATTTTTGTGCAGCTGAGGAGGTGCTATCTGCACTCAGCTTCCTGGGTTTTTTTAGTAATCTCCCTGGGGAGTCCTAGGGCTCTGAGGAGCTACATAGCAGATATGGCCTCCTGAGCTGCCTAGGAAGCTGGCAGGCACATAAGAAATAAATAAAATCTTCTGGCAGTAGCCCACTGAGACCTCAGCCATCCCTTTCTAGGGAGGCCATTGACTGTTCTGCCCTGGGGCCTGGAATTGCTATCAGGGGGCCTGCTTGGGTGAAACACTTTTCTTTACTTATAGGATCAGTTGATGACATGACATTGCATTTCCTTTTTTTCTTCCTCCTAATTATTGATTTTAGACTTTTTAAAAAAAGCAGCATCAAAACAGTCATCATCTAAAATCTCAAAGTCCATACGTTCTTTCCTGCTGCAAAGTTTATATTAATAGTTTTTCCTCTATAAACATGATATTATACTATGACAGGCTGCTCCCCAAATCCAGTCTGGTGTGCTGCTATGACACCTCGAACCCCACTCCTGAACCCCAATTCACCCCACTCTGCTGGGTGACCACTCACTCCTGAGTCAGTCCACATTAGCCACCAGTGTGTAATTGGTCCCAGGCAGTGGGCATAAATCCATTAGCCACACAGGCATTGGTCCCCAAGCAAGCACACCCAGCCCCAGACACTACACTGGGAGCCACTGCCTTACAGGAATTGGGACCCACTCCTAATCACATTAGTCTCAAATCTGTCCACTTAACAGAGAAGTGGATTATGCCCAGCCTTCCACATCCACACCCTCTAAAGATTACACAGTTTTGGACAGTGCTTTTTTTCTAAAAAAAAAGGTACCGGAACTCCTATTGATGTCCGTCGTGTCATAAAGAAATAACACTGAAAATAGTGCAGTAAACAGTAAATTTTTGAATATATCAAAGAAATAAAAATACAAGGTAAAAACTGTTAAGTTTTATTAACTATGCAGGCCGCTAATATACTGAAAGGCAACCTGTGAGGTCTTACAGCAGGGGTCCTCACACTTTTTAAATAGGGGGCCAGTTCACGGTCCCTCAGACTGTTGGGGGGCCGTATTATAATTAGAAAAAAACGTGAATGCGTAGCTATCACGTCTGCTGCTGGCCTGTGTTTCTGGGTACTGGGTGGCAGGCAGTAATGCATCCACACACTTTTTGTTGGTGCTGTGGGCTCCGGCCAGGCCCAGAGTGTGGGACTGACCGATGTTAGCCTGCTGGCCTGCTGTTGTGTACGCAACTAGTAGCCAATGTTCCCTCTAGGTTTGGTGGCTTGTGTGCAAAATTTTCAAGCCGTGTGAAAAACTTTTTCAGAATAAATTTTTGGGGAAAACACACAAGACAGAAATTATAGGCATTAATTGAAGATAAAGTGACTGTAAATAGAATTAATTAATTAATTGTGTTTAATTAATTTAATTGGAATGAATTTGGAATTGAAATCTAATTTTAAGAAAGGTTTTTATTTAAAATTAATTTTTAAAAAGTTTTAAAAAAGAAGGGAGAGAAAGAAAAAAGAGAAGGAAGGAGGAGACAAAGAAAAAAAGAAAGAAAGGAAGGAAGCAAAGACAGAAAGAGCAGGAAGGAAGGAAGACAAAGAAGAGAAAAAGAAAAAAAGGAAAGGAAGAAAGAAGAGAAAGGAAGGCAGGGAAGAGGAAGACAAAGAAGAGAAAAAGAAAAAAAGGAAAGGAAGAAAGAAGAGAAAGGAAGGCAGGGAAGAGGAAGAGAAAGGAAGGCAGGGAAGAGGAAGACAAAGAAGAG